>CM060964.1:4044542-4287042 GCA_030765045.1 Tenodera sinensis
ACTCTAAGTTTATCTGGAAGGATAGAGCTTTGTGTATACCTACTCTAAGTTGATCTAGAAGAATAGAGCTTTGTGTATACCTACTCTAAGTTCATGTGGAAGGATAGAGCTTTGTGTATTCCTACTCTAAGTTGATCTGGAAGGATAGAGCTTTGTGTATACCTAGTCTAAGTTGATCTAGAAGAATAGAGCTTTGTGTATACCTACTCTAAGTTGATCTAGACGAATAGAGCTTTGTGTATGCCTACTCTAAGTTCATGTGGAAGGACAGAGCTTTGTGTATACCTACTCTAAGTTCATGTGGAAGAATAGAGCTTTGTGTATACCTACTCTAACTTGATCTGGAAGAATAGAGCTTTGTGTCTACCTACTCTAACTTCATGTGGAAGGATAGAGCCTTGTGTATACCTACTCTAACTTGATCTGGAAGAATAGAGCTTTGTGTATACCTACTCTAAGTTGATCTAGAAGAATAGAGCTTTGTGTCTACCTACTCTAAGTTCATATGGAAAGATAGAGCCTTGTGTATACCTACTCTAACTTGATCTGGAAGAATAGAGCTTTGTGTATACCTACTCTAAGTTGATCTGGAAGGATAGAGCTTTGTGTATACCTGCTCTAAGTTGATCTAGAAGAATAGAGCTTTGTGTATGCCTACTCTAAGTTCATGTGGAAGGATAGAGCTTTGTGTATACCTAGTCTAAGTTGATCTAGAAGAATAGAGCTTTGTGTATACCTACTCTAAGTTGATCTGGAAGGATAGAGCTTTGTGTATACCTAGTCTAAGTTCATGTGGAAGGATAGAGCTTTGTGTATACCTACTCTAAGTTCATGTGGAAGAATAGAGCTTTGTGTATACCTACTCTGAGTTGATCTAGAAGAATAGAGCTTTGTGTATACCTACTCTAAGTTTATCTGGAAGGATAGAGCTTTGTGTATACCTACTCTAAGTTGATCTAGAAGAATAGAGCTTTGTGTATACCTACTCTAAGTTCATGTGGAAGGATAGAGCTTTGTGTATTCCTACTCTAAGTTGATCTGGAAGGATAGAGCTTTGTGTATACCTAGTCTAAGTTGATCTAGAAGAATAGAGCTTTGTGTATACCTACCCTAAGTTGATCTAGACGAATAGAGCTTTGTGTATGCCTACTCTAAGGTCATGTGGAAGGACAGAGCTTTGTGTATACCTACTCTAAGTTCATGTGGAAGAATAGAGCTTTGTGTATACCTATTCTAACTTGATCTGGAAGGATAGAGCTTTGTGTCTACCTACTCTAAGTTCATGTGGAAGGATAGAGCCTTGTGTATACCTACTCTAACTTGATCTGGAAGAATAGAGCTTTGTGTATACCTACTCTAAGTTGATCTAGAAGAATAGAGCTTTGTGTCTACCTACTCTAAGTTCATATGGAAAGATAGAGCCTTGCGTATACCTACTCTAAGTTGATCTGGACGAATAGAGCTTTGTGTATACCTAACCTAAGATGATCTGGAAGGATAGAGCTTTGTGTATACCTACTCTAATTTGCTCTAGAAGAATAGAGCTTTGTGTATACCTACTCTAAGTTCATGTGGAAGGATAGAGCTTTGTGTATACCTACTCTAAGTTGATCTCGAAGGATAGAGCTTTGTGTATACCTACTCTAAGTTGATCTAGAAGAATAGAGCTTTGTGTATTCCTACCCTAAGGTCATGTGGAAGGATAGAGCTTTGTGTGTACCTACCCTAAGCTGATCTGGAAGAATAGAGCTTTGTGTATAATTACCCTAAGTTGATCTGGAAGGTTAGAGCTTTGTGTACACCTACTCTAAGTTGATCTAGAAGAATAGAGCTCTGTGTATGCCTACTCTAAGTTCATGTGGAAGGATAGAGCTTTGTGTATACCTACTCTAAGTTGATCTGGAAGAATAGAGCTTTGTGTATACCTACCCTAAGTTGATCTGGAAGTATAGAGCTTTGTGTATACCTACTCTGAGTTGATCTGGAAGGATAGAGCTTTGTGTATACCTACTCTAAGTTGATCTGGAAGAATAGAGCTTTGTGTATACCTACTCTAAACTGATCTGGAAGGATAGAGCTTTGTGTATACCTACTTTAAGTTGATCTTGAAGGATAGAGCTTTGTGTATACCAACTCCAAGTTGATCTGGAAAGATAGAGCTTTGTGTATACCTACTATAAGTTGATCTGAAGGATAGAGCTTTGTGTATACCTACTCTAAGTTGATCTGGAAGAATTGAACTTTGTGTATACCTACCCTAAGATGATCTGGAAGAATAGAGCTTTGTGTATACCTACTCTAAGTTGATCTGGAAGAATAGAGCTTTGTGTATACCTACTCTAAGTTGGTCTGGAAAGATAGTCCTTTGTGTACACCTACTCTGAGTTGATCTAGAAGAATAGAGCTTTGTGTATACCTACTCTAAGTTGATCTTGAAGGATTGAGCTTTGTGTATACCTACTCTGAGTTGATCTGGAAGGATAGAGCTTTGTGTATACCTACTCTAAGTTCATCTGGAAGGATAGAGCTTTGTGTATACCTACTCTAAGTTGATCTGGAGGGATAGAGCTTTGTGTATACCTACTCTAAGTTCATGTGGAAGGATAGAGCTTTGTACATACCTACTCTAAGTTCATGTGGAAGAATAGAGCTTTGTGTATACCTACTCTAAGTTGATCTAGAAGAATAGAGCTTTGTGTATACTTACTCTGAGTTGATCTAGAAGAATAGAGCTTTGTGTATATCTACTCTAAGTTAATATTAAAGGATAAAGCTTTGTGTATACCTACTCTGAGTTGATCTAGAAGAATAGAGCTTTGTGTATACCTACTCTAATTTGATCTGGAAGGATAGAGCTTTGTGTATACCTAGTCTAAGTTCATGTGGAAGGATAGAGCTTTGTGTATACCTACTGTAAGTTCATGTTGAGGAATAGAGCTTTGTGTATACCTACTCTAAGTTGATCTGGAAGGATAGAGCTTTGTGCATACCTACTCTAAGTTCATGTGGAAGGATAGAGCTTTGTGCATACCTACTCTAAGTTGATCTGGAAGAATAGAGCTTTGTGTATACCTACTCTAAGTTGATCTAGAAGAATAGAGCTTTCTGTACACCTACTCTAAGTTAATCTAGAAGAATAGAGCTTTGTGTATACCTACTCTAAGTTCATGTGGAAGGATAGAGCCTTGCGTATACCTACTCTAAGTTGATCTGGAAGGCTAGGGCTTTGTGTATACCTACCCCAAGTTGATCTGGAAGGATAGAGCTTTGTGTATACCTACCCTAAGTTGATATAGAAGAATAGAGCTTTGTGTATACCTACTCTAAGTTGATCTGGAAGGATAGAGCTTTGTGTATACCTACTCTAAGTTGATCAGGAAAGATAGAGCTTTGTGTATACCTACTCTGAGTTGATCTAGAAGAATAGAGCTTTGTGTATACCTACTCTAAGTTTATCTGGAAGGATAGAGCTTTGTGCATACCTGCTCTAAGTTGATCTAGAAGAATAGAGCTTTGTGTATACCTACTCTAAGTTCATGTGGAAGGATAGAGCTTTGTGCATTCCTACTCTAAGTTGATCTGGAAGGATAGAGCTTTGTGTATACCTAGCCTAAGTTGATCTAGAAGAATAGAGCTTTGTGTATACCTACTCTAAGTTGTTCTAGACGAATAGAGCTTTGTGTATGCCTACTCTAAGTTCATGTGGAAGGACAGAGCTTTGTGTATACCTACTCTAAGTTCATGTGGAAGAATAGAGCTTTGTGTATACCTACTCTAACTTGCTCTGGAAGGATAGAGTTTTGTGTATACCTACTCTAAGTTGATCTAGAAGAATAGAGCTTTGTGTCTACCTACTCTAAGTTCATATGGAGGGATAGAGCCTTGTGTATACCTACTCTAAGTTGATCTGGAGGAATAGAGCTTTGTGTATATCTACTCTAAGTTGATCTGGAAGGATAAAGCTTTGTGTATACCTACTCTAAGTTGATCTAGAAGAATAGAGCTTTGTGTATAACTACTCTAAGTTCATGTGGAAGGATAGAGCTTTGTGTATACCTAGTCTAAGTTGATCTAGAAGAATAGAGCTTTGTGTATACCTACTCTAAGTTGATCTGGAAGGATAGAGCTTTGTGTATACCTAACCTAAGTTGATCAAGAAGGACAGAGCTTTGAGTATACCTACTGTAAGTTGCTCTAGAAGAATAGAGCTTTGTGTATACCTACTCTAAGTTGATCTAGAAGAATAGAGCTTTGTGTACACCTACTCTAAGTTCATGTGGAAGAATAGAGCTTTGTGTATACCTACTCTAAGTTGATCTGGAAGGATAGAGCTTTGTGTATACCTACTCTAAGTTCATGTGGAAGGATAGGGCTTTGTGCACACCTACTCTAAGTTGATCTAGAAGAATAGAGCTTTGTGTATACCTACTCTAAGTTCATGTGGAAGGATAGAGCTTTGTGTATACCTACTCTAAGTTGATCTCGAAGGATAGAGCTTTGTGTATACCTACTCTAACTTGATCTAGAAGAATAGAGCTTTGTGTATGCCTACCCTAAGGTCATGTGGAAGGATAGAGCTTTGTGTGTACCTACTCTAAGCTGATGTGGAAGAATACAGCTTTGTGTATACCTACCCTAAGTTGATCTGGAAGGTTAGAGCTTTGTGTACACCTACTCTAAGTTGATCTAGAAGAATAGAGCTCTGTGTATGCCTACTCTAAGTTCATGTGGAGGGATAGAGCTTTGTGTATACCTACTCTAAGTTGATCTGGAAGAATAGAGCTTTGTGTATACCTACCCTAAGTTGATCTGGAAGGATAGAGCTTTGTGTATACCTACTCTGAGTTGATCTGGAAGGATAGAGCTTTGTGTATACCTACTCTAAGTTGATCTGGAAGGATAGAGCTTTGTGTCTACCTACTCTAAGTTCATGTGGAAGGATAGAGCCTTGTGTATACCCACTCTAACTTGATCTGGAAGAATAGAGCTTTGTGTATACCTACTCTAAGTTGATCTAGAAGAATAGAGCTTTGTGTCTACCTACTCTAAGTTCATATGGAAAGATAGAGCCTTGTGTATACCTACTCTAAGTTGATCTGGAAGAATAGAGCTTTGTGTATACCTACTCTAAGTTGATCTGGAAGGATAGAGCTTTGTGTATACCTAACCTAAGTTGATCTGGAAGGATAGAGCTTTGTGTATACCTACTCTAAGTTGCTCTAGAAGAATGGAGCTTTGTGTATATCTACTCTAAGTTGATCTCGAAGGATAGAGCTTTGTGTATACCTACTCTAAGTTGATCTAGAAGAATAGAGCTTGGTGTATGCCTACCCTAAGGTCATGTGGAAGGATAGAGCTTTTTGTGTACCTACCCTAAGCTGATCTGGAAGAATAGAGCTTTGTGTATACCTACCCTAAGTTGATCTGGAAGGTTAGAGCTTTGTGTACACCTACTCTAAGTTGATCTAGAAGAATAGAGCTCTGTGTATGCCTACTCTAAGTTCATGTGGAAGGATACAGCTTTGTGTATACCTACTCTAAGTTGATCTGGAAGGATAGAGCTTTTTGTATAGCTACTTTAAGTTGATCTTGAAGGATAGAGCTTTCTGTATACCTACTCTAAGTTGATCTGGAAAGATAGAGCTTTGTGTATACCTACTCTAAGTTGATTTGGAAGGATAGAGCTTTGTGTATACCTACTCTAAGTTGATCTGGAAGAATTGAGCTTTGTGTATACCTACCCTAAGTTGATCTGGAAGGATAGAGCTTTGTGTATACCTACTCTGAGTTGATCTGGAAGGATAGAGCGTTGTGTATACCTACTCTAAGTTGATCTGGAAGAATAGAGCTTTGTGTATATCTACTCTAAGTTGATCTGGAAGGATAGAGCTTTTTGTATAGCTACTTTAAGTTGATCTTGAAGGATGGAGCTTTGTGTATACCTTCTCTAAGTTGATCTGGCAAGATAGAGCTTTGTGTATACCTACTCTAAGTTGATCTGGAAGGATAGAGCTTTGTGTATACCTACTCTAAGTTGATCTGGAAGAATTGAGCTTTGTGTATACCTACCCTAAGTTGATCTGGAAGAATAGAGCTTTGTGTATACCTACTCTAAGTTGATCTGGAAGAATAGAGCTTTGTGTATACCTACCCTAAGTTGGTCTGGAAAGATAGAGCTTTGTGTATACCTACTCTGAGTTGATCTAGAAGAATAGAGCTTTGTGTATACCTACTCTAAGTTGATCTTGAAGGATAGAGCTTTGTGTATACCTACTCTGAGTTGATCTGGAAGGATAGGGCTTTGTGTAGACCTACTCTAAGTACATCTGGAAGGATAGCGCTTTGTGTATACCTACTCTAAGTTGATCTGGAGGGATAGAGCTTTGTGTATACCTACTCTAAGTTCATGTGGAAGGATAGAGCTTTGTACATACCTACTCTAAGTTCATGTGGAAGAATAGAGCTTTGTGTATACCTACTCTAAGTTGATCTAGAAGAATAGAGCTTTGTGTATACCTACTCTGAGTTGACCTAGAAGAATAGAGCTTTGTGTATATCTACTCTAAGTTAATCTTAAAGGATAGAGCTTTGTGAATACCTACTCTGAGTTGATCTAGAAGAATAGAGCTTTGTGTATACCTACTCTAATTTGTACTGGAAGGATAGAGCTTTGTGTATACCTAGTCTAAGTTCATGTGGAAGGATAGAGCTTTGTGTATACCTACTGTAAGTTCATGTTGAGGAATAGAGCTTTGCGTATACCTACTCTAAGTTCATGTGGAAGGATAGAGCTTTGTGCATACCTACTCTAAGTTCATGTGGAAGGATAGAGCTTTGTGCATACCTTCTCTAAGTTCATGTGGAAGGATAGAGCTTTGTGTATACATACTCTAAGTTGATCTGGAAGAATAGAGCTTTGTGTATACCTACTCTAAGTTGATCTAGAAGAATAGAGCTTTGTGTATACTTACTCTAAGTTTATCTAGAAGGATAGAGCTTTGTGTATACCTACTCTAAGTTGATCTTGAAGGATAGAGCTTTGTGTATGCCTACTCTGAGTTGATCTAGAAGAATAGAGCTTTGTGTATACCTACTCTAAGTTTATCTGGAAGGATAGAGCTTTGTGTATACCTACTCTAAGTTGATTTAGAAGAATAGAGCTTTGTGTATACCTACTCTAAATTCATGTGGAAGGATAGAGCTTTGTGTATTCCTACTCTAAGTTGATCTGGAAGGATAGAGCTTTGTGTATACCTAGTCTAAGTTGATCTAGAAGAATAGAGCTTTGGGTATAATTACTCTAAGTTGATCTAGACGAATAGAGCTTTGTGTATGCCTACTCTAAGGTCATGTGGAAGGACAGAGCTTTGTGTATACCTACTCTAAGTTCATGTGGAAGAATAGAGCTTTGTGTATACCTACTCTAACTTGATCTGGAAGGATAGAGCTTTGTGTCTACCCACTCTAAGTTCATGTGGAAGGATAGAGCCTTGTGTATACCCACTCTAACTTGATCTGGAAGAATAGAGCTTTGTGTCTACCTACTCTAAGTTCATATGGAAAGATAGAGCCTTGTGTATGCCTACTCTAAGTTGATCTGGAAGAATAGAGCTTTGTGTATACCTACTCTAAGTTGATCTGGAAGGATAGAGCTTTGTGTATGCCTGCTCTAAGTTCATGTGGAAGGATAGAGCTTTGTGTATAAATAGTCTAAGTTGATCTAGAAGAATAGAGCTTTGTGTATACCTACTCTAAGTTGATCTGGAAGGATAGAGCTTTGTGTATACCTACTCTAAGTTGCTCTAGAAGAATGGAGCTTTGTGTATACCTACTCTAAGTTGATCTAGAAGAATAGAGCTTTGTGTACACCTACTCTAAGTTCATGTGGAAGAATAGAGCTTTGTGTATACCTTCTCTAAGTTGATCTGGAAGGATAGAGCTTTGTGTATACCTACTCTAAGTTCATGTGGAAGGATAGAGCTTTGTGCATACCTACTCTAAGTTGATCTAGAAGAATAGAGCTTTGTGTATACCTACTCTAAGTTCATGTGGAAGGATAGAGCTTTGTGTATACCTACTCTAAGTTGATCTCGAAGGATAGAGCTTTGTGTATACCTACTCAAAGTTGATCTAGAAGAATAGAGCTTTGTGTATGCCTACTGTAAGTTGATCTAGAAGAATAGAGCTTTGTGTATATCTACTCTAAGGTCATGTGGAAGGATAGAGCTTTGTGTGTACCTACCCTAAGCTGATCTGGAAGAATAGAGCTTTGTGTATACCTAACCTAAGCTGATCTGGAAGGTTAGAGCTTTGTCTACACCTACTCTAAGTTGATCTAGAAGAATAGAGCTCTGTGTATGCCTACCCTAAGTTCATGTGGAAGGATAGAGCTTTGTGTATACCTACTCTAAGTTGATCTGGAAGAATAGAGCTTTGTGTATACCTACCCTAAGTTGATCTTGAAGGATAGAGCTTTGTGTATACCTACTCTAAGTGATCTGGACACATAGAGCTTTGTGTATACCTACTCTAAGTTGATTTGGAAGGATAGAGCTTTGTGTATACCTACTCTAAGTTGATCTGGAAGAATTGAGCTTTGTGTATACCTACCCTAAGTTGATCTGGAAGAATAGAGCTTTGTGTATACCTACTCTAAGTTGATCTGGAAGAATAGAGCTTTGTGTATACCTACTCTGAGTTGATCTAGAAGAATAGAGCTTTGTGTATACCTACTCTAAGTTGATCTTGAAGGATAGAGCTTTGTGTATACCTACTCTGAGTTGATCTGGAAGGATAGAGCTTTGTGTAGACCTACTCTAAGTTCATCTGGAAGGATAGAGCTTTGTGTATACCTACTCTAAGTTGATCTGGAGGGATAGAGCTTTGTGTATACCTACTCTAAGTTCATGTGGAAGGATAGAGCTTTGTACATACCTACTCTAAGTTCATGTGGAAGAATAGAGCTTTGTGTATACCTACTCTAAGTAGATCTAGAAGAATAGAGCTTTGTGTATACCTACTCTGAGTTGATCCAGAAGATAAGAGCTTTGTGTATATCTACTCTAAGTTAATCTTAAAGGATAGAGCTTTGTGTATACCTACTCTGAGTTGATCTAGAAGAATAGAGCTTTGTGTATACCTACTCTAATTTGATCTGGAAGGATAGAGCTTTGTGTATACCTAGTCTAAGTTCATGTGGAAGGATAGAGCTTTGCGTATACCTACTGTAAGTTCATGTTGAGGAATAGAGCTTTGTGTATACCTACTCTAAGTTGATCTGGAAGGATAGAGCTTTGTGCATACCTACTCTAAGTTCATGTGGAAGGATAGAGCTTTAAGCATACCTACTCTAAGTTCATGTGGAAGGATAGAGCTTTGTTTATACTTACTCTAAGTTGATCTGGAAGAATAGAGCTTTGTGTATACCTACTGTAAGTTGATCTAGAAGAATAGAGCTTTGTGTATACCTACTCTAAGTTGATCTAGAAGAATAGAGCTTTGTGTATACCTACTCTAAGTTCATGTGGAAGGATAGAGCCTTGTGTATACCTACTCTAAGTTGATCTCGAAGGATAGGGCTTTGTGTATACCTACCCTAAGTTGATCTGGAAGGATAGAGCTTTATGTAAACCTACTCTAAGTTGATCTGGAAGGATAGAGCTTTGTGTATGCCTGCTCTAAGTTCATGTGGAAGGATAGAGCTTTGTGTATACCTAGTCTAAGTTGATCTAGAAGAATAGAGCTTTGTGTATACCTACTCTAAGTTGATCTGGAAGGATAGAGCTTTGTGTATACCTACTCTAAGTTGCTCTAGAAGAATGGAGCTTTGTGTATACCTACTCTAAGTTGATCTAGAAGAATAGAGCTTTGTGTACACCTACTCTAAGTTCATGTGGAAGAATAGAGCTTTGTGTATACCTACTCTAAGTTGATCTGGAAGGATAGAGCTTTGTGTATACCTACTCTAAGTTCATGTGGAAGGATAGAGCTTTGTGCATACCTACTCTAAGTTGATCTAGAAGAATAGAGCTTTGTGTATACCTACTCTAAGTTCATGTGGAAGGATAGAGCTTTGTGTATACCTACTCTAAGTTGATCTCGAAGGATAGAGCTTTGTGTATACCTACTCTAAGTTGATCTAGAAGAATAGAGCTTTGTGTATGCCTACCCTAAGGTCATGTGGAAGGATAGAGCTTTGTGTGTACCTACCCTAAGCTGATCTGGAAGAATAGAGCTTTGTGTATACCTAACCTAAGTTGATCTGGAAGGTTAGAGCTTTGTCTACACCTACTCTAAGTTGATCTAGAAGAATAGAGCTGTGTGTATGCCTACTCTAAGTTCATGTGGAAGGATAGAGCTTTGTGTATACCTACTCTAAGTTGATCTGGAAGAATAGAGCTTTGTGTATACCTACCCTAAGTTGATCTGGAAGGATAGAGCTTTGTGTATACCTACTCTGAGTTGATCTGGAAGAATAGAGCTTTGTGTATACCTACTCTAAGTTGATCTGGAAGGATAGAGCTTTTTGTATAGCTACTTTAAGTTGATCTTGAAGGATAGAGCTTTGTGTATACCTACTCTAAGTTGATCTGGAAAGATAGAGCTTTGTGTATACCTACTCTAAGTTGATTTGGAAGGATAGAGCTTTGTGTATACCTACTCTAAGTTGATCTGGAAGAATTGAGCTTTGTGTATACCTACCCTAAGTTGATCTGGAAGAATAGAGCTTTGTGTATACCTACTCTAAGTTGATCTGGAAGAATAGAGCTTTAAGTATACCTACTCTAAGTTGGTCTGGAAAGATAGAGCTTTGTGTATACCTACTCTGAGTTGATCTAGAAGAATAGAGCTTTGTGTATACCTACTCTAAGTTGATCTTGAAGGATAGAGCTTTGTGTATACCTACTCTGAGTTGATCTGGAAGGATAGAGCTTTGTGTAGACCTACTCTAAGTTCATCTGGAAGGATAGAGCTTTGTGTATACCTACTCTAAGTTGAATTGGAGGGATAGAGCTTTGTGTATACCTACTCTAAGTTCATGTGGAAGGATAGAGCTTTGTACATACCTACTCTAAGTTCATGTGGAAGAATAGAGCTTTGTGTATACCTACTCTAAGTAGATCTAGAAGAATAGAGCTTTGTGTATACCTACTCTGAGTTGATCCAGAAGAATAGAGCTTTGTGTGTATCTACTCTAAGTTAATCTTAAAGGATAGAGCTTTGTGTATACCTACTCTGAGTTGATCTAGAAGAATAGAGCTTTGTGTATACCTACTCTAATTTGATCTGGAAGGATAGAGCTTTGTGTATACCTAGTCTAAGTTCATGTGGAAGGATAGGGCTTTGCGTATACCTACTGTAAGTTCATGTTGAGGAATAGAGCTTTGTGTATACCTACTCTAAGTTGATCTGGAAGGATAGAGCTTTGTGCATACCTACTCTAAGTTCATGTGGAGGGATAGAGCTTTAAGCATACCTACTCTAAGTTCATGTGGAAGGATAGAGCTTTGTTTATACTTACTGTAAGTTGATCTGGAAGAATAGAGCTTTGTGTATACCTACTCTAAGTTGATCTAGAAGAATAGAGCTTTGTGTATACCTACTCTAAGTTGATCTAGAAGAATAGAGCTTTGTGTATACCTACTCTAACTTCATGTGGAAGGATAGAGCCTTGTGTATACCTACTCTAAGTTGATCTCGAAGGATAGGGCTTTGTGTATACCTACCCTAAGTTGATCTGGAAGGATAGAGCTTTGTGTATACCTACTCTAAGTTGATCTAGAAGAATAGAGCTTTGTGTATACCTACTCTAAGTTGATCTGGAAGGATAGAGCTTTGTGTATACCTACTCTAAGTTGATCTGGAAAGATAGAGCTTTGTGTATACCTACTCTGAGTTGATCTAGAAGAATAGAGCTTTGTGTATACCTACTCTAAGTTGATCTAGAAGGATAGAGCTTTGTGTATACCTTCTCTAAGTTGATCTTGAAGGATAGAGCTTTGTGTATACCTACTCTAAGTTGATCTAGAAGAATAGAGCTTTGTGTATACCTACTCTAAGTTGATCTGGAAGAATAGAGCTTTGTTTATACCTACTCTAAGTTCATGTGGAAGGATAGAGCTTTGTGTATACCTACTCTAAGTTGATCTGGAAGAATAGAGCTTTGTGTATACCTACTGTAAGTTCATGTGGAAGAATATAGCTTTGTGTATTCCTACTCTAAGTTCATGTGGAAGAATAGAGCTTTGTGTATACCTACTCTAAGTTGATTTAGAAGAATAGAGCTATGTGTATACCTACTCTAAGTTCATGTGGAAGAATAGAGCTTTGTGTATACCTACTCTAAGTTGATCTGGAAGAATAGAGCTTTGTGTATACCTACTCTAAGATCACCTGGAAGATTAGCACCTATCCTAAGTTCATGTGGTATTATAGAGCTTTGTGTATACCTACTCCAATGGCATCTTGAAACATAATGTCTTGTGTACCTATAGTATATGTATATATTTAATACTACTATGGCTTATTTTCACTCAAAGTTGCTAAATTGCTTGGGAACTCAAAATGAACAATAAATGCATACTAATGATTTTGAATTCAATTAAAAGTATACCACAGAAGTATTTATCTTTTTCTTCAATAATGTAAGTCAGCTTTGAGAACTAGTGAACAATTGCAAAGGCAGTAAATTACTAGCATTAATGTTTTGTAAAATGTTGTCTTGCGGAAGTTTATTAGAAGGTATAAAGAGAATATGTGAATCATGCTTACCTTGATGGCTGATCTACTAGCAGGTCCTCTTCACTGAAAGTCTGAAAGAAAACAAAAGAAATGAGTATAGCTGAGGATTAAGATATAGCATCACTATTAAAAGGCATTTGAAGGTTCGCCTAGAGCGACTGATCCATCCTGACGATATGGCTGTCCATTGTACCAATCTGACCAGTACCATTTTCCCTTTTCCAGGAACCCCAAATTGTTAAACTAATTTGAGATTGTAATGTGCCTTGCTACGTATGGCAAAGCCTGTCCAAACACCACGTTTCTACACATATTTTCTGGGAGTAAGGAATTCTCACTCTCATATTTATGTTTACTATCTATCGTGCATTCCCCCATGAAAAGAGTCATCCTCCCACAAAATTTTACTGAAGTGCGATTTTCAGGTATTAAGTTCCTTTTTATAAACTGGAAATATTTCCAAATGGGAGGTCTTTACCGGTACATATGAAATGGCCCTTGTTCAAAACTACACTACAAATGGGCCTTCTTTACCAGAACACCAGCTATCTGCTTTCGTCTCCAGCACACAAAATAGAGCCTTCTATACCAGTACACTTGAAACGGGCCTTCTTTACGAGTATACCAAAAAATGAGCCCTTTTTACCACTACACAAGGAATGGAAATTTCTCACCACTACACAATAAATGGGCCTTCCTTACCACTACACAAGAAAAGGGCCTTTTTAATACTACATCAGAAATGAGCCTTCTTCAGCAGTACACAAAAAAATAAGCATTCCTAACCAGTACATAAGAAACAGGTCTTCTTTACCAATATATGAAAAAGCGCCTCCTTTACAACTACTCAAGACACCCAGCTTCTTTACCAGTACACAATAAATGGGACTTCCTTACTACTACACCAGAAATGGGCCTTGTTTACCACTAAAGAAGAAACTTCTATTTGGCTACTCTTCCACCTACTCCACCATGTTATATAGGATCTGCCAGATATTATTTTATCTTATTTTTATTTTTTGTTATATATGATACTTCTGGCTATGTCTCCTGCTGCTGCACCATGTTATATATGATACTTCTGGCTACTTCTCCTGCTGCTGCACCATGTTATATATGATACTTCTGGCTACTTCTCCTGCTGCTGCACCATGTTATATATGATACTTCTGGCTATGTCTCCTGCTGCTGCACCATGTTATATATCATACTTCTGGCTATGTCTCCTGCTGCTGCACCATGTTATATATGATACTTCTGGCTACTTCTCCTGCTGCTGCACCATGTTATATATGATACTTCTGGCTATGTCTCCTGCTGCTGCACCATGTTATATATGATACTTCTGACTATGTCTCCTGCTGCTGCACCATGTTATATATGATACTTCTGGCTATGTCTCCTGCTGCTGCACCATGTTATATATGATACTTCTGGCTGCTTGTCCTGCAGCTGCACCATGCTATATATTATACTTCTGGCTATGCCTCCTACTGCTGCATCATGTTATATATGATACTTCTGGCTACCTGTCCTGCTGCTGCACCATGTTATATATGATACTTCTGGCTATGTCTCCTGCTGCTGCACCATGTTATATATGATACTTCTGGCTATGTCTGCTGCTGCTGCACCATGTTATATATGATACTTCTGGCTATGTCTCCTGCTGCTGCACCATGTTATATATGATACTTCTGGCTACTTCTCCTGCTGCTGCACCATGTTATATATGATACTTCTGGCTATGTCTCCTGCTGCTTCACCATGTTATATATGATACTTCTGGCTACTTGTCCTGCTGCTGCACCATGTTATACATGATACTTATGGCCATGTCTCCTGCTGCTGCACCATGTTATATATGATACTTCTGGCTATGTCTCCTGCTGCTGCACCATGTTATATATGATACTTATGGCTATGTCTCCTGCTGCTGCACCATGTTATATATGATACTTCTGGCTATGTCTGCTGCTGCTGCACCATGTTATATATGATACTTCTGGCTATGTCTCCTGCTGCTGCACCATGTTATATATGATACTTCTGGCTACTTCTCCTGCTGCTGCACCATGTTATATATGATACTTCTGGCTATGTCTCCTGCTGCTGCACCATGTTGTATATGATACTTCTGGCTGCTTGTCCTGCAGCTGCACCATGCTATATATTATACTTCTGGCTATGTCTCCTGCTGCTGCATCATGTTATATATGATACTTCTGGCTACTTGCCCTGCTGCTGCACCATGTTATATATGATACTTCTGGCTATGTCTCCTGCTGCTGCACCATGTTATATATGATACTTCTGGCTATGTCTCCTGCTGCTGCACCATGTTATATACAATAATCCTGGCTATGTCTCCTGCTGCTGCACCATGTTATATATGATACTTCTGGCTATGTCTCCTGCTGCTGCACCATGTTATATATGATACTTCTGCTATAACGCCTGCTGCTGCACCATGTTATATACAATACTTCTGGCTATGTCTCCTGCTGCTTCACCATGTTATATATGATACTTCTGGCTATGTCTCCTGCTGCTGCACCATGTTATATATGATACTTCTGGCTATGTCTCCTGCTGCTGCACCATGTTATATACAATACTTCTGGCTATGTCTCCTGCTGCTGCACAATGTTATATACAATACTTATGGCTATGTCTCCTGCTGCTGCACCATGTTATATACAATACTTCTGGCTATGTCTCCTGCTGCTGCACCATGTTATATATGATACTTCTGGCTATGTCTCCTGCTGCTGCACCATGTTATATATGATACTTCTGGCTATGTCTCCTGCTGCTGCACGATGTTATATATGATACTTCTGGCTATGTCTCCTGCTGCTGCATCATGTTATATATGATACTTCTGGCTACTTCTCCTGCTGCTGCACCATGTTATATATGATACTTCTGGCTATGTCTCCTGCTGCTGCACAATGTTATATATGATACTTCTGGCTATGTCTCCTGCTGCTGCACCATGTTATATATGATACTTCTGGCTACGTCTCCTGCTGCTGCACCATGTTATATATGATACTTCTGGGTATGTCTCCTGCTGCTTCACCATGTTATATATGATACTTCTGGCTATGTCTCCTGCTGCTGCACCATGTTATATATGATACTTCTGGCTATGTCTCCTGCTGCTTCACCATGTTATATATGATACTTCTGGCTACTTCTCCTGCTGCTGCACCATGTTATATATGATACTTCTGCTATAACGCCTGCTGCTGCACCATGTTATATACAATACTTCTGGCTATGTCACCTGCTGCTTCACCATGTTATATATGATACTTCTGGCTATGTCTCCTGCTGCTGCACCATGTTATATATGATACTTCTGGCTATGTCTCCTGCTGCTGCACCATGTTATATATGATACTTCTGGGTATGTCTCCTGCTGCTGCACCATGTTATATATGATACTTCTGGCTATGTCTCCTGCTGCTTCACCATGTTATATATGATACTTCTGGCTACTTCTCCTGCTGCTGCACCATGTTATATATGATACTTCTGCTATAACGCCTGCTGCTGCACCATGTTATATATGATACTTCTGGCTATGTCTCCTGCTGCTGCACCATGTTATATACAATACTTCTGGCTATGTCTCCTGCTGCTGCACCATGTTATATACAATACTTCTGGCTATGTCTCCTGCTGCTGCACCATGTTATATACAATACTTCTGGCTATGTCTCCTGCTGCTGCACCATGTTATATATGATACTTCTGGCGATGTCTCCTGCTGCTGCACCATGTTATATATGATACTTCTGGCTATGTCTCCTGCTGCTGCACCATGTTATATATGATACTTCTGGCTACTTCTCCTGCTGCTGCACCATGTTATATATGATACTTCTGGCTATGTCTCCTGCTGCTGCACCATGTTATATATGATACTTCTGGCTATGTCTCCTGCTGCTGCACCATGTTATATATGATACTTCTGGCTATGTCTCCTGCTGCTGCCCCATGTTATATATGATACTTCTGGCTACTTCTCCTGCTGCTGCACCATGTTACATATGATACTTATGGCTATGTCTCCTGCTGCTGCACCATGTTATATATGAAACTTCTGGCTATGTCTCCTGCTGCTGCACCATGTTATATATGATACTTCTGTCTACTTCTCCTGCTGCTGCACCATGTTATATATGATACTTCTGGCTATGTCTCCTGCTGCTTCACCATGTTATATATGATACTTCTGGCTATGTCTCCTGCTGCTGCACCATGTTATATATGATACTTCTAGCTACTTCTCCTGCTGCTGCACCATGTTATATATGATACTTCTGCTATAACGCCTGCTGCTGCACCATGTTATATACAATACTTCTGGCTATGTCTCCTGATGCTTCACCATGTTATATATGATACTTCTGGCTATGTCTCCTGCTGCTGCACCATGTTATATATGATACTTCTGGCTATGTCTCCTGCTGCTTCACCATGTTATATATTATACTTCTGGCTATGTCTCCTGCTGCTGCACCATGTTATATATGATACTTCTGCTATAACGCCTGCTGCTGCACCATGTTATATACAATACTTCTGGCTATGTCTCCTGCTGCTTCACCATGTTATATATGATACTTCTGGCTATGTCTCCTGCTGCTGCACCATGTTATATATGATACTTCTGGCTATGTCTCCTGCTGCTGCACCATGTTATATATGATACTTCTGGCTATGTCTCCTGCTGCTTCACCATGTTATATACAATACTTCTGGCTATGTCTCCTGCTGCTTCACCATGTTATATATGATACTTCTGGCTATGTCTCCTGCTGCTGGACCATGTTATATATGATACTTCTGGCTATGTCTCCTGCTGCTGCACCATGTTATATATGATACTTCTGGCTATGTCTCCTGCTGCTTCACCATGTTATATATGATACTTCTGGCTATGTCTCCTGCTGCTGCACCATGTTATATATGATACTTCTGGCTATGTCTCCTGCTGCTGCACCATGTTATATACAATACTTCTGGCTATGTCTCCTGCTGCTGCACCATGTTATATATGATACTTCTGGCTATGTCTCCTGCTGCTGCACCATGTTATATATGATACTTCTGGCTATGTCTCCTGCTGCTTCACCATGTTATATATGATACTTCTGGCTATGTCTCCTGCTGCTGCATCATGTTATATATGATACTTCTGGCTACTTGTCCTGCTGCTGCACCATGTTATATATGATACTTATCGCTATGTCTCCTGCTGCTGCACCAAGTTATATATGATACTTCTGGCTATGTCTCCTGCTGCTGCACCATGTTATATATGATACTTCTGGCTACTTGTCCTGCTGCTGCACCATGTTATATATGATACTTCTGGCTACTTCTCCTGCAGCTGCACCATGTTATACATGATACTTCTGGCTATGTCTCCTGCTGCTGCACCATGTTATATATGATACTTCTGCTATAACGCCTGCTGCTGCACCATGTTATATATGATACTTCTGGCTATGTCTCCTGCTGCTGCACCATGTTATATATGATACTTCTGGCTATGTCTCCTGCTGCTGCACCATGTTATATATGATACTTCTGGCTATGTCTCCTGCTGCTGCACCATGTTATATATGATACTTCTGGCTACTTGTCCTGCTGCTGCACCATGTTATATATGATACTTCTGGCTATGTCTCCTGCTGCTGCACCATGTTATATATGATACTTCTGGCTATGTCTCCTGCTGCTGCACCATGTTATATATGATACTTCTGCTATAACGCCTGCTGCTGCACCATGTTATATATGATACTTCTGGCTATGTCTCCTGCTGCTGCACCATGTTATATATGATACTTCTGGCTATGTCTCCTGCTGCTGCACCATGTTATATATGATACTTCTGGGTATGTCTCCTGCTGCTGCACCATGTTATATATGATACTTCTGGCTATATCTCCTGCTGCTGCACCATTTTATATACGATACATCTGGCTATGTCTCCTGCAGCTGCACGTTAATATATATCATAATTCTGGCTATGTCTCCTGCAGCTGCACCATGTTATATATGATACTTCTGGCTATGTCTCCCGCTGCTGCACCATGTTATATATGATACTTCTGGCTATGTCTCCTGCTGCTGCACCATGTTATATATGATACTTCTGGCTACTTGTTATGCTGCTGCACCATGTTATTTGTGATACTTCTGGCTATGTCTCCTGCAGCTGCACCATGTTATATATGATAGTTCTGGCACTGACTTACACTCTCTAGACATGTGAACATGTGATCTGAATAATACCGTAGAAGTAAGACTTATACTCTCTAGACTTGTGACCATGTGAACTGAATAATACTGTAGAAGTAAGACTTATACTCTCTAGACATGTGACCAAGTGATCTGAATAATACTGTAGAAGTAAGACTTATACTCTCTAGACTTGTGACCATGTGAACTGAATAATACTGTAGAAGTAAGACTTATACTCTCTAGACATGTGACCAAGTGAACTGAATAATACTGTAGAAGTAAGACTTATACTCTCTAGACTTGTGACCATGTGAACTGGATAATACTGTAGAAGTAAGACTTATACTCTCTAGACTTGTGACCATGTGAACTGAATAATACTGTAGAAGTAAGACTTATACTCTCTAGACTTGTGACCATGTGAAGTGAATAATACTGTAGAAGTAAGACTTACTCTAGACTTGTGACCATGTGAAGTGAATAATACTGTTGAAGTAAGACTTATACTCTCTAGACATGTGACCAAGTGAACTGAATAATACTGTAGAAGTAAGACTTATACTCTCTAGACTTGTGACCATGTGAAGTGAATAATACTGTAGAAGTAAGACTTATACTCTCTAGACTTGTGACCATGTGAAGTGAATAATACTGTAGAAGTAAGACTTGCTCTAGACTTGTGACCATGTGAACTGAATAATACTGTAGAAGTAAGACTTATACTCTCTATACTTGTGACCATGTGAACTGAATAATACTGTAGAAGTAAGACTTATACTCTCTAGACATGTGACCATGTGAAGTGAATAATACTGTAGAAGTAAGACTTATACTCTCTAGACTTGTGACCATGTGAACTGAATAATACTCTAGAAGTAAGACTTATACTCTCTAGACTTGTAACCATGTGAAGTGAATAATACTGTAGAAGTAAGACCTATACTCTCTAGACTTGTGACCATGTGAAGTGAATAATACTGTAGAAGTAAGACTTATACTCTCTATACTTGTGACCATGTGAACTGAATAATACTGTAGAAGTAAGACTTATACTCTCTAGACATGTGACCATGTGAAGTGAATAATACTGTAGAAGTAAGACTTATACTCTCTAGACTTGTGACCATGTGAACTGAATAATACTGTAGAAGTAAGACTTATACTCTCTAGACTTGTGACCATGTGAAGTGAATAATACTGTAGAAGTAAGACTTATACTCTCTAGGCTTGTGACCATGTGAAGTGAATAATACTGTAGAAGTAAGACTTACTCCAGACTTGTGACCATGTGAAGTGAATAATACTGTAGAAGTAAGACTTACTCTAGACTTGTGACCATGTGAAGTGAATAATACTGTAGAAGTAAGACTTACTTAGACTTGTGACCATGTGAACTGAATAATACAGTAGAAGTAAGACTTATACTCTCTAGACTTGTGACCATGTGAACTGAATAATACTGTAGAAGTAAGACTTACTCTAGACATGTGACCATGTGAACTGAATAATACTGTAGAAGTAAGACTTATACTCTCTAGACATGTGACCATGTGAACTGAATAATACTGTAGAAGTAAGACTTACTCTAGACTTGTGACCATGTGAACTGAATAATACTGTAGAAGTAAGACTTACTCTAGACATGTGACCATGTGAACTGAATAATACTGTAGAAGTAAGACTTACTCTAGACATGTGACCATGTGAAGTGAATAATACCGTAGAAGTAAGACTTACACTCTCTAGACTTGTGACCATGTGAACTGAATAATACTGTAGAAGTAAGACTTACTCTAGACTTGTGACCAAGTGAACTGAATAATACTGTAGAAGTAAGACTTATACTCTCTAGACTTGTGACCATGTGAACTGAATAATACTGTAGAAGTAAGACTTACTCTAGACATGTGACCACGTGAACTGAATAATACTGTAGAAGTAAGACTTACTCTAGACATGTGACCATGTGAAGTGAATAATACTGTAGAAGTAAGACTTATACTCTCTAGACTTGTGACCATGTGAACTGAATAATACTGTAGAAGTAAGACTTACTCTAGACATATGACCATGTGAACTGAATAATACTGTAGAAGTAAGACTTACTCTAGACTTGTGACCATGTGAAGTGAATAATACTGTAGAAGTAAGACTTATACTCTCTAGACATGTGACCATGTGAAGTGAATAATACTGTAGAAGAAGACTTACTCTAGACTTGTGACCATGTGAAGTGAATAATACTGTAGAAGTAAGACTTACTCTAGACATGTGACCAAGTGAACTGTATAATACTGTAGAAGTAAGACTTATACTCTCTAGACATGTGACCATGTGAAGTGAATAATACTGTAGAAGTAAGACTTACTCTAGACTTGTGACCAAGTGAACTGAATAATACTGTAGAAGTAAGACTTATACTCTCTAGACTTGTGACCATGTGAACTGAATAATACTGTAGAAGTAAGACTTACTCTAGACTTGTGACCAAGTGAACTGAATAATACTGTAGAAGTAAGACTTATACTCTCTAGACATGTGACAATGTGAAGTGAATAACTCTGTAGAAATAAGACTTACTCTAGACTTGTGACCATGTGAACTGAATAATACTGTAGAAGTAAGACTTACTCTAGACTTGTGACCATGTGAACTGAATAATACTGTAGAAGTAAGACTTATACTCTCTAGACATGTGACCATGTGAAGTGAATAATACTGTAGAAGTAAGACTTATACTCTCTATACTTGTGACCATGTGAAGTGAATAATACTGTAGAAGTAAGACTTACTCTAGACTAGTGACCAAGTGAACTGAATAATACTGTAGAAGTAAGACTTATACTCTCTAGACATGTGACCATGTGAAGTGAATTATACTGTAGAAGTAAGACTTATACTCTCTAGGCTTGTGACCATGTGAACTGAATAATACTGTAGAAGTAAGACTTACTCTAGACATGTGACCATGTGAACTGAATAATACTGTAGAAGTCAGACTTACTCTGGACATGTGACCATGTGAACTGAATAATACTGTAGAAGTAAGACTTACTCTAGACTTGTGACCATGTGAAGTGAATAATACTGTAGAAGTAAGACTTATACTCTCTAGACTTGTGACCAAGTGAACTGAATAATACTGTAGAAGTAAGACTTATACTCTCTAGACTTGTGACCAAGTGAACTGAATAATACTGTGGAAGTAAGACTTATACTCTCTAGACTTGTGACCAAGTGAACTGAATAACACTGTAGAAGTAAGACTTACTCTAGACATGTGACCATGTGAACTGAATAATACTGTAGAAGTAAGACTTACTCTAGACTTGTGACCATGTGAAGTGAATAATACTGTAGAAGTAAGACTTATACTCTCTAGACTTGTGACCAGGTGAACCGAATAATACTTTAGAAGTAAGACTTATACTCTCTAGACATGTGACCATGTGAAGTGAATAATACTGTAGAAGTAAGACTTACACTCTCTAGACATGTGACCATGTGAAGTGAATAATACTGTAGAAGTAAGACTTACTCTAGACTTGTGACCATGTGAACTGAATAATACTGTAGAAGTAAGACTTATACTCTCTAGACATGTGACCATGTGAAGTGAATAATACTGTAGAAGTAAGACTTACACTCTCTAGACATGTGACCATGTGAAGTGAATAATACTGTAGAAGTAAGACTTACTCTAGACTTGTGACCATGTGAACTGAATAATACTGTAGAAGTAAGACTTGCTCTAGACTGGTGACCATGTGAACTGAATAATACTGTAGAAGTAAGACTTACTCTAGACATGTGACCATGTGAACTGAATAATACTGTAGAAGTAAGACTTACTCTAGACATGTGACCATGTGAAGTGAATAATACTGTAGAAGTAAGACTTACTCTAGACATGTGACCAAGTGAACTGAATAATACTGTAGAAGTAAGACTTATACTCTCTAGACATGTGACCATGTGAAGTGAATAATACTGTAGAAGTAAGACTTACTCTAGACTTGTGACCAAGTGAACTGAATAATACTCTAGAAGTAAGACTTATACTCTCTAGACATGTGACCAAGTGAACTGAATAATACTGTAGAAGTAAGACTTATACTCTCTAGACTTGTGACCATGTGAACTGAATAATACTGTAGAAGTAAGACTTATACTCTCTAGACATGTGACCAAGTGAACTGAATAATACTGTAGAAGTAAGACTTATACTCTCTAGACTTGTGACCATGTGAACTGGATAATACTGTAGAAGTAAGACTAATACTCTCTAGACTTGTGACCATGTGAACTGAATAATACTGTAGAAGTAAGACTTATACTCTCTAGACTTGTGACCATGTGAAGTGAATAATACTGTAGAAGTAAGACTTACTCTAGACTTGTGACCAAGTGAACTGAATAATACTGTACAAGTAAGACTTATACTCTCTAGACATGTGACCATGTGAAGTGAATAATACTGTAGAAGTAAGACTTATACTCTCTAGACTTGTGACCATGTAAAGTGAATAATACTGTTGAAGTAAGACTTATACTCTCTAGACATGTGACCAAGTGAACTGAATAATACTGTAGAAGTAAGACTTATACTCTCTAGACTTGTGACCATGTGAAGTGAATAATACTGTAGAAGTAAGACTTATACTCTCTAGACTTGTGACCATGTGAAGTGAATAATACTGTAGAAGTAAGACTTGCTCTAGACTTGTGACCATGTGAACTGAATAATACTGTAGAAGTAAGACTTATACTCTCTATACTTGTGACCATGTGAACTGAATAATACTGTAGAAGTAAGACTTACTCTAGACATGTGACCATGTGAACTGAATAATACTGTAGAAGTAAGACTTATACTCTCTAGACATGTGACCATGTGAACTGAATAATACTGTAGAAGTAAGACTTACTCTAGACTTGTGACCAAGTGAACTGAATAATACTGTAGAAGTAAGACTTACTCTAGACTTGTGACCATGTGAACTGAATAATACTGTAGAAGTAAGACTTATACTCTCTATACTTGTGACCATGTGAACTGAATAATACTGTAGAAGTAAGACTTATACTCTCTAGACATGTGACCATGTGAAGTGAATAATACTGTAGAAGTAAGACTTATACTCTCTAGACTTGTGACCATGTGAACTGAATAATACTGTAGAAGTAAGACTTATACTCTCTAGACTTGTGACCATGTGAAGTGAATAATACTGTAGAAGTAAGACCTATACTCTCTAGACTTGTGACCATGTGAAGTGAATAATACTGTAGAAGTAAGACTTATACTCTCTATACTTGTGACCATGTGAACTGAATAATACTGTAGAAGTAAGACTTATACTCTCTAGACATGTGACCATGTGAAGTGAATAATAATGTAGAAGTAAGACTTATACTCTCTAGACTTGTGACCATGTGAACTGAATAATACTGTAGAAGTAAGACTTATACTCTCTAGACTTGTGACCATGTGAAGTGAATAATACTGTAGAAGTAAGACTTGTACTCTCTAGCCTTGTGACCATGTGAAGTGAATAATACTGTAGAAGTAAGACTTACTCCAGACTTGTGACCATGTGAAGTGAATAATACTGTAGAAGTAAGACTTACTCTAGACTTGTGACCATGTGAAGTGAATAATACTGTAGAAGTAAGACTTACTTAGACTTGTGACCATGTGAACTGAATAATACTGTAGAAGTAAGACTTATACTCTCTAGACTTGTGACCATGTGAACTGAATAATACTGTAGAAGTAAGACTTACTCTAGACATGTGACCATGTGAACTGAATAATACTGTAGAAGTAAGACTTATACTCTCTAGACATGTGACCATGTGAACTGAATAATACTGTAGAAGTAAGACTTACTCTAGACTTGTGACCATGTGAACTGAATAATACTGTAGAAGTAAGACTTACTCTAGACATGTGACCATGTGAACTGAATAATACTGTAGAAGTAAGACTTACTCTAGACAAGTGACCATGTGAAGTGAATAATACCGTAGAAGTAAGACTTACACTCTCTAGACTTGTGACCATGTGAACTGAATAATACTGTAGAAGTAAGACTTACTCTAGACATATGACCATGTGAACTGAATAATACTGTAGAAGTAAGACTTACTCTAGACTTGTGACCATGTGAAGTGAATAATACTGTAGAAGTAAGACTTATACTCTCTAGACATGTGACCATGTGAACTGAATAATACTGTAGAAGTAAGACTTACTCTAGACATATGACCATGTGAACTGAATAATACTGTAGAAGTAAGACTTACACTCTCTAGACATGTGACCATGTGAAGTGAATAATACTGTAGAAGTAAGACTTACTCTAGACTTGTGACCATGTGAACTGAATAATACTGTAGAAGTAAGACTTACTCTAGACTTGTGAACATGTGAACTGAATAATACTGTAGAAGTAAGACTTGCTCTAGACTGGTGACCATGTGAACTGAATAATACTGTAGAAGTAAGACTTACTCTAGACATGTGACCATGTGAACTGAATAATACTGTAGAAGTAAGACTTACTCTAGACATGTGACCATGTGAAGTGAATAATACTGTAGAAGTAAGACTTACTCTAGACATGTGACCAAGTGAACTGAATAATACTGTAGAAGTAAGACTTATACTCTCTAGACATGTGACCATGTGAAGTGAATAATACTGTAGAAGTAAGACTTACTCTAGACTTGTGACCAAGTGAACTGAATAATACTGTAGAAGTAAGACTTATACTCTCTAGACTTGTGACCATGTGAAGTGAATAATACTGTAGAAGTAAGACTTACTCTAGACTTGTGACCAAGTGAACTGAATAATACTGTAGAAGTAAGACTTACTCTAGACTTGTGACCATGTGAACTGAATAATACTGTAGAAGTAAGACTTATACTCTCTAGACATGTGACCATGTGAAGTGAATAATACTGTAGAAGTAAGACTTATACTCTCTATACTTGTGACCATGTGAAGTGAATAATACTGTAGAAGTAAGACTTACTCTAGACTAGTGACCAAGTGAACTGAATAATACTGTAGAAGTAAGACTTATACTCTCTAGACATGTGACCATGTGAAGTGAATAATACTGTAGAAGTAAGACTTATACTCTCTAGGCTTGTGACCATGTGAACTGAATAATACTGTAGAAGTAAGACTTACTCTAGACATGTGACCATGTGAACTGAATAATACTGTAGAAGTCAGACTTACTCTAGACATGTGACCATGTGAACTGAATAATACTGTAGAAGTAAGACTTGCTCTAGACTTGTGACCATGTGAAGTGAATAATACTGTAGAAGTAAGACTTATACTCTCTAGACGGGTGACCAAGTGAACTGAATAATTCTGTAGAAGTAAGACTTATACTCTCTAGACTTGTGACCAAGTGAACTGAATAATACTGTAGAAGTAAGACTTATACTCTCTAGACTTGTGACCATGTGAAGTGAATAATACTGTAGAAGTAAGACTTATACTCTCTAGACTTGTGACCATGTGAAGTGAATAATACTGTAGAAGTAAGACTTGCTCTAGACTTGTGACCATGTGAACTGAATAATACTGTAGAAGTAAGACTTATACTCTCTATACTTGTGACCATGTGAACTGAATAATACTGTAGAAGTAAGACTTATACTCTCTAGACATGTGACCATGTGAAGTGAATAATACTGTAGAAGTAAGACTTATACTCTCTAGACTTGTGACCATGTGAACTGAATAATACTCTAGAAGTAAGACTTATACTCTCTAGACTTGTAACCATGTGAAGTGAATAATACTGTAGAAGTAAGACCTATACTCTCTAGACTTGTGACCATGTGAGGTGAATAATACTGTAGAAGTAAGACTTATACTCTCTATACTTGTGACCATGTGAACTGAATAATACTGTAGAAGTAAGACTTATACTCTCTAGACATGTGACCATGTGAAGTGAATAATACTGTAGAAGTAAGACTTATACTCTCTAGACTTGTGACCATGTGAACTGAATAATACTGTAGAAGTAAGACTTATACTCTCTAGACTTGTGACCATGTGAAGTGAATAATACTGTAGAAGTAAGACTTATACTCTCTAGGCTTGTGACCATGTGAAGTGAATAATACTGTAGAAGTAAGACTTACTCCAGACTTGTGACCATGTGAAGTGAATAATACTGTAGAAGTAAGACTTACTCTAGACTTGTGACCATGTGAAGTGAATAATACTGTAGAAGTAAGACTTACTTAGACTTGTGACCATGTGAACTGAATAATACAGTAGAAGTAAGACTTATACTCTCTAGACTTGTGACCATGTGAACTGAATAATACTGTAGAAGTAAGACTTACTCTAGACATGTGACCATGTGAACTGAATAATACTGTAGAAGTAAGACTTATACTCTCTAGACATGTGACCATGTGAACTGAATAATACTGTAGAAGTAAGACTTACTCTAGACTTGTGACCATGTGAACTGAATAATACTGTAGAAGTAAGACTTACTCTAGACATGTGACCATGTGAACTCAATAATACTGTAGAAGTAAGACTTACTCTAGACATGTGACCATGTGAAGTGAATAATACCGTAGAAGTAAGACTTACACTCTCTAGACTTGTGACCATGTGAACTGAATAATACTGTAGAAGTAAGACTTACTCTAGACTTGTGACCAAGTGAACTGAATAATACTGTAGAAGTAAGACTTATACTCTCTAGACTTGTGACCATGTGAACTGAATAATACTGTAGAAGTAAGACTTACTCTAGACATGTGACCACGTGAACTGAATAATACTGTAGAAGTAAGACTTACTCTAGACATGTGACCATGTGAAGTGAATAATACTGTAGAAGTAAGACTTATACTCTCTAGACTTGTGACCATGTGAACTGAATAATACTGTAGAAGTAAGACTTACTCTAGACATATGACCATGTGAACTGAATAATACTGTAGAAGTAAGACTTACTCTAGACTTGTGACCATGTGAAGTGAATAATACTGTAGAAGTAAGACTTATACTCTCTAGACATGTGACCATGTGAAGTGAATAATACTGTAGAAGAAGACTTACTCTAGACTTGTGACCATGTGAAGTGAATAATACTGTAGAAGTAAGACTTACTCTAGACATGTGACCAAGTGAACTGTATAATACTGTAGAAGTAAGACTTATACTCTCTAGACATGTGACCATGTGAAGTGAATAATACTGTAGAAGTAAGACTTACTCTAGACTTGTGACCAAGTGAACTGAATAATACTGTAGAAGTAAGACTTATACTCTCTAGACTTGTGACCATGTGAACTGAATAATACTGTAGAAGTAAGACTTACTCTAGACTTGTGACCAAGTGAACTGAATAATACTGTAGAAGTAAGACTTATACTCTCTAGACATGTGACAATGTGAAGTGAATAACTCTGTAGAAATAAGACTTACTCTAGACTTGTGACCATGTGAACTGAATAATACTGTAGAAGTAAGACTTACTCTAGACTTGTGACCATGTGAACTGAATAATACTGTAGAAGTAAGACTTATACTCTCTAGACATGTGACCATGTGAAGTGAATAATACTGTAGAAGTAAGACTTATACTCTCTATACTTGTGACCATGTGAAGTGAATAATACTGTAGAAGTAAGACTTACTCTAGACTAGTGACCAAGTGAACTGAATAATACTGTAGAAGTAAGACTTATACTCTCTAGACATGTGACCATGTGAAGTGAATTATACTGTAGAAGTAAGACTTATACTCTCTAGGCTTGTGACCATGTGAACTGAATAATACTGTAGAAGTAAGACTTACTCTAGACATGTGACCATGTGAACTGAATAATACTGTAGAAGTCAGACTTACTCTAGACATGTGACCATGTGAACTGAATAATACTGTAGAAGTAAGACTTACTCTAGACTTGTGACCATGTGAAGTGAATAATACTGTAGAAGTAAGACTTATACTCTCTAGACTTGTGACCAAGTGAACTGAATAATACTGTAGAAGTAAGACTTATACTCTCTAGACTTGTGACCAAGTGAACTGAATAATACTGTGGAAGTAAGACTTATACTCTCTAGACTTGTGACCAAGTGAACTGAATAACACTGTAGAAGTAAGACTTACTCTAGACATGTGACCATGTGAACTGAATAATACTGTAGAAGTAAGACTTACTCTAGACTTGTGACCATGTGAAGTGAATAATACTGTAGAAGTAAGACTTATACTCTCTAGACTTGTGACCAGGTGAACCGAATAATACTTTAGAAGTAAGACTTATACTCTCTAGACATGTGACCATGTGAAGTGAATAATACTGTAGAAGTAAGACTTACACTCTCTAGACATGTGACCATGTGAAGTGAATAATACTGTAGAAGTAAGACTTACTCTAGACTTGTGACCATGTGAACTGAATAATACTGTAGAAGTAAGACTTATACTCTCTAGACATGTGACCATGTGAAGTGAATAATACTGTAGAAGTAAGACTTACACTCTCTAGACATGTGACCATGTGAAGTGAATAATACTGTAGAAGTAAGACTTACTCTAGACTTGTGACCATGTGAACTGAATAATACTGTAGAAGTAAGACTTGCTCTAGACTGGTGACCATGTGAACTGAATAATACTGTAGAAGTAAGACTTACTCTAGACATGTGACCATGTGAACTGAATAATACTGTAGAAGTAAGACTTACTCTAGACATGTGACCATGTGAAGTGAATAATACTGTAGAAGTAAGACTTACTCTAGACATGTGACCAAGTGAACTGAATAATACTGTAGAAGTAAGACTTATACTCTCTAGACATGTGACCATGTGAAGTGAATAATACTGTAGAAGTAAGACTTACTCTAGACTTGTGACCAAGTGAACTGAATAATACTCTAGAAGTAAGACTTATACTCTCTAGACATGTGACCAAGTGAACTGAATAATACTGTAGAAGTAAGACTTATACTCTCTAGACTTGTGACCATGTGAACTGAATAATACTGTAGAAGTAAGACTTATACTCTCTAGACATGTGACCAAGTGAACTGAATAATACTGTAGAAGTAAGACTTATACTCTCTAGACTTGTGACCATGTGAACTGGATAATACTGTAGAAGTAAGACTAATACTCTCTAGACTTGTGACCATGTGAACTGAATAATACTGTAGAAGTAAGACTTATACTCTCTAGACTTGTGACCATGTGAAGTGAATAATACTGTAGAAGTAAGACTTACTCTAGACTTGTGACCAAGTGAACTGAATAATACTGTACAAGTAAGACTTATACTCTCTAGACATGTGACCATGTGAAGTGAATAATACTGTAGAAGTAAGACTTATACTCTCTAGACTTGTGACCATGTAAAGTGAATAATACTGTTGAAGTAAGACTTATACTCTCTAGACATGTGACCAAGTGAACTGAATAATACTGTAGAAGTAAGACTTATACTCTCTAGACTTGTGACCATGTGAAGTGAATAATACTGTAGAAGTAAGACTTATACTCTCTAGACTTGTGACCATGTGAAGTGAATAATACTGTAGAAGTAAGACTTGCTCTAGACTTGTGACCATGTGAACTGAATAATACTGTAGAAGTAAGACTTATACTCTCTATACTTGTGACCATGTGAACTGAATAATACTGTAGAAGTAAGACTTACTCTAGACATGTGACCATGTGAACTGAATAATACTGTAGAAGTAAGACTTATACTCTCTAGACATGTGACCATGTGAACTGAATAATACTGTAGAAGTAAGACTTACTCTAGACTTGTGACCAAGTGAACTGAATAATACTGTAGAAGTAAGACTTACTCTAGACTTGTGACCATGTGAACTGAATAATACTGTAGAAGTAAGACTTATACTCTCTATACTTGTGACCATGTGAACTGAATAATACTGTAGAAGTAAGACTTATACTCTCTAGACATGTGACCATGTGAAGTGAATAATACTGTAGAAGTAAGACTTATACTCTCTAGACTTGTGACCATGTGAACTGAATAATACTGTAGAAGTAAGACTTATACTCTCTAGACTTGTGACCATGTGAAGTGAATAATACTGTAGAAGTAAGACCTATACTCTCTAGACTTGTGACCATGTGAAGTGAATAATACTGTAGAAGTAAGACTTATACTCTCTATACTTGTGACCATGTGAACTGAATAATACTGTAGAAGTAAGACTTATACTCTCTAGACATGTGACCATGTGAAGTGAATAATAATGTAGAAGTAAGACTTATACTCTCTAGACTTGTGACCATGTGAACTGAATAATACTGTAGAAGTAAGACTTATACTCTCTAGACTTGTGACCATGTGAAGTGAATAATACTGTAGAAGTAAGACTTATACTCTCTAGACATGTGACCATGAGAACTGAATAATACTGTAGAAGTAAGACTTATACTCTCTAGCCTTGTGACCATGTGAAGTGAATAATACTGTAGAAGTAAGACTTACTCCAGACTTGTGACCATGTGAAGTGAATAATACTGTAGAAGTAAGACTTACTCTAGACTTGTGACCATGTGAAGTGAATAATACTGTAGAAGTAAGACTTACTTAGACTTGTGACCATGTGAACTGAATAATACTGTAGAAGTAAGACTTATACTCTCTAGACTTGTGACCATGTGAACTGAATAATACTGTAGAAGTAAGACTTACTCTAGACATGTGACCATGTGAACTGAATAATACTGTAGAAGTAAGACTTATACTCTCTAGACATGTGACCATGTGAACTGAATAATACTGTAGAAGTAAGACTTACTCTAGACTTGTGACCATGTGAACTGAATAATACTGTAGAAGTAAGACTTACTCTAGACATGTGACCATGTGAACTGAATAATACTGTAGAAGTAAGACTTACTCTAGACAAGTGACCATGTGAAGTGAATAATACCGTAGAAGTAAGACTTATACTCTCTAGACTTGTGACCATGTGAAGTGAATAATACTGTAGAAGTAAGACTTATACTCTCTAGACATGTGACCATGTGAAGTGAATAATACTGTAGAAGTAAGACTTATACTCTCTAGACTTGTGACCATGTGAACTGAATAATACTGTAGAAGTAAGACTTATACTCTCTAGACTTGTGACCATGTGAAGTGAATAATACTGTAGAAGTAAGACTTATACTCTCTAGACATGTGACCATGAGAACTGAATAATACTGTAGAAGTAAGACTTATACTCTCTAGCCTTGTGACCATGTGAAGTGAATAATACTGTAGAAGTAAGACTTACTCCAGACTTGTGACCATGTGAAGTGAATAATACTGTAGAAGTAAGACTTACTCTAGACTTGTGACCATGTGAAGTGAATAATACTGTAGAAGTAAGACTTACTTAGACTTGTGACCATGTGAACTGAATAATACTGTAGAAGTAAGACTTATACTCTCTAGACTTGTGACCATGTGAACTGAATAATACTGTAGAAGTAAGACTTACTCTAGACATGTGACCATGTGAACTGAATAATACTGTAGAAGTAAGACTTATACTCTCTAGACATGTGACCATGTGAACTGAATAATACTGTAGAAGTAAGACTTACTCTAGACTTGTGACCATGTGAACTGAATAATACTGTAGAAGTAAGACTTACTCTAGACATGTGACCATGTGAACTGAATAATACTGTAGAAGTAAGACTTACTCTAGACAAGTGACCATGTGAAGTGAATAATACCGTAGAAGTAAGACTTACACTCTCTAGACTTGTGACCATGTGAACTGAATAATACTGTAGAAGTAAGACTTACTCTAGACATATGACCATGTGAACTGAATAATACTGTAGAAGTAAGACTTACTCTAGACTTGTGACCATGTGAAGTGAATAATACTGTAGAAGTAAGACTTATACTCTCTAGACATGTGACCATGTGAACTGAATAATACTGTAGAAGTAAGACTTACTCTAGACATATGACCATGTGAACTGAATAATACTGTAGAAGTAAGACTTACACTCTCTAGACATGTGACCATGTGAAGTGAATAATACTGTAGAAGTAAGACTTACTCTAGACTTGTGACCATGTGAACTGAATAATACTGTAGAAGTAAGACTTACTCTAGACTTGTGAACATGTGAACTGAATAATACTGTAGAAGTAAGACTTGCTCTAGACTGGTGACCATGTGAACTGAATAATACTGTAGAAGTAAGACTTACTCTAGACATGTGACCATGTGAACTGAATAATACTGTAGAAGTAAGACTTACTCTAGACATGTGACCATGTGAAGTGAATAATACTGTAGAAGTAAGACTTACTCTAGACATGTGACCAAGTGAACTGAATAATACTGTAGAAGTAAGACTTATACTCTCTAGACATGTGACCATGTGAAGTGAATAATACTGTAGAAGTAAGACTTACTCTAGACTTGTGACCAAGTGAACTGAATAATATTGTAGAAGTAAGACTTATACTCTCTAGACTTGTGACCATGTGAAGTGAATAATACTGTAGAAGTAAGACTTACTCTAGACTTGTGACCAAGTGAACTGAATAATACTGTAGAAGTAAGACTTACTCTAGACTTGTGACCATGTGAACTGAATAATACTGTAGAAGTAAGACTTATACTCTCTAGACATGTGACCATGTGAAGTGAATAATACTGTAGAAGTAAGACTTATACTCTCTATACTTGTGACCATGTGAAGTGAATAATACTGTAGAAGTAAGACTTACTCTAGACTAGTGACCAAGTGAACTGAATAATACTGTAGAAGTAAGACTTATACTCTCTAGACATGTGACCATGTGAAGTGAATAATACTGTAGAAGTAAGACTTATACTCTCTAGGCTTGTGACCATGTGAACTGAATAATACTGTAGAAGTAAGACTTACTCTAGACATGTGACCATGTGAACTGAATAATACTGTAGAAGTCAGACTTACTCTAGACATGTGACCATGTGAACTGAATAATACTGTAGAAGTAAGACTTGCTCTAGACTTGTGACCATGTGAAGTGAATAATACTGTAGAAGTAAGACTTATACTCTCTAGACGGGTGACCAAGTGAACTGAATAATTCTGTAGAAGTAAGACTTATACTCTCTAGACTTGTGACCAAGTGAACTGAATAATACTGTAGAAGTAAGACTTATACTCTCTAGACTTGTGACCAAGTGAACTGAATAACACTGTAGAAGTAAGACTTACTCTAGACATGTGACCATGTGAACTGAATAATACTGTAGAAGTAAGACTTACTCTAGACTTGTGACCATGTGAAGTGAATAATACTGTAGAAGTAAGACTTATACTCTCTAGACTTGTGACCAAGTGAACCGAATAATACTGTAGAAGTAAGACTTATACTCTCTAGACTTGTGACCATGTGAACTGAATAATACTGTAGAAGTAAGACTTATGCTCTCTAGACATGTGACCATGTGAAGTAAATAATACTGTAGAAGTAAGACTTACACTCTCTAGACATGTGACCATGTGAAGTGAATAATACTGTAGAAGTAAGACTTACTCTAGACTTGTGACCAAGTGAGCTGAATAATACTGTAGAAGTAAGACATACTCTCTAGACTTGTGACCATGTGAAGTGAATAATACTGTAGAAGTAAGACTTACTCTAGACTTGTGACCATGTGAACTGAATAATACTGTAGAAGTAAGACTTGCTCTAGACTGGTGACCATGTGAACTGAATAATACTGTAGAAGTAAGACTTACTCTAGACATGTGACCATGTGAAGTGAATAATACTGTAGAAGTAAGACTTATACTCTCTAGACTTGTGACCAAGTGAACTGAATAATACTGTAGACGTAAGACTTACTCTAGACTTGTGACCAAGTGAACTGAATAATACTCTAGAAGAGAGACTTATACTCTCTAGACTTGTGACCAAGTGAACTGAATAATACTGTAGAAGTAAGACTTATACTCTGTATACTTGTGACCATGTGAACTGAATAATACTGTAGAAGGAAGACTTATACTCTCTAGACTTGTGACCATGTGAAGTGAATAATACTGTAGAAGTAAGACTTATACTCTCTAGACATGTGACCATGTGAACTGAATAATACTGTAGAAGTAAGACTTATACTCTCTAGACATGTGACCAAGTGAACTGAATAATACTGTAGAAGTAAGACTTATACTCTCTAGACTTGTGACCATGTAAAATGAATAATACTGTACAAGTAAGACTTATACTCTCTAGACTTGTGACCATGTGAACTGAATAATACTGTAGAAGTAAGACTTATACTCTCTAGACTTGTGACCATGTGAAGTGAATAATACTGTAGAAGTAAGACTTATTCTAGACTTGTGACCAAGTGAACTGAATAATACTGTACAAGTAAGACTTATACTCTCTAGACATGTGACCATGTGAAGTGAATAATACTGTAGAAGTAAGACTTATACTCTCTAGACTTGTGACCATGTGAAGTGAATAATACTGTTGAAGTAAGACTTATACTCTCTAGACATGTGACCAAGTGAACTGAATAATACTGTAGAAGTAAGACTTATACTCTCTAGACTTGTGACCATGTGAAGTGAATAATACTGTAGAAGTAAGACTTATACTCTCTAGACTTGTGACCATGTGAAGTGAATAATACTGTAGAAGTAAGACTTATACTCTCTAGACATGTGACCATGTGAAGTGAATAATACTGTAGAAGTAAGACTTACTCTAGACTTGTGACCATGTGAACTGAATAATACTGTAGAAGTAAGACTTATACTCTCTAGACATGTGACCATGTGAACTGAATAATACTGTAGAAGTAAGACTTATACTCTCTATACTTGTGACCATGTGAACTGAATAAGACTGTAGAAGTAAGACTTACTCTAGACTTGTGACCAAGTGAACTGAATATTACTGTAGAAGTAAGACTTACTCTAGACTTGTGACCAAGTGAACTGAATATTACTGTAGAAGTAAGACTTACTCTAGACTTGTGACCAAGTGAACTGAATAATACTGTAGAAGTAAGACTTACTCTAGACTTGTGACCAAGTGAACTGAATAATACTGTAGAAGTAAGACTTATACTCTCTAGACTTGTGACCATGTGAACTGAATAATACTGTAGAAGTAAGACTTATACTCTCTAGACTTGTGACCATGTGAAGTGAATAATACTGCAGAACTAAGACTTATACTCTCTAGACTTGTGACCATGTGAACTGAATAATACTGTAGAAGTAAGACTTACTCTAGACTTGTGACCAAGTGAACTGAATAATACTGTAGAAGTAAGACTTATACTCTCTAGACATGTGACCATGTGAACTGAATAATACTGTAGAAGTAAGACTTACTCTAGACTTGTGACCATGTGAACTGAATAATACTGTAGAAGTAAGACTTATACTCTCTATACTTGTGACCCTGTGAACTGAATAATACTGTAGAAGTAAGACTTACTCTAGACTTGTGACCAAGTGAACTGAATAATACTGTAGAAGTAAGACTTACTCTAGACATGTGACCATGTGAACTGAATAATACTGTAGAAGTAAGACTTACTCTAGACTTGTGACCAAGTGAACTGAATAATACTGTAGAAGTAAGACTTACTCTAGACTTGTGACCATGTGAAGTGAATAATACTGTAGAAGTAAGACTTACTCTAGACTTGTGACCATGTGAACTGAATATTACTGTAGAAGTAAGACTTACTCTAGACTTGTGACCAAGTGAACTGAATATTACTGTAGAAGTAAGACTTACTCTAGACTTGTGACCTAGTGAACTGAATAATACTGTAGAAGTAAGACTTACTCTAGACTTGTGACCAAGTGAACTGAATAATACTGTAGAAGTAAGACTTATACTCTCTAGACTTGTGACCATGTGAACTGAATAATACTGTAGAAGTAAGACTTATACTCTCTATACTTGTGACCATGTGAACTGAATAATACTGTAGAAGTAAGACTTATACTCTCTAGACATGTGACCATGTGAAGTGAATAATACTGTAGAAGTAAGACTTATACTCTCTAGACTTGTGACCATGTGAACTGAATAATACTGTAGAAGTAAGACTTATACTCTCTAGACTTGTGACCATGTGAAGTGAATAATACTGTAGAAGTAAGACCTATACTCTCTAGACTTGTGACCATGTGAAGTGAATAATACTGTAGAAGTAAGACTTATACTCTCTATACTTGTGACCATGTGAACTGAATAATACTGTAGAAGTAAGACTTATACTCTCTAGACATGTGACCATGTGAAGTGAATAATAATGTAGAAGTAAGACTTATACTCTCTAGACTTGTGACCATGTGAACTGAATAATACTGTAGAAGTAAGACTTATACTCTCTAGACTTGTGACCATGTGAAGTGAATAATACTGTAGAAGTAAGACTTATACTCTCTAGCCTTGTGACCATGTGAAGTGAATAATACTGTAGAAGTAAGACTTACTCCAGACTTGTGACCATGTGAAGTGAATAATACTGTAGAAGTAAGACTTACTCTAGACTTGTGACCATGTGAAGTGAATAATACTGTAGAAGTAAGACTTACTTAGACTTGTGACCATGTGAACTGAATAATACTGTAGAAGTAAGACTTATACTCTCTAGACTTGTGACCATGTGAACTGAATAATACTGTAGAAGTAAGACTTACTCTAGACATGTGACCATGTGAACTGAATAATACTGTAGAAGTAAGACTTATACTCTCTAGACATGTGACCATGTGAACTGAATAATACTGTAGAAGTAAGACTTACTCTAGACTTGTGACCATGTGAACTGAATAATACTGTAGAAGTAAGACTTACTCTAGACATGTGACCATGTGAACTGAATAATACTGTAGAAGTAAGACTTACTCTAGACAAGTGACCATGTGAAGTGAATAATACCGTAGAAGTAAGACTTACACTCTCTAGACTTGTGACCATGTGAACTGAATAATACCGTAGAAGTAAGACTTACTCTAGACATATGACCATGTGAACTGAATAATACTGTAGAAGTAAGACTTACTCTAGACTTGTGACCATGTGAAGTGAATAATACTGTAGAAGTAAGACTTATACTCTCTAGACATGTGACCATGTGAACTGAATAATACTGTAGAAGTAAGACTTACTCTAGACATATGACCATGTGAACTGAATAATACTGTAGAAGTAAGACTTACACTCTCTAGACATGTGACCATGTGAAGTGAATAATACTGTAGAAGTAAGACTTACTCTAGACTTGTGACCATGTGAACTGAATAATACTGTAGAAGTAAGACTTACTCTAGACTTGTGAACATGTGAACTGAATAATACTGTAGAAGTAAGACTTGCTCTAGACTGGTGACCATGTGAACTGAATAATACTGTAGAAGTAAGACTTACTCTAGACATGTGACCATGTGAACTGAATAATACTGTAGAAGTAAGACTTACTCTAGACATGTGACCATGTGAAGTGAATAATACTGTAGAAGTAAGACTTACTCTAGACATGTGACCAAGTGAACTGAATAATACTGTAGAAGTAAGACTTATACTCTCTAGACATGTGACCATGTGAAGTGAATAATACTGTAGAAGTAAGACTTACTCTAGACTTGTGACCAAGTGAACTGAATAATACTGTAGAAGTAAGACTTATACTCTCTAGACTTGTGACCATGTGAAGTGAATAATACTGTAGAAGTAAGACTTACTCTAGACTTGTGACCAAGTGAACTGAATAATACTGTAGAAGTAAGACTTACTCTAGACTTGTGACCATGTGAACTGAATAATACCGTAGAAGTAAGACTTATACTCTCTAGACATGTGACCATGTGAAGTGAATAATACTGTAGAAGTAAGACTTATACTCTCTATACTTGTGACCATGTGAAGTGAATAATACTGTAGAAGTAAGACTTACTCTAGACTAGTGACCAAGTGAACTGAATAATACTGTAGAACTAAGACTTATACTCTCTAGACATGTGACCATGTGAAGTGAATAATACTGTAGAAGTAAGACTTATACTCTCTAGGCTTGTGACCATGTGAACTGAATAATACTGTAGAAGTAAGACTTACTCTAGACATGTGACCATGTGAACTGAATAATACTGTAGAAGTCAGACTTACTCTAGACATGTGACCATGTGAACTGAATAATACTGTAGAAGTAAGACTTGCTCTAGACTTGTGACCATGTGAAGTGAATAATACTGTAGAAGTAAGACTTATACTCTCTAGACGGGTGACCAAGTGAACTGAATAATTCTGTAGAAGTAAGACTTATACTCTCTAGACTTGTGACCAAGTGAACTGAATAATACTGTAGAAGTAAGACTTATACTCTCTAGACTTGTGACCAAGTGAACTGAATAACACTGTAGAAGTAAGACTTACTCTAGACATGTGACCATGTGAACTGAATAATACTGTAGAAGTAAGACTTACTCTAGACTTGTGACCATGTGAAGTGAATAATACTGTAGAAGTAAGACTTATACTCTCTAGACTTGTGACCAAGTGAACCGAATAATACTGTAGAAGTAAGACTTATACTCTCTAGACTTGTGACCATGTGAACTGAATAATACTGTAGAAGTAAGACTTATGCTCTCTAGACATGTGACCATGTGAAGTGAATAATACTGTAGAAGTAAGACTTACACTCTCTAGACATGTGACCATGTGAAGTGAATAATACTGTAGAAGTAAGACTTACTCTAGACTTGTGACCAAGTGAGCTGAATAATACTGTAGAAGTAAGACATACTCTCTAGACTTGTGACCATGTGAAGTGAATAATACTGTAGAAGTAAGACTTACTCTAGACTTGTGACCATGTGAACTGAATAATACTGTAGAAGTAAGACTTGCTCTAGACTGGTGACCATGTGAACTGAATAATACTGTAGAAGTAAGACTTACTCTAGACATGTGACCATGTGAAGTGAATAATACTGTAGAAGTAAGACTTATACTCTCTAGACTTGTGACCAAGTGAACTGAATAATACTGTAGACGTAAGACTTACTCTAGACTTGTGACCAAGTGAACTGAATAATACTCTAGAAGAGAGACTTATACTCTCTAGACTTGTGACCAAGTGAACTGAATAATACTGTAGAAGTAAGACTTATACTCTGTATACTTGTGACCATGTGAACTGAATAATACTGTAGAAGGAAGACTTATACTCTCTAGACTTGTGACCATGTGAAGTGAATAATACTGTAGAAGTAAGACTTATACTCTCTAGACATGTGACCATGTGAACTGAATAATACTGTAGAAGTAAGACTTATACTCTCTAGACATGTGACCAAGTGAACTGAATAATACTGTAGAAGTAAGACTTATACTCTCTAGACTTGTGACCATGTAAAATGAATAATACTGTACAAGTAAGACTTATACTCTCTAGACTTGTGACCATGTGAACTGAATAATACTGTAGAAGTAAGACTTATACTCTCTAGACTTGTGACCATGTGAAGTGAATAATACTGTAGAAGTAAGACTTATTCTAGACTTGTGACCAAGTGAACTGAATAATACTGTACAAGTAAGACTTATACTCTCTAGACATGTGACCATGTGAAGTGAATAATACTGTAGAAGTAAGACTTATACTCTCTAGACTTGTGACCATGTGAAGTGAATAATGCTGTTGAAGTAAGACTTATACTCTCTAGACATGTGACCAAGTGAACTGAATAATACTGTAGAAGTAAGACTTATACTCTCTAGACTTGTGACCATGTGAAGTGAATAATACTGTAGAAGTAAGACTTATACTCTCTATACTTGTGACCATGTGAACTGAATAAGACTGTAGAAGTAAGACTTACTCTAGACTTGTGACCAAGTGAACTGAATATTACTGTAGAAGTAAGACTTACTCTAGACTTGTGACCAAGTGAACTGAATATTACTGTAGAAGTAAGACTTACTCTAGACTTGTGACCAAGTGAACTGAATAATACTGTAGAAGTAAGACTTACTCTAGACTTGTGACCAAGTGAACTGAATAATACTGTAGAAGTAAGACTTATACTCTCTAGACTTGTGACCATGTGAACTGAATAATACTGTAGAAGTAAGACTTATACTCTCTAGACTTGTGACCATGTGAAGTGAATAATACTGCAGAAGTAAGACTTATACTCTCTAGACTTGTGACCATGTGAACTGAATAATACTGTAGAAGTAAGACTTACTCTAGACTTGTGACCAAGTGAACTGAATAATACTGTAGAAGTAAGACTTATACTCTCTAGACATGTGACCATGTGAACTGAATAATACTGTAGAAGTAAGACTTACTCTAGACTTGTGACCATGTGAACTGAATAATACTGTAGAAGTAAGACTTATACTCTCTATACTTGTGACCCTGTGAACTGAATAATACTGTAGAAGTAAGACTTACTCTAGACTTGTGACCAAGTGAACTGAATAATACTGTAGAAGTAAGACTTACTCTAGACATGTGACCATGTGAACTGAATAATACTGTAGAAGGAAGACTTACTCTAGACTTGTGACCAAGTGAACTGAATAATACTGTAGAAGTAAGACTTACTCTAGACTTGTGACCATGTGAAGTGAATAATACTGTAGAAGTAAGACTTACTCTAGACTTGTGACCATGTGAACTGAATATTACTGTAGAAGTAAGACTTACTCTAGACTTGTGACCAAGTGAACTGAATATTACTGTAGAAGTAAGACTTACTCTAGACTTGTGACCTAGTGAACTGAATAATACTGTAGAAGTAAGACTTACTCTAGACTTGTGACCAAGTGAACTGAATAATACTGTAGAAGTAAGACTTATACTCTCTAGGCTTGTGACCATGTGAACTGAATAATACTGTAGAAGTAAGACTTACTCTAGACATGTGACCATGTGAACTGAATAATACTGTAGAAGTCAGACTTACTCTAGACATGTGACCATGTGAACTGAATAATACTGTAGAAGTAAGACTTACTCTAGACTTGTGACCATGTGAAGTGAATAATACTGTAGAAGTAAGACTTATACTCTCTAGACTTGTGACCAAGTGAACTGAATAATACTGTAGAAGTAAGACTTATACTCTCTAGACTTGTGACCAAGTGAACTGAATAATACTGTAGAAGTAAGACTTATACTCTCTAGACTTGTGACCAAGTGAACTGAATAACACTGTAGAAGTAAGACTTACTCTAGACATGTGACCATGTGAACTGAATAATACTGTAGAAGTAAGACTTACTCTAGACTTGTGACCATGTGAAGTGAATAATACTGTAGAAGTAAGACTTATACTCTCTAGACTTGTGACCAAGTGAACCGAATAATACTGTAGAAGTAAGACTTATACTCTCTAGACTTGTGACCATGTGAACTGAATAATACTGTAGAAGTAAGACTTATACTCTCTAGACATGTGACCATGTGAAGTGAATAATACTGTAGAAGTAAGACTTACACTCTCTAGACATGTGACCATGTGAAGTGAATAATACTGTAGAAGTAAGACTTACTCTAGACTTGTGACCAAGTGAACTGAATAATACTGTAGAAGTAAGACATACTCTCTAGACATGTGACCATGTGAAGTGAATAATACTGTAGAAGTAAGACTTACTCTAGACTTGTGACCATGTGAACTGAATAATACTGTAGAAGTAAGACTTGCTCTAGACTGGTGACCATGTGAACTGAATAATACTGTAGAAGTAAGACTTACTCTAGACATGTGACCATGTGAAGTGAATAATACTGTAGAAGTAAGACTTATACTCTCTAGACTTGTGACCAAGTGAACTGAATAATACTGTAGACGTAAGACTTAAGCTAGACTTGTGACCAAGTGAACTGAATAATACTCTAGAAGTGAGACTTATACTCTCTAGACTTGTGACCAAGTGAACTGAATAATACTGTAGAAGTAAGACTTATACTCTCTAGACTTGTGACCATGTGAACTGAATAATACTGTAGAAGTAAGACTTATACTCTCTAGACATGTGACCAAGTGAACTGAATAATACTGTAGAAGTAAGACTTATACTCTCTAGACTTGTGACCATGTGAAATGAATAATACTGTACAAGTAAGACTTATACTCTCTAGACTTGTGACCATGTGAACTGAATAATACTGTAGAAGTAAGACTTATACTCTCTAGACTTGTGACCATGTGAAGTGAATAATACTGTAGAAGTAAGACTTACTCTAGACTTGTGACCAAGTGAACTGAATAATACTGTACAAGTAAGACTTATACTCTCTAGACATGTGACCATGTGAAGTGAATAATACTGTAGAAGTAAGACTTATACTCTCTAGACTTGTGACCATGTGAAGTGAATAATACTGTTGAAGTAAGACTTATACTCTCTAGACATGTGACCAAGTGAACTGAATAATACTGTAGAAGTAAGACTTATACTCTCTAGACTTGTGACCATGTGAAGTGAATAATACTGTAGAAGTAAGACTTATACTCTCTAGACTTGTGACCATGTGAAGTGAATAATACTGTAGAAGTAAGACTTATACTCTCTAGACATGTGACCATGTGAAGTGAATAATACTGTAGAAGTAAGACTTACTCTAGACTTGTGACCATGTGAACTGAATAATACTATAGAAGTAAGACTTATACTCTCTAGACATGTGACCATGTGAACTGAATAATACTGTAGAAGTAAGACTTATACTCTCTATACTTGTGACCATGTGAACTGAATAAGACTGTAGAAGTAAGACTTACTCTAGACTTGTGACCAAGTGAACTGAATATTACTGTAGAATTAAGACTTACTCTAGACTTGTGACCAAGTGAACTGAATATTACTGTAGAAGTAAGACTTACTCTAGACTTGTGACCAAGTGAACTGAATAATACTGTAGAAGTAAGACTTACTCTAGACTTGTGACCAAGTGAACTGAATAATACTGTAGAAGTAAGACTTATACTCTCTAGACTTGTGACCATGTGAACTGAATAATACTGTAGAAGTAAGACTTATACTCTCTAGACTTGTGACCATGTGAACTGAATAATACTGCAGAAGTAAGACTTATACTCTCTAGACTTGTGACCATGTGAACTTAATAATACTGTAGAAGTAAGACTTACACTAGACTTGTGACCAAGTGAACTGAATAATACTGTAGAAGTAAGACTTACACTCTCTAGACATGTGACCATGTGAACTGAATAATACTGTAGAAGTAAGACTTACTCTAGACTTGTGACCATGTGAACTGAATAATACTGTAGAAGTAAGACTTATACTCTCTATACTTGTGACCCTGTGAACTGAATAATACTGTAGAAGTAAGACTTACTCTAGACTTGTGACCAAGTGAACTGAATAATACTGTAGAAGTAAGACTTACTCTAGACATGTGACCATGTGAACTGAATAATACTGTAGAAGTAAGACTTACTCTAGACTTGTGACCAAGTGAACTGAATAATACTGTAGAAGTAAGACTTACTCTAGACTTGTGACCATGTGAAGTGAATAATACTGTAGAAGTAAGACTTACTCTAGACTTGTGACCATGTGAAGTGAATAATACTGTAGAAGTAAGACTTACTCTAGACTTGTGACCAAGTGAACTGAATAATACTGTAGAAGTAAGACTTACTCTAGACTTGTGACCAAGTGAACTGAATAATACTGTAGAAGTAAGACTTACTCTAGACTTGTGACCAAGTGAACTGAATAATACTGTAGAAGTAAGACTTACTCTAGACTCGTGACCAAGTGAACTGGATAATACTGTAGAAGTAAGACTTATACTCTCTAGACATGTGACCATGTGAAGTGAATAATACTGTAGAAGTAAGACTTATACTCTCTATACTTGTGACCACGTGAACTGAATAATACTGTAGAAGTAAGACTTGCTCTAGGCTTGTGACCATGTGAACTGAATGATACTGTAGAAGTAAGACTTATACTCTCTATACTTGTGACCATGTGAACTGAATAATACTGTAGAAGTAAGACTTACTCTAGACATGTGACCATGTGAACTGAAGGATACTGTAGAAGTAAGACTTACTCTAGACATGTGACCATGTGAAGTGAATAATACTGTAGAAGTAAGACTTATACTCTCTAGACATGTGACCAAGTGAACTGAATAATACTGTAGAAGTAAGACTTATACTCTCTAGACATGTGACCATGTGAACTGAATAATACTGTAGAAGTAAGACTTACTCTAGACTTGTGACCATGTGAACTGAATAATACTGTAGAAGTAAGACTTATACTCTCTAGACTTGTGACCATGTGAACTGAATAATACTGTAGAAGTAAGACTTATACTCTCTAGACATGTGACCATGTGAAGTGAATAATACTGTAGAAGTAAGACTTATACTCTCTAGACATGTGACCAAGTGAACTCAATAATACTGTAGAAGTAAGACTTATACTCTCTAGTCATGTGACCATGTGAACTGAATAATACTGTAGAAGTAAGACTTACTCTAGACTTGTGACCATGTGAACTAAATAATACTGTAGATGTAAGACTTGCTCTAGACATGTGACCATGTGAACTGAATAATACTGTAGAAGTAAGACTTATACTCTCTAGACTTGTGACCATGTGAACTGAATAATACTGTAGAAGTAAGACTTATACTCTCTAGACATGTGACCATGTGAAGTGAATAATACTGTAGAAGTAAGACTTGCTCTAGACTTGTGACCCTGTGAACTGAATACTACTGTAGAAGTAAGACTTATACTCTCTAGACTTGTGACCATGTGAAGTGAATAATACTGTTGAAGTAAGACTTATACTCTCTAGACATGTGACCAAGTGAACTGAATAATACTGTAGAAGTAAGACTTATACTCTCTAGACTTGTGACCATGTGAACTGAATAATACTGTAGAAGTAAGACTTATACTCTCTAGACATGTGACCATGTGAACTGAATAATACTGTACAAGTAAGACTTATACTCTCTAGACTTGTGACCATGTGAACTGAATAATACTGTAGAAGTAAGACTTGCTCTAGACTTGTGACCATGTGAAGTGAATAATACTGTAGAAGTAAGACTTATACTCTCTAGACATGTGACCATGTGAACTGAATAATACTGTAGAAGTAAGACTTATACTCTCTAGACTTGTGACCATGTGAACTGAATAATACTGTAGAAGTAAGACTTATACTCTCTAGACTTGTGACCATGTGAACTGAATAATACTGTAGAAGTAAGACTTGCTCTAGACTTGTGACCATGTGAAGTGAATAATACTGTAGAAGTAAGACTTATACTCTCTAGACTTGTAACCATGTGGACTGAATAATACTGTAGAAGTAAGACTTAACCTCTCTATACTTCTGACCATGTGAACTGAATAATACTGTAGAAGTAAGACTTATACTCTCTAGACTTGTGACCATGTGAACTGAATAATACTGTGGAAGTAAAACTTATACTCTCTAGACTTGTGACCATGTGAAGTGAATAATACTGTAGAAGTAAGACTTATACTCTCTAGACATGTGACCACGTGAACTGAATAATACTGTAGAAGTAAGACTTACTCTAGACATGTGACCATGTGTACTGAATAATACTGTAGAAGTAAGACTTACTCTAGACATGTGACCAAGTGAACTGAATAATACTGTAGAAGTAAGACTTACTCTATACTTGTGACCATGTGAACTGAATAATACTGTAGAAGTAAGACTTATACTCTCTAGACTTGTGACCATGTGAACTGAATAATACTGTAGAAGTAAGACTTATACTCTCTAGACATGTGACCATGTGAATTGAATAATACTGTAGAAGTAAGACTTATACTCTGTAGACTTGTGACCATGTGAAGTGAATAATACTGTAGAAGTAAGACTTAATCTAGACATGTGACCATGTGAACTGAATAATACTGTAGAAGTAAGACTTATACTCTCTAGACTTGTGACCAAGTGAACTGAATAATACTGTAGAAGTAAGACTTATACTCTCTAGACTTGTGACCATGTGAACTGAATAATACTGTAGAAGTAAGACTTATACTCTCTAGACTTGTGGCCATGTGAACTGAATAATACTGTAGAAGTAAGACTTATACTCTCTAGACTTGTGACCATGTGAAGTGAATAATACTGTAGAAGTAAGACTTCCTCTAGACATGTGACCATGTGAACTGAATAATACTGTAGAAGTAAGACTTATACTCTCTATACTTGTGACCATGAGAACTGCATAATACTGTAGAAGTAAGACTTATACTCTCTAGACATGTGACCATGTGAACTGAATAATACTGTAGAAGTAAGACTTATACTCTCTATACTTGTGACCATGAGAACTGAATAATACTGTAGAAGTAAGACTTATACTCTCTAGACATGTGACCATGTGAACTGAGTAATACTGTAGAAGTAAGACTTATACTCTCTATACTTGTGACCATGAGAACTGAATAATACTGTAAAAGTAAGACTTATACTCTCTAGACATGTGACCATGAGAACTGAATAATACTGTAGAAGTAAGACTTACTCTAGACTTGTGACCATGTGAGCTGAATAATACTGTAGAAGTAAGACTTATACTCTCTAGACTTGTGACCATGTGAACTGAATAGTACTGTAGAAGTAAGACTTATACTCTCTAGACTTGTGACCATGAGAACTGAATAATACTGTAGAAGTAAGACTTATACTCTCTAGACCTGTGACCAAGTGAACTGAATAATACTGTAGAAGTAAGACTTATACTCTCTAGACTTGTGACCATGTGAACTGAATAATACTGTAGAAGTAAGACTTATACTCTCTAGACTTGCAACCAAGTGAACTGAATAATACTGTAGAAGTAAGACTTACTCTAGACTTGTGACCATGTGAACAGAATAATACTGTAGAAGTGAGACCTATACTCTCTAGACTTGCAACCAAGTGAACTGAATAATACTGTAGAAGTAAGACTTACTCTAGACTTGTGACCATGTGAACTGAATAATACTGTAGAAGTAAGACTTATACTCTCTAGACATGTGACCATGTGAACTGAATAATACTGTAGAAGTAAGACTTATACTCTCTAGACTTGTGATCATGTGAAGTGAATAATACTGTAGAAGTAAGACTTATACTCTCTAGACTTGTGACCATGTGAACTGAATAATACTGTACAAGTAAGACTTATACTCTCTAGACTTGTGACCATGTGAAGTGAATAATACTGTAGAAGTAAGACCTATACTCTCTAGACTTGTGACCATGTGAACTGAATAATACTGTAGAAGTGAGACCTATACTCTCTAGACTTGCAACCAAGTGAACTGAATAATACTGTAGAAGTAAGACTTACTCTAGACTTGTGACCATGTGAACTGAATAATACTGTAGAAGTGAGACCTATACTCTCTAGACATGTGACCATGCGAACTGAATAATACTGTAGAAGTAAGACTTATACTCTCTAGACTTGTGACCATGTGAACTGAATAATACTGTAGAAGTAAGACTTACTCTAGACTTGTGACCATGTGAGCTGAATAATAGTGTAGAAGTAAGACTTATACTCTCTAGACTTGCGACCAAGTGAACTGAATAATACTGTAGAAGTAAGACTTATACTCTCTAGACTTGTGACCAAGTGAACTGAATAATACTGTAGAAGTAAGACTTATACTCTCTAGACTTGCGACCAAGTGAACTGAATAATACTGTAGAAGTAAGACTTATACTCTCTAGACTTGCGACCAAGTGAACTGAATAATACTGTAGAAGTAAGACTTACTCTAGACTTGTGACCATGTGAACTGAATAATACTGTAGAAGTAAGACTTATACTCTCTAGACTTGTGACCATGTGAAGTGAATAATACTGTAGAAGTAAGACTTATACTCTCTAGACATGTGACCACGTGAACTGAATAATACTGTAGAAGTAAGACTTACTCTAGACATGTGACCATGTGTACTGAATAAGACTGTAGAAGTAAGACTTACTCTAGACTTGTGACCAAGTGAACTGAATAATACTGTAGAAGTAAGACTTACTCTAGACATGTGACCAAGTGAACTGAATAATACTGTAGAAGTAAGACTTACTCTATACTTGTGACCATGTGAACTGAATAATACTGTAGAAGTAAGACTTATACTCTCTAGACTTGTGACCATGTGAACTGAATAATACTGTAGAAGTAAGACTTATACTCTCTAGACATGTGACCATGTGAATTGAATAATACTGTAGAAGTAAGACTTATACTCTCTAGACTTGTGACCATGTGAAGTGAATAATACTGTAGAAGTAAGACTTAATCTAGACATGTGACCATGTGAACTGAATAATACTGTAGAAGTAAGACTTATACTCTCTAGACTTGTGACCAAGTGAACTGAATAATACTGTAGAAGTAAGACTTATACTCTCTAGACTTGTGACCATGTGAACTGAATAATACTGTAGAAGTAAGACTTATACTCTCTAGACTTGTGGCCATGTGAACTGAATAATACTGTAGAAGTAAGACTTATACTCTCTAGACTTGTGACCATGTGAAGTGAATAATACTGTAGAAGTAAGACTTCCTCTAGACATGTGACCATGTGAACTGAATAATACTGTAGAAGTAAGACTTATACTCTCTATACTTGTGACCATGAGAACTGCATAATACTGTAGAAGTAAGACTTATACTCTCTAGACATGTGACCATGTGAACTGAATAATACTGTAGAAGTAAGACTTATACTCTCTATACTTGTGACCATGAGAACTGAATAATACTGTAGAAGTAAGACTTATACTCTCTAGACATGTGACCATGTGAACTGAGTAATACTGTAGAAGTAAGACTTATACTCTCTATACTTGTGACCATGAGAACTGAATAATACTGTAAAAGTAAGACTTATACTCTCTAGACATGTGACCATGAGAACTGAATAATACTGTAGAAGTAAGACTTACTCTAGACTTGTGACCATGTGAGCTGAATAATACTGTAGAAGTAAGACTTATACTCTCTAGACTTGTGACCATGTGAACTGAATAGTACTGTAGAAGTAAGACTTATACTCTCTAGACTTGTGACCATGAGAACTGAATAATACTGTAGAAGTAAGACTTATACTCTCTAGACCTGTGACCAAGTGAACTGAATAATACTGTAGAAGTAAGACTTATACTCTCTAGACTTGTGACCATGTGAACTGAATAATACTGTAGAAGTAAGACTTATACTCTCTAGACTTGCAACCAAGTGAACTGAATAATACTGTAGAAGTAAGACTTACTCTAGACTTGTGACCATGTGAACAGAATAATACTGTAGAAGTGAGACCTATACTCTCTAGACTTGCAACCAAGTGAACTGAATAATACTGTAGAAGTAAGACTTACTCTAGACTTGTGACCATGTGAACTGAATAATACTGTAGAAGTAAGACTTATACTCTCTAGACATGTGACCATGTGAACTGAATAATACTGTAGAAGTAAGACTTATACTCTCTAGACTTGTGACCATGTGAAGTGAATAATACTGTAGAAGTAAGACTTATACTCTCTAGACTTGTGACCATGTGAACTGAATAATACTGTAGAAGTAAGACTTATACTCTCTAGACTTGTGACCATGTGAAGTGAATAATACTGTAGAAGTAAGACCTATACTCTCTAGACTTGTGACCATGTGAACTGAATAATACTGTAGAAGTGAGACCTATACTCTCTAGACTTGCAACCAAGTGAACTGAATAATACTGTAGAAGTGAGACTTACTCTAGACTTGTGACCATGTGAACTGAATAATACTGTAGAAGTAAGACTTATACTCTCTGGACTTGTGACCATGTGAAGTGAATAATACTGTAGAAGTAAGACTTACTCTAGACATGTGACCATGTGAACTGAATAATACTGTAGAAGTAAGACTTATACTCTCTATACTTGTGACCATGAGAACTGAATAATACTGTAGAAGTAAGACTTATACTCTCTAGACATGTGGCCTTGTGAACTGAATAATACTGTAGAAGTAAGACTTATACTCTCTAGACTTGTGACCATGAGAACTGAATAATACTGTAGAAGTAAGACTTATACTCTCTAGACTTGTGACCAAGTGAACTGAATAATACTGTAGAAGTAAGACTTATACTCTCTAGACATGTGACCATGAGAACAGAATAATACTGTAGAAGTAAGACTTATACTCTCTAGACATGTGACCATGAGAACTGAATAATACTGTAGAAGTAAGACTTATACTCTCTAGACTTGTGACCAAGTGAATTGAATAATACTGTAGAAGTAAGACTTATACTCTCTAGACATGTGACCATGTGAAGTGAATAATACTGTAGAAGTAAGACTTATACTCTCTAGACTTGTGACCATGTGAATTGAATAATACTGTAGAAGTAAGACTTATACTCTCTAGACTTGTGACCTTGTGAAGTGAATAATACTGTAGAAGTAAGACTTATACTCTCTAGACTTGCGACCAAGTGAACTGAATTATACTGTAGAAGTAAGACTTATACTCTCTAGACTTGTGACCATGTGAACTGAATAATACTGTAGAAGTAAGACTTATACTCTCTAGACTTGTGACCATGAGAACTGAATAATACTGTAGAAGTTAGACTTATACTCTCTAGACTTGTGACCATGTGAACTGAATAATACTGTAGAAGTAAGACTTATACTCTCTAGACATGTGACCATGAGAACTGAATAATACTGTAGAAGTAAGACTTATACTCTCTAGACCTGCAACCAAGTGAACTGAATAATACTGTAGAAGTAAGACTTATACTCTCTAGACTTGTGAGCATGTGAACTGAATAATACTGTAGAAGTAAGACTTATACTCTCTAGACTTGTGACCAAGTGAACTGAATAAGACTGTAGAAGTAAGACTTATACTCTCTAGACTTGTGACCATGTGAAGTGAATAATACTGTAGAAGTAAGACTTACTCTAGACATGTGACCATTAGAACTGAATAATACTGTAGAAGTAAGACTTATACTCTCTAGACTTGTGACCATGTGAAGTGAATAATACTGTAGAAGTAAGACTTACTCTAGACATGTGACCATGTGAACTGAATAATACTGTAGAAGTAAGACTTATACTCTCTAGACATGTGCCCAAGTGAACTGAATAATACTGTAGAAGTAAGACTTACTCTAGACTTGTGACCATGTGAGCTGAATAATACTGTAGAAGTAAGACTTATACTCTCTAGACTTGTGACCATGTGAACTGAATAATACTGTAGAAGTAAGACTTATACTCTCTAGACTGGTGACCATGTGAACTGAATAATACTGTAGAAGTAAGACTTACTCTAGAATTGTGACCATGTTAATGTGAACAATACACTAGAAGTAAGACTTATACTCTCTATACTTGTGGCCAAGTGAACTGAATAATAATGTAGATGTAAGACTTACTCTCTCTGGACATGTGACCATGTGAACTGAATAATACTGTAGAAGTAAGACTTATACTCTCTATACTTGTGACCATGAGAACTGAATAATACTGTAGATGTAAGACTTATACTCTCTAGACTTGTGACCATGAGAACTGAATTATACTGTAGAAGTAAGACTTATACTCTCTAGACTTGTGACCATGAGAACTGAATAATACTGTAGAAGTAAGACTTATACTCTCTAGACTTGTGACCAAGTGAACTGAATAATACTGTAGAAGTAAGACTTATACTCTCTAGACTTGTGACCATGAGAACTGAATAAAACTGTAGAAGTAAGACTTATACTCTCTAGACCTGTGACCATGTGAAGTGAATAATACTGTAGAAGTAAGACTTATACTCTCTAGACTTGTGACCATGTGAAGTGAAGAATACTGTAGAAGTAAGACTTATACTCTCTAGACTTGTGACCATGAGAACTGAATAATACTGTAGAAGTAAGACTTATACTCTCTAGACTTGTGACCAAGTGAACTGAATAATACGGTAGAAGTAAGACTTATACTCTCTAGACTTGCGACCAAGTGAACTGAATAATACTGTAGAAGTAAGACTTATACTCTCTAGACTTGTGACCAAGTGAACTGAATAATACTGTAGAAGTAAGACTTATACTCTCTAGACTTGTGACCATGTGAACTGAATAATACTGTAGAAGTAAGACTTATACTCTCTAGACTTGTGACCATGTGAACTGAATAATACTGTAGAAGTAAGACTTATACTCTCTAGACATGTGACCATGTGAACTGAATAATACTGTAGAAGTAAGACTTATACTCTCTAGACTTGTGACCATGTGAACTGAATAATACTGTAGAAGTAAGACTTATACTCTCTAGACATGTGACCATGAGAACTGAATAATACTGTAGAAGTAAGACTTATACTCTCTATTGTTGTGACCATGAGAACTGAATAATACTGTAGAAGTAAGACTTATACTCTCTAGACTTGTGTCCATGTGAAGTGAATAATACTGTAGAAGTAAGACTTACTCTAGACATGTGACCATGAGAACTGAATAATACTGTAGAAGTAAGACTTATACTCTCTAGTTTTGTGACCATGTGAAGTGAATAATACTGTAGAAGTAAGACTTATACTCTCTAGACTTGCAACCAAGTGAACTGAATAATACTGTAGAAGTAAGACTTATACTCTCTAGACTTGTGAGCAAGTGAACTGAATAATACTGTAGAAGTAAGACTTATACTCTCTTGACTTGTGACCAAGTGAACTGAATAATACTGTAGAAGTAAGACTTATACTCTCTAGACTTGTGACCATGTGAACTGAATAATACTGTAGAAGTAAGACTTATACTCTCTAGACTTGTGACCATGTGAACTGAATAATACTGTAGAAGTAAGACTTATACTCTCTAGACATGTGACCATGTGAACTGAATAATACTGTAGAAGTAAGACTTATACTCTCTGGACTTGTGACCATGTGAAGTGAATAATACTGTAGAAGTAAGACTTACTCTAGACATGTGACCATGTGAACTGAATAATACTGTAGAAGTAAGACTTATACTCTCTATACTTGTGACCATGAGAACTGAATAATACTGTAGAAGTAAGACTTATACTCTCTAGACTTGTGACCAAGTGAATTGAATAATACTGTAGAAGTAAGACTTATACTCTCTAGACATGTGACCATGTGAAGTGAATAATACTGTAGAAGTAAGACTTATACTCTCTAGACTTGTGACCATGTGAATTGAATAATACTGTAGAAGTAAGACTTATACTCTCTAGACTTGTGACCTTGTGAAGTGAATAATACTGTAGAAGTAAGACTTATACTCTCTAGACTTGCGACCAAGTGAACTGAATTATACTGTAGAAGTAAGACTTATACTCTCTAGACTTGTGACCATGTGAACTGAATAATACTGTAGAAGTAAGACTTATACTCTCTAGACTTGTGACCATGACAACTGAATAATACTGTAGAAGTTAGACTTATACTCTCTAGACTTGTGACCATGTGAACTGAATAATACTGTAGAAGTAAGACTTATACTCTCTAGACATGTGACCATGAGAACTGAATAATACTGTAGAAGTAAGACTTATACTCTCTAGACCTGCAACCAAGTGAACTGAATAATACTGTAGAAGTAAGACTTATACTCTCTAGACTTGTGAGCATGTGAACTGAATAATACTGTAGAAGTAAGACTTATACTCTCTAGACTTGTGACCAAGTGAACTGAATAAGACTGTAGAAGTAAGACTTATACTCTCTAGACTTGTGACCATGTGAAGTGAATAATACTGTAGAAGTAAGACTTACTCTAGACATGTGACCATTAGAACTGAATAATACTGTAGAAGTAAGACTTATACTCTCTAGACTTGTGACCATGTGAAGTGAATAATACTGTAGAAGTAAGACTTACTCTAGACATGTGACCATGTGAACTGAATAATACTGTAGAAGTAAGACTTATACTCTCTAGACATGTGCCCAAGTGAACTGAATAATACTGTAGAAGTAAGACTTACTCTAGACTTGTGACCATGTGAGCTGAATAATACTGTAGAAGTAAGACTTATACTCTCTAGACTTGTGACCATGTGAACTGAATAATACTGTAGAAGTAAGACTTATACTCTCTAGACTGGTGACCATGTGAACTGAATAATACTGTAGAAGTAAGACTTACTCTAGAATTGTGACCATGTTAATGTGAACAATACACTAGAAGTAAGACTTATACTCTCTATACTTGTGGCCAAGTGAACTGAATAATAATGTAGATGTAAGACTTACTCTCTCTGGACATGTGACCATGTGAACTGAATAATACTGTAGAAGTAAGACTTATACTCTCTATACTTGTGACCATGAGAACTGAATAATACTGTAGATGTAAGACTTATACTCTCTAGACTTGTGACCATGAGAACTGAATTATACTGTAGAAGTAAGACTTATACTCTCTAGACTTGTGACCATGAGAACTGAATAATACTGTAGAAGTAAGACTTATACTCTCTAGACTTGTGACCAAGTGAACTGAATAATACTGTAGAAGTAAGACTTATACTCTCTAGACTTGTGACCATGAGAACTGAATAAAACTGTAGAAGTAAGACTTATACTCTCTAGACCTGTGACCATGTGAAGTGAATAATACTGTAGAAGTAAGACTTATACTCTCTAGACTTGTGACCATGTGAAGTGAAGAATACTGTAGAAGTAAGACTTATACTCTCTAGACTTGTGACCATGAGAACTGAATAATACTGTAGAAGTAAGACTTATACTCTCTAGACTTGTGACCAAGTGAACTGAATAATACGGTAGAAGTAAGACTTATACTCTCTAGACTTGCGACCAAGTGAACTGAATAATACTGTAGAAGTAAGACTTATACTCTCTAGACTTGTGACCAAGTGAACTGAATAATACTGTAGAAGTAAGACTTATACTCTCTAGACTTGTGACCATGTGAACTGAATAATACTGTAGAAGTAAGACTTATACTCTCTAGACTTGTGACCATGTGAACTGAATAATACTGTAGAAGTAAGACTTATACTCTCTAGACATGTGACCATGTGAACTGAATAATACTGTAGAAGTAAGACTTATACTCTCTAGACTTGTGACCATGTGAACTGAATAATACTGTAGAAGTAAGACTTATACTCTCTAGACATGTGACCATGAGAACTGAATAATACTGTAGAAGTAAGACTTATACTCTCTATTGTTGTGACCATGAGAACTGAATAATACTGTAGAAGTAAGACTTATACTCTCTAGACTTGTGTCCATGTGAAGTGAATAATACTGTAGAAGTAAGACTTACTCTAGACATGTGACCATGAGAACTGAATAATACTGTAGAAGTAAGACTTATACTCTCTAGTTTTGTGACCATGTGAAGTGAATAATACTGTAGAAGTAAGACTTATACTCTCTAGACTTGCAACCAAGTGAACTGAATAATACTGTAGAAGTAAGACTTATACTCTCTAGACTTGTGAGCAAGTGAACTGAATAATACTGTAGAAGTAAGACTTATACTCTCTTGACTTGTGACCAAGTGAACTGAATAATACTGTAGAAGTAAGACTTATACTCTCTAGACTTGTGACCATGTGAACTGAATAATACTGTAGAAGTAAGACTTATACTCTCTAGACTTGTGACCATGTGAACTGAATAATACTGTAGAAGTAAGACTTATACTCTCTAGACATGTGACCATGTGAACTGAATAATACTGTAGAAGTAAGACTTATACTCTCTGGACTTGTGACCATGTGAAGTGAATAATACTGTAGAAGTAAGACTTACTCTAGACATGTGACCATGTGAACTGAATAATACTGTAGAAGTAAGACTTATACTCTCTATACTTGTGACCATGAGAACTGAATAATACTGTAGAAGTAAGACTTATACTCTCTAGACATGTGGCCTTGTGAACTGAATAATACTGTAGAAGTAAGACTTATACTCTCTAGACTTGTGACCATGAGAACTGAATAGTACTGTAGAAGTAAGACTTATACTCTCTAGACATGTGACCATGAGAACTGAATAATACTGTAGAAGTAAGACTTATACTCTCTAGACTTGTGACCAAGTGAACTGAATAATACTGTAGAAGTAAGACTTATACTCTCTAGACATGTGACCATGAGAACAGAATAATACTGTAGAAGTAAGACTTATACTCTCTAGACTTGTGACCATGTGAATTGAATAATACTGTAGAAGTAAGACTTATACTCTCTAGACTTGTGACCATGTGAAGTGAATAATACTGTAGAAGTAAGACTTATACTCTCTAGACTTGCGACCAAGTGAACTGAATTATACTGTAGATGTAAGACTTATACTCTCTAGACTTGTGACCATGAGAACTGAATAATACTGTAGAAGTAAGACTTATACTCTCTAGACTTGTGACCATGTGAACTGAATAATACTGTAGAAGTAAGACTTATACTCTCTAGACATGTGACCATGAGAACTGAATAATACTGTAGAAGTAAGACTTATACTCTCTAGACTTGCAACCAAGTGAACTGAATAATACTGTAGAAGTAAGACTTATACTCTCTAGACTTGTGACCATGTGAACTGAATAATACTGTAGAAGTAAGACTTATACTCTCTAGACTTGTGACCATGTGAAGTGAATAATACTGTAGAAGTAAGACTTATACTCTCTAGACTTGTGACCATGTGAACTGAATAATACTGTAGAAGTAAGACTTATACTCTCTAGACTTGTGACCATGTGAACTGAATAATACTGTAGAAGTAAGACTTATACTCTCTAGACATGTGACCATGTGAACTGAATAATACTGTAGAAGTAAGACTTATACTCTCTAGACTTGTGACCATGTGAACTGAATAATACTGTAGAAGTAAGACTTATACTCTCTAGACATGTGACCATGAGAACTGAATAATACTGTAGAAGTAAGACTTATACTCTCTATTCTTGTGACCATGAGAACTGAATAATACTGTAGAAGTAAGACTTATACTCTCTAGACTTGTGTCCATGTGAAGTGAATAATACTGTAGAAGTAAGACTTACTCTAGACATGTGACCATGAGAACTGAATAATACTGTAGAAGTAAGACTTATACTCTCTAGTTTTGTGACCATGTGAAGTGAATAATACTGTAGAAGTAAGACTTATACTCTCTAGACTTGCAACCAAGTGAACTGAATAATACTGTAGAAGTAAGACTTATACTCTCTAGACTTGTGAGCAAGTGAACTGAATAATACTGTAGAAGTAAGACTTATACTCTCTTGACTTGTGACCAAGTGAACTGAATAATACTGTAGAAGTAAGACTTATACTCTCTAGACTTGTGACCATGTGAACTGAATAATACTGTAGAAGTAAGACTTATACTCTCTAGACTTGTGACCATGTGAACTGAATAATACTGTAGAAGTAAGACTTATACTCTCTAGACATGTGACCATGTGAACTGAATAATACTGTAGAAGTAAGACTTATACTCTCTGGACTTGTGACCATGTGAAGTGAATAATACTGTAGAAGTAAGACTTACTCTAGACATGTGACCATGTGAACTGAATAATACTGTAGAAGTAAGACTTATACTCTCTATACTTGTGACCATGAGAACTGAATAATACTGTAGAAGTAAGACTTATACTCTCTAGACATGTGGCCTTGTGAACTGAATAATACTGTAGAAGTAAGACTTATACTCTCTAGACTTGTGACCATGAGAACTGAATAGTACTGTAGAAGTAAGACTTATACTCTCTAGACATGTGACCATGAGAACTGAATAATACTGTAGAAGTAAGACTTATACTCTCTAGACTTGTGACCAAGTGAACTGAATAATACTGTAGAAGTAAGACTTATACTCTCTAGACATGTGACCATGAGAACAGAATAATACTGTAGAAGTAAGACTTATACTCTCTAGACTTGTGACCATGTGAATTGAATAATACTGTAGAAGTAAGACTTATACTCTCTAGACTTGTGACCATGTGAAGTGAATAATACTGTAGAAGTAAGACTTATACTCTCTAGACTTGCGACCAAGTGAACTGAATTATACTGTAGATGTAAGACTTATACTCTCTAGACTTGTGACCATGAGAACTGAATAATACTGTAGAAGTAAGACTTATACTCTCTAGACTTGTGACCATGTGAACTGAATAATACTGTAGAAGTAAGACTTATACTCTCTAGACATGTGACCATGAGAACTGAATAATACTGTAGAAGTAAGACTTATACTCTCTAGACTTGCAACCAAGTGAACTGAATAATACTGTAGAAGTAAGACTTATACTCTCTAGACTTGTGACCATGTGAACTGAATAATACTGTAGAAGTAAGACTTATACTCTCTAGACTTGTGACCATGTGAAGTGAATAATACTGTAGAAGTAAGACTTATACTCTCTAGACATGTGACCATGAGAACTGAATAATACAGTAGAAGTAAGACTTATACTCTCTAGACTTGTGACCATGTGAAGTGAATAATACTGTAGAAGTAAGACTTATACTCTCTAGACTTGTGACCATGTGAAGTGAATAATACTGTAGAAGTAAGACTTATACTCTCTAGACTTGCGACCAAGTGAACTGAATAATACTGTAGAAGTAAGACTTATACTCTCTAGACTTGCGACCAAGTGAACTGAATAATACTGTAGAAGTAAGACTTATACTCTCTAGACATGTGACCATGAGAACTGAATAATACTGTAGAAGTAAGACTTATACTCTCTAGACCTGTGACCATGTGAAGTGAATAATACTGTAGAAGTAAGACTTATACTCTCTAGACTTGTGACCATGTGAAGTGAAGAATACTGTAGAAGTAAGACTTATACTCTCTAGACTTGTGACCATGTGAACTGAATAATACTGTAGAAGTAAGACTTATACTCTCTAGACTTGTGTCCATGTGAAGTGAATAATACTGTAGAAGTAAGACTTACTCTAGACATGTGACCATGAGAACTGAATAATACTGTAGAAGTAAGACTTATACTCTCTAGTTTTGTGACCATGTGAAGTGAATAATACTGTAGAAGTAAGACTTATACTCTCTAGACTTGCAACCAAGTGAACTGAATAATACTGTAGAAGTAAGACTTATACTCTCTAGACTTGTGAGCAAGTGAACTGAATAATACTGTAGAAGTAAGACTTATACTCTCTTGACTTGTGACCAAGTGAACTGAATAATACTGTAGAAGTAAGACTTATACTCTCTAGACTTGTGACCATGTGAACTGAATAATACTGTAGAAGTAAGACTTATACTCTCTAGACTTGTGACCATGTGAACTGAATAATACTGTAGAAGTAAGACTTATACTCTCTAGACATGTGACCATGTGAACTGAATAATACTGTAGAAGTAAGACTTATACTCTCTGGACTTGTGACCATGTGAAGTGAATAATACTGTAGAAGTAAGACTTACTCTAGACATGTGACCATGTGAACTGAATAATACTGTAGAAGTAAGACTTATACTCTCTATACTTGTGACCATGAGAACTGAATAATACTGTAGAAGTAAGACATACTCTCTAGACATGTGGCCTTGTGAACTGAATAATACTGTAGAAGTAAGACTTATACTCTCTAGACTTGTGACCATGAGAACTGAATAGTACTGTAGAAGTAAGACTTATACTCTCTAGACATGTGACCATGAGAACTGAATAATACTGTAGAAGTAAGACTTATACTCTCTAGACTTGTGACCAAGTGAACTGAATAATACTGTAGAAGTAAGACTTATACTCTCTAGACATGTGACCATGAGAACAGAATAATACTGTAGAAGTAAGACTTATACTCTCTAGACTTGTGACCATGTGAATTGAATAATACTGTAGAAGTAAGACTTATACTCTCTAGACTTGTGACCATGTGAAGTGAATAATACTGTAGAAGTAAGACTTATACTCTCTAGACTTGCGACCAAGTGAACTGAATTATACTGTAGATGTAAGACTTATACTCTCTAGACTTGTGACCATGAGAACTGAATAATACTGTAGAAGTAAGACTTATACTCTCTAGACTTGTGACCATGTGAACTGAATAATACTGTAGAAGTAAGACTTATACTCTCTAGACATGTGACCATGAGAACTGAATAATACTGTAGAAGTAAGACTTATACTCTCTAGACTTGCAACCAAGTGAACTGAATAATACTGTAGAAGTAAGACTTATACTCTCTAGACTTGTGACCATGTGAACTGAATAATACTGTAGAAGTAAGACTTATACTCTCTAGACTTGTGACCATGTGAAGTGAATAATACTGTAGAAGTAAGACTTATACTCTCTAGACTTGTGACCATGTGAACTGAATAATACTGTAGAAGTAAGACTTATACTCTCTAGACTTGTGACCATGTGAACTGAATAATACTGTAGAAGTAAGACTTATACTCTCTAGACATGTGACCATGTGAACTGAATAATACTGTAGAAGTAAGACTTATACTCTCTAGACTTGTGACCATGTGAACTGAATAATACTGTAGAAGTAAGACTTATACTCTCTAGACATGTGACCATGAGAACTGAATAATACTGTAGAAGTAAGACTTATACTCTCTATTCTTGTGACCATGAGAACTGAATAATACTGTAGAAGTAAGACTTATACTCTCTAGACTTGTGTCCATGTGAAGTGAATAATACTGTAGAAGTAAGACTTACTCTAGACATGTGACCATGAGAACTGAATAATACTGTAGAAGTAAGACTTATACTCTCTAGTTTTGTGACCATGTGAAGTGAATAATACTGTAGAAGTAAGACTTATACTCTCTAGACTTGCAACCAAGTGAACTGAATAATACTGTAGAAGTAAGACTTATACTCTCTAGACTTGTGAGCAAGTGAACTGAATAATACTGTAGAAGTAAGACTTATACTCTCTTGACTTGTGACCAAGTGAACTGAATAATACTGTAGAAGTAAGACTTATACTCTCTAGACTTGTGACCATGTGAACTGAATAATACTGTAGAAGTAAGACTTATACTCTCTAGACTTGTGACCATGTGAACTGAATAATACTGTAGAAGTAAGACTTATACTCTCTAGACATGTGACCATGTGAACTGAATAATACTGTAGAAGTAAGACTTATACTCTCTGGACTTGTGACCATGTGAAGTGAATAATACTGTAGAAGTAAGACTTACTCTAGACATGTGACCATGTGAACTGAATAATACTGTAGAAGTAAGACTTATACTCTCTATACTTGTGACCATGAGAACTGAATAATACTGTAGAAGTAAGACTTATACTCTCTAGACATGTGGCCTTGTGAACTGAATAATACTGTAGAAGTAAGACTTATACTCTCTAGACTTGTGACCATGAGAACTGAATAGTACTGTAGAAGTAAGACTTATACTCTCTAGACATGTGACCATGAGAACTGAATAATACTGTAGAAGTAAGACTTATACTCTCTAGACTTGTGACCAAGTGAACTGAATAATACTGTAGAAGTAAGACTTATACTCTCTAGACATGTGACCATGAGAACAGAATAATACTGTAGAAGTAAGACTTATACTCTCTAGACTTGTGACCATGTGAATTGAATAATACTGTAGAAGTAAGACTTATACTCTCTAGACTTGTGACCATGTGAAGTGAATAATACTGTAGAAGTAAGACTTATACTCTCTAGACTTGCGACCAAGTGAACTGAATTATACTGTAGATGTAAGACTTATACTCTCTAGACTTGTGACCATGAGAACTGAATAATACTGTAGAAGTAAGACTTATACTCTCTAGACTTGTGACCATGTGAACTGAATAATACTGTAGAAGTAAGACTTATACTCTCTAGACATGTGACCATGAGAACTGAATAATACTGTAGAAGTAAGACTTATACTCTCTAGACTTGCAACCAAGTGAACTGAATAATACTGTAGAAGTAAGACTTATACTCTCTAGACTTGTGACCATGTGAACTGAATAATACTGTAGAAGTAAGACTTATACTCTCTAGACTTGTGACCATGTGAAGTGAATAATACTGTAGAAGTAAGACTTATACTCTCTAGACATGTGACCATGAGAACTGAATAATACAGTAGAAGTAAGACTTATACTCTCTAGACTTGTGACCATGTGAAGTGAATAATACTGTAGAAGTAAGACTTATACTCTCTAGACTTGTGACCATGTGAAGTGAATAATACTGTAGAAGTAAGACTTATACTCTCTAGACTTGCGACCAAGTGAACTGAATAATACTGTAGAAGTAAGACTTATACTCTCTAGACTTGCGACCAAGTGAACTGAATAATACTGTAGAAGTAAGACTTATACTCTCTAGACATGTGACCATGAGAACTGAATAATACTGTAGAAGTAAGACTTATACTCTCTAGACCTGTGACCATGTGAAGTGAATAATACTGTAGAAGTAAGACTTATACTCTCTAGACTTGTGACCATGTGAAGTGAAGAATACTGTAGAAGTAAGACTTATACTCTCTAGACTTGTGACCATGTGAACTGAATAATACTGTAGAAGTAAGACTTATACTCTCTAGACTTGCGACCAAGTGAACTGAATAATACTGTAGAAGTAAGACTTATACTCTCTAGACTTGTGACCATGAGAACTGAATAATACTTTAGAAGTAAGACTTATACTCTCTAGACTTGTGACCAAGTGAACTGAATAATACGGTAGAAGTAAGACTTATACTCTCTAGACTTGCGACCAAGTGAACTGAATAATACTGTAGAAGTAAGACTTATACTCTCTAGACTTGTGACCAAGTGAACTGAATAATACTGTAGAAGTAAGACTTATACTCTCTAGACTTGTGACCATGTGAACTGAATAATACTGTAGAAGTAAGACTTATACTCTCTAGACTTGTGACCATGTTAACTGAATAATACTGTAGAAGTAAGACTTATACTCTCTAGACATGTGACCATGTGAACTGAATAATACTCTAGAAGTAAGACTTATACTCTCTAGACTTGTGGCCATGTGAACTGAATAATACTGTAGAAGTAAGACTTATACTCTCTAGACATGTGACCATGAGAACTGAATAATACTGTAGAAGTAAGACTTATACTCTCTAGACTTGTGACCAAGTGAACTGAATAATACTGTAGAAGTAAGACTTATACTCTCTAGACTTGTGACCATGTGAACTGAATAATACTGTAGAAGTAAGACTTATACTCTCTAGACTTGTGACCATGTGAACTGAATAATACTGTAGAAGTAAGACTTATACTCTCTAGACATGTGACCATGTGAACTGAATAATACTGTAGAAGTAAGACTTATACTCTCTAGACTTGTGACCATGTGAAGTGAATAATACTGTAGAAGTAACACTTACTCTAGACATGTGACCATGTGAACTGAATAATACTGTAGAAGTAAGACTAATACTCTCTAGACTTGTGACCAAGTGAACTGAATAATACTGTAGAAGTAAGACTTATACTCTCTAGACTTGTGACCATGTGAACTGAATAATACTGTAGAAGTAAGACTTATACTCTATAGACATGTGACCATGTGAACTGAATAATACTGTAGAAGTAAGACTTATACTTTCTAGACTTGTGACCATGTGAAGTGAATAATACTGTAGAAGTAAGACTTCCTCTAGACATGTGACCATGTGAACTGAATAATACTGTAGAAGTAAGACTTATACTCTCTATACTTGTGACCATGAGAACTGAATAATACTGTAGAAGTAAGACTTATACTCTCTAGACATGTGGCCTTGTGAACTGAATAATACTGTAGAAGTAAGACTTATACTCTCTAGACTTGTGACCATGAGAACTGAATAGTACTGTAGAAGTAAGACTTATACTCTCTAGACATGTGACCATGAGAACTGAATAATACTGTAGAAGTAAGATTTATACTCTCTAGACTTGTGACCAAGTGAACTGAATAATACTGTAGAAGTAAGACTTATACTCTCTAGACATGTGACCATGAGAACAGAATAATACTGTAGAAGTAAGACTTATACTCTGTAGACTTGTGACCATGTGAATTGAATAATACTGTAGAAGTAAGACTTATACTCTCTAGACTTGTGACCATGAGAAGTGAATAATACTGTAGAAGTAAGACTTATACTCTCTAGACTTGTGACCATGTGAACTGAATAATACTGTAGAAGTGAGACCTATACTCTCTAGACTTGCAACCAAGTGAACTGAATAATACTGTAGAAGTAAGACTTACTCTAGACTTGTGACCATGTGAACTGAATAATACTGTAGAAGTGAGACCTATACTCTCTAGACATGTGACCATGCGAACTGAATAATACTGTAGAAGTAAGACTTATACTCTCTAGACTTGTGACCATGTGAACTGAATAATACTGTAGAAGTAAGACTTACTCTAGACTTGTGACCTTGTGAGCTGAATAATACTGTAGAAGTAAGACTTATACTCTCTAGACTTGCGACCAAGTGAACTGAATAATACTGTAGAAGTAAGACTTATACTCTCTAGACTTGTGACCAAGTGAACTGAATAATACTGTAGAAGTAAGACTTATACTCTCTAGACTTGCGACCAAGTGAACTGAATAATACTGTAGAAGTAAGACTTATACTCTCTAGACTTGCGACCAAGTGAACTGAATAATACTGTAGAAGTAAGACTTACTCTAGACTTGTGACCATGTGAACTGAATAATACTGTAGAAGTAAGACTTATACTCTCTAGACTTGTGACCATGAGAACTGAATAATACTGTAGAAGTAAGACTTATACTCTCTAGACTTGTGTCCATGAGAACTGAATAATACTGTAGAAGTAAGACTTATACTCTCTAGACTTGTGACCAAGTGAACTGACTAATACTGTAGAAGTAAGACTTATACTCTCTAGACTTGTGACCATGAGAAGTGAATAATACTGTAGAAGTAAGACTTATACTCTCTAGACTTGTGACCATGTGAAGTGAATAATACTGTAGAAGTAAGACTTATACTCTCTAGACTTGTGACCATGTGAAGTGAATAATACTGTAGAAGTAAGACTTATACTCTCTAGACTTGTGACCATGTGAAGTGAATAATACTGTAGAAGTAAGACTTATACTCTCTAGACTTGCGACCAAGTGAACTGAATAATACTGTAGAAGTCAGACTTATACTCTCTAGACTTGTGACCATGAGAACTGAATAATACTGTAGAAGTAAGACTTATACTCTCTAGACTTGCGACCAAGTGAACTGAATTATACTGTAGAAGTAAGACTTATACTCTCTATACTTGTGACCATGAGAACTGAATAATACTGTAGAAGTAAGACTTATACTCTCTAGACTTGTGACCAAGTGAACTGAATAAGACTGTAGAAGTAAGACTTATACTCTCTAGACTTGTGACCATGTGAAGTGAATAATACTGTAGAAGTAAGACTTACTCTAGACAAGTGACCATTAGAACTGAATAATACTGTAGAAGTAAGACTTATACTCTCTAGACTTGTGACCATGTGAAGTGAATAATACTGTAGAAGTAAGACTTACTCTAGACATGTGACCATGTGAACTGAATAATACTGTAGAAGTAAGACTTATACTCTCTAGACATGTGCCCAAGTGAACTGAATAATACTGTAGAAGTAAGACTTACTCTAGACTTGTGACCATGTGAGCTGAATAATACTGTAGAAGTAAGACTTATACTCTCTAGACTTGTGACCATGTGAACTGAATAATACTGTAGAAGTAAGACTTATACTCTCTAGACTGGTGACCATGTGAACTGAATAATACTGTAGAAGTAAGACTTACTCTAGAATTGTGACCATGTTAATGTGAACAATACTGTAGAAGTAAGACTTATACTCTCTATACTTGTGGCCAAGTGAACTGAATAATAATGTAGATGTAAGACTTACTCTCTCTGGACATGTGACCATGTGAACTGAATAATACTGTAGAAGTAAGACTTATACTCTCTATACTTGTGACCATGAGAACTGAATAATACTGTAGATGTAAGACTTATACTCTCTAGACTTGTGACCATGAGAACTGAATAATACTGTAGAAGTAAGACTTATACTCTCTAGACTTGTGACCATGAGAACTGAATAATACTGTAGAAGTAAGACTTATACTCTCTAGACTTGTGACCAAGTGAACTGAATAATACTGTAGAAGTAAGACTTATACTCTCTAGACTTGTGACCATGAGAACTGAATAAAACTGTAGAAGTAAGACTTATACTCTCTAGACCTGTGACCATGTGAAGTGAATAATACTGTAGAAGTAAGACTTATACTCTCTAGACTTGTGACCATGTGAAGTGAAGAATACTGTAGAAGTAAGACTTATACTCTCTAGACTTGTGACCATGAGAACTGAATAATACTGTAGAAGTAAGACTTATACTCTCTAGACTTGTGACCAAGTGAACTGAATAATACGGTAGAAGTAAGACTTATACTCTCTAGACTTGCGACCAAGTGAACTGAATAATACTGTAGAAGTAAGACTTATACTCTCTAGACTTGTGACCAAGTGAACTGAATAATACTGTAGAAGTAAGACTTATACTCTCTAGACTTGTGACCATGTGAACTGAATAATACTGTAGAAGTAAGACTTATACTCTCTAGACTTGTGACCATGTGAACTGAATAATACTGTAGAAGTAAGACTTATACTCTCTAGACATGTGACCATGTGAACTGAATAATACTGTAGAAGTAAGACTTATACTCTCTAGACTTGTGACCATGTGAACTGAATAATACTGTAGAAGTAAGACTTATACTCTCTAGACATGTGACCATGAGAACTGAATAATACTGTAGAAGTAAGACTTATACTCTCTATTCTTGTGACCATGAGAACTGAATAATACTGTAGAAGTAAGACTTATACTCTCTAGACTTGTGTCCATGTGAAGTGAATAATACTGTAGAAGTAAGACTTACTCTAGACATGTTACCATGAGAACTGAATAATACTGTAGAAGTAAGACTTATACTCTCTAGTTTTGTGACCATGTGAAGTGAATAATACTGTAGAAGTAAGACTTATACTCTCTAGACTTGCAACCAAGTGAACTGAATAATACTGTAGAAGTAAGACTTATACTCTCTAGACTTGTGAACAAGTGAACTGAATAATACTGTAGAAGTAAGACTTATACTCTCTAGACTTGTGACCAAGTGAACTGAATAATACTGTAGAAGTAAGACTTATACTCTCTAGACTTGTGACCATGTGAACTGAATAATACTGTAGAAGTAAGACTTATACTCTCTAGACTTGTGACCATGTGAACTGAATAATACTGTAGAAGTAAGACTTATACTCTCTAGACATGTGACCATGTGAACTGAATAATACTGTAGAAGTAAGACTTATACTCTCTGGACTTGTGACCATGTGAAGTGAATAATACTGTAGAAGTAAGACTTACTCTAGACATGTGACCATGTGAACTGAATAATACTGTAGAAGTAAGACTTATACTCTCTATACTTGTGACCATGAGAACTGAATAATACTGTAGAAGTAAGACTTATACTCTCTAGACATGTGGCCTTGTGAACTGAATAATACTGTAGAAGTAAGACTTATACTCTCTAGACTTGTGACCATGAGAACTGAATAATACTGTAGAAGTAAGACTTATACTCTCTAGACTTGTGACCAAGTGAACTGAATAATACTGTAGAAGTAAGACTTATACTCTCTAGACATGTGACCATGAGAACAGAATAATACTGTAGAAGTAAGACTTATACTCTCTAGACATGTGACCATGAGAACTGAATAATACTGTAGAAGTAAGACTTATACTCTCTAGACTTGTGACCAAGTGAATTGAATAATACTGTAGAAGTAAGACTTATACTCTCTAGACATGTGACCATGTGAAGTGAATAATACTGTAGAAGTAAGACTTATACTCTCTAGACTTGTGACCATGTGAATTGAATAATACTGTAGAAGTAAGACTTATACTCTCTAGACTTGTGACCTTGTGAAGTGAATAATACTGTAGAAGTAAGACTTATACTCTCTAGACTTGCGACCAAGTGAACTGAATTATACTGTAGAAGTAAGACTTATACTCTCTAGACTTGTGACCATGTGAACTGAATAATACTGTAGAAGTAAGACTTATACTCTCTAGACTTGTGACCATGAGAACTGAATAATACTGTAGAAGTTAGACTTATACTCTCTAGACTTGTGACCATGTGAACTGAATAATACTGTAGAAGTAAGACTTATACTCTCTAGACATGTGACCATGAGAACTGAATAATACTGTAGAAGTAAGACTTATACTCTCTAGACTTGCAACCAAGTGAACTGAATAATACTGTAGAAGTAAGACTTATACTCTCTAGACTTGTGAGCATGTGAACTGAATAATACTGTAGAAGTAAGACTTATACTCTCTAGACTTGTGACCAAGTGAACTGAATAAGACTGTAGAAGTAAGACTTATACTCTCTAGACTTGTGACCATGTGAAGTGAATAATACTGTAGAAGTAAGACTTACTCTAGACATGTGACCATTAGAACTGAATAATACTGTAGAAGTAAGACTTATACTCTCTAGACTTGTGACCATGTGAAGTGAATAATACTGTAGAAGTAAGACTTACTCTAGACATGTGACCATGTGAACTGAATAATACTGTAGAAGTAAGACTTATACTCTCTAGACATGTGCCCAAGTGAACTGAATAATACTGTAGAAGTAAGACTTACTCTAGACTTGTGACCATGTGAGCTGAATAATACTGTAGAAGTAAGACTTATACTCTCTAGACTTGTGACCATGTGAACTGAATAATACTGTAGAAGTAAGACTTATACTCTCTAGACTGGTGACCATGTGAACTGAATAATACTGTAGAAGTAAGACTTACTCTAGAATTGTGACCATGTTAATGTGAACAATACTGTAGAAGTAAGACTTATACTCGCTATACTTGTGGCCAAGTGAACTGAATAATAATGTAGATGTAAGACTTACTCTCTCTGGACATGTGACCATGTGAACTGAATAATACTGTAGAAGTAAGACTTATACTCTCTATACTTGTGACCATGAGAACTGAATAATACTGTAGATGTAAGACTTATACTCTCTAGACTTGTGACCATGAGAACTGAATAATACTGTAGAAGTAAGACTTATACTCTCTAGACTTGTGACCATGAGAACTGAATAATACTGTAGAAGTAAGACTTATACTCTCTAGACTTGTGACCAAGTGAACTGAATAATACTGTAGAAGTAAGACTTATACTCTCTAGACTTGTGACCATGAGAACTGAATAAAACTGTAGAAGTAAGACTTATACTCTCTAGACCTGTGACCATGTGAAGTGAATAATACTGTAGAAGTAAGACTTATACTCTCTAGACTTGTGACCATGAGAACTGGATAATACTGTAGAAGTAAGACTTATACTCTCTAGACTTGTGACCAAGTGAACTGAATAATACGGTAGAAGTAAGACTTATACTCTCTAGACTTGCGACCAAGGGAACTGAATAATACTGTAGAAGTAAGACTTATACTTTCTAGACTTGTGACCAAGTGAACTGAATAATACTGTAGAAGTAAGACTTATACTCTCTAGACTTGTGACCATGTGAACTGAATAATACTGTAGAAGTAAGACTTATACTCTCTAGACTTGTGACCATGTGAACTGAATAATACTGTAGAAGTAAGACTTATACTCTCTAGACATGTGACCATGTGAACTGAATAATACTGTAGAAGTAAGACTTATACTCTCTAGACTTGTGACCATGTGAACTGAATAATACTGTAGAAGTAAGACTTATACTCTCTAGACATGTGACCATGAGAACTGAATAATACTGTAGAAGTAAGACTTATACTCTCTATTCTTGTGACCATGAGAACTGAATAATACTGTAGAAGTAAGACTTATACTCTCTAGACTTGTGTCCATGTGAAGTGAATAATACTGTAGAAGTAAGACTTACTCTAGACATGTGACCATGAGAACTGAATAATACTGTAGAAGTAAGACTTATACTCTCTAGTTTTGTGACCATGTGTAGTGAATAATACTGTAGAAGTAAGACTTATACTCTCTAGACTTGCAACCAAGTGAACTGAATAATACTGTAGAAGTAAGACTTATACTCTCTAGATTTGTGAACAAGTGAACTGAATAATACTGTAGAAGTAAGACTTATACTCTCTAGACTTGTGACCAAGTGAACTGAATAATACTGTAGAAGTAAGACTTATACTCTCTAGACTTGTGACCATGTGAACTGAATAATACTGTAGAAGTAAGACTTATACTCTCTAGACTTGTGACCATGTGAACTGAATAATACTGTAGAAGTAAGACTTATACTCTCTAGACATGTGACCATGTGAACTGAATAATACTGTAGAAGTAAGACTTATACTCTCTGGACTTGTGACCATGTGAAGTGAATAATACTGTAGAAGTAAGACTTACTCTAGACATGTGACCATGTGAACTGAATAATACTGTAGAAGTAAGACTTATACTCTCTATACTTGTGACCATGAGAACTGAATAATACTGTAGAAGTAAGACTTATACTCTCTAGACATGTGGCCTTGTGAACTGAAAAATACTGTAGAAGTAAGACTTATACTCTCTAGACTTGTGACCATGAGAACTGAATAATACTGTAGAAGTAAGACTTATACTCTCTAGACTTGTGACCAAGTGAACTGAATAATACTGTAGAAGTAAGACTTATACTCTCTAGCCATGTGACCATGAGAACAGAATAATACTGTAGAAGTAAGACTTATACTCTCTAGACTTGTGACCATGTGAATTGAATAATACTGTAGAAGTAAGACTTATACTCTCTAGACTTGTGACCTTGTGAAGTGAATAATACTGTAGAAGTAAGACTTATACTCTCTAGACTTGCGACCAAGTGAACTGAATTATACTGTAGATGTAAGACTTATACTCTCTAGACTTGTGACCATGAGAACTGAATAATACTGTAGAAGTAAGACTTATACTCTCTAGACTTGTGACCATGTGAACTGAATAATACTGTAGAAGTAAGACTTATACTCTCTAGACTTGCAACCAAGTGAACTGAATAATACTGTAGAAGTAAGACTTATACTCTCTAGACTTGTGACCATGTGAAGTGAATAATACTGTAGAAGTAAGACTTATACTCTCTAGACTTGTGACCATGAGAACTGAATAATACAGTAGAAGTAAGACTTATACTCTCTAGACTTGTGACCATGTGAAGTGAATAATACTGTAGAAGTAAGACTTATACTCTCTAGACTTGTGACCATGTGAAGTGAATAATACTGTAGAAGTAAGACTTATACTCTCTAGACTTGCGATCAAGTGAACTGAATAATACTGTAGAAGTAAGACTTATACTCTCTAGACTTGCGACCAAGTGAACTGAATAATACTGTAGAAGTAAGACTTATACTCTCTAGACATGTGACCATGAGAACTGAATAATACTGTAGAAGTAAGACTTATACTCTCTAGACCTGTGACCATGTGAAGTGAATAATACTGTAGAAGTAAGACTTATACTCTCTAGACATGTGACCATGTGAACTGAATAATACTGTAGAAGTAAGACTTATACTCTCTGGACTTGTGACCATGTGAAGTGAATAATACTGTAGAAGTAAGACTTACTCTAGACATGTGACCATGTGAACTGAATAATACTGTAGAAGTAAGACTTATACTCTCTATACTTGTGACCATGAGAACTGAATAATACTGTAGAAGTAAGACTTATACTCTCTAGACATGTGGCCTTGTGAACTGAATAATACTGTAGAAGTAAGACTTATACTCTCTAGACTTGTGACCATGAGAACTGAATAATACTGTAGAAGTAAGACTTATACTCTCTAGACTTGTGACCAAGTGAACTGAATAATACTGTAGAAGTAAGACTTATACTCTCTAGACATGTGACCACGAGAACAGAATAATACTGTAGAAGTAAGACTTATACTCTCTAGACTTGTGACCATGTGAATTGAATAATACTGTAGAAGTAAGACTTATACTCTCTAGACTTGTGACCTTGTGAAGTGAATAATACTGTAGAAGTAAGACTTATACTCTCTAGACTTGCGACCAAGTGAACTGAATTATACTGTAGAAGTAAGACTTATACTCTCTAGACTTGTGACCATGTGAACTGAATAATACTGTAGAAGTAAGACTTATACTCTCTAGACTTGTGACCATGAGAACTGAATAATACTGTAGAAGTAAGACTTATACTCTCTAGACTTGTGACCATGTGAACTGAATAATACTGTAGAAGTAAGACTTATACTCTCTAGACATGTGACCATGAGAACTGAATAATACTGTAGAAGTAAGACTTATACTCTCTAGACTTGCAACCAAGTGAACTGAATAATACTGTAGAAGTAAGACTTATACTCTCTAGACTTGTGACCATGTGAACTGAATAATACTGTAGAAGTAAGACTTATACTCTCTAGACTTGTGACCAAGTGAACTGAATAAGACTGTAGAAGTAAGACTTATACTCTCTAGACTTGTGACCATGTGAAGTGAATAATACTGTAGAAGTAAGACTTACTCTAGACATGTGACCATTAGAACTGAATAATACTGTAGAAGTAAGACTTATACTCTCTAGACTTGTGACCATGTGAAGTGAATAATACTGTAGAAGTAAGACTTACTCTAGACATGTGACCATGTGAACTGAATAATACTGTAGAAGTAAGACTTATACTCTCTAGACATGTGCCCAAGTGAACTGAATAATACTGTAGAAGTAAGACTTACTCTAGACTTGTGACCATGTGAGCTGAATAATACTGTAGAAGTAAGACTTATACTCTCTAGACTTGTGACCATGTGAACTGAATAATACTGTAGAAGTAAGACTTATACTCTCTAGACTGGTGACCATGTGAACCGAATAATACTGTAGAAGTAAGACTTACTCTAGAATTGTGACCATGTTAATGTGAACAATACTGTAGAAGTAAGACTTATACTCTCTATACTTGTGGCCAAGTGAACTGAATAATAATGTAGATGTAAGACTTACTCTCTCTGGACATGTGACCATGTGAACTGAATAATACTGTAGAAGTAAGACTTATACTCTCTATACTTGTGACCATGAGAACTGAATAATACTGTAGATGTAAGACTTATACTCTCTAGACTTGTGACCATGAGAACTGAATAATACTGTAGAAGTAAGACTTATACTCTCTAGACTTGTGACCATGAGAACTGAATAATACTGTAGAAGTAAGACTTATACTCTCTAGACTTGTGACCAAGTGAACTGAATAATACTGTAGAAGTAAGACTTATACTCTCTAGACTTGTGACCATGAGAACTGAATAAAACTGTAGAAGTAAGACTTATACTCTCTAGACCTGTGACCATGTGAAGTGAATAATACTGTAGAAGTAAGACTTATACTCTCTAGACTTGTGACCATGTGAAGTGAAGAATACTGTAGAAGTAAGACTTATACTCTCTAGACTTGTGACCATGAGAACTGGATAATACTGTAGAAGTAAGACTTATACTCTCTAGACTTGTGACCAAGTGAACTGAATAATACGGTAGAAGTAAGACTTATACTCTCTAGACTTGCGACCAAGGGAACTGAATAATACTGTAGAAGTAAGACTTATACTCTCTAGACTTGTGACCAAGTGAACTGAATAATACTGTAGAAGTAAGACTTATACTCTCTAGACTTGTGACCATGTGAACTGAATAATACTGTAGAAGTAAGACTTATACTCTCTAGACTTGTGACCATGTGAACTGAATAATACTGTAGAAGTAAGACTTATACTCTCTAGACATGTGACCATGTGAACTGAATAATACTGTAGAAGTAAGACTTATACTCTCTAGACTTGTGACCATGTGAACTGAATAATACTGTAGAAGTAAGACTTATACTCTCTAGACATGTGACCATGAGAACTGAATAATACTGTAGAAGTAAGACTTATACTCTCTATTCTTGTGACCATGAGAACTGAATAATACTGTAGAAGTAAGACTTATACTCTCTAGACTTGTGTCCATGTGAAGTGAATAATACTGTAGAAGTAAGACTTACTCTAGACATGTGACCATGAGAACTGAATAATACTGTAGAAGTAAGACTTATACTCTCTAGTTTTGTGACCATGTGTAGTGAATAATACTGTAGAAGTAAGACTTATACTCTCTAGACTTGCAACCAAGTGAACTGAATAATACTGTAGAAGTAAGACTTATACTCTCTAGACTTGTGAACAAGTGAACTGAATAATACTGTAGAAGTAAGACTTATACTCTCTAGACTTGTGACCAAGTGAACTGAATAATACTGTAGAAGTAAGACTTATACTCTCTAGACTTGTGACCATGTGAACTGAATAATACTGTAGAAGTAAGACTTATACTCTCTAGACTTGTGACCATGTGAACTGAATAATACTGTAGAAGTAAGACTTATACTCTCTAGACATGTGACCATGTGAACTGAATAATACTGTAGAAGTAAGACTTACTCTAGACATGTGACCATGTGAACTGAATAATACTGTAGAAGTAAGACTTATACTCTCTATACTTGTGACCATGAGAACTGAATAATACTGTAGAAGTAAGACTTATACTCTCTAGACATGTGGCCTTGTGAACTGAAAAATACTGTAGAAGTAAGACTTATACTCTCTAGACTTGTGACCATGAGAACTGAATAATACTGTAGAAGTAAGACTTATACTCTCTAGACTTGTGACCAAGTGAACTGAATAATACTGTAGAAGTAAGACTTATACTCTCTAGACATGTGACCATGAGAACAGAATAATACTGTAGAAGTAAGACTTATACTCTCTAGACTTGTGACCATGTGAATTGAATAATACTGTAGAAGTAAGACTTATACTCTCTAGACTTGTGACCTTGTGAAGTGAATAATACTGTAGAAGTAAGACTTATACTCTCTAGACTTGCGACCAAGTGAACTGAATTATACTGTAGATGTAAGACTTATACTCTCTAGACTTGTGACCATGAGAACTGAATAATACTGTAGAAGTAAGACTTATACTCTCTAGACTTGTGACCATGTGAACTGAATAATACTGTAGAAGTAAGACTTATACTCTCTAGACTTGCAACCAAGTGAACTGAATAATACTGTAGAAGTAAGACTTATACTCTCTAGACTTGTGACCATGTGAACTGAATAATACTGTAGAAGTAAGACTTATACTCTCTAGACTTGTGACCATGTGAAGTGAATAATACTGTAGAAGTAAGACTTATACTCTCTAGACATGTGACCATGAGAACTGAATAATACAGTAGAAGTAAGACTTATACTCTCTAGACTTGTGACCATGTGAAGTGAATAATACTGTAGAAGTAAGACTTATACTCTCTAGACTTGTGACCATGTGAAGTGAATAATACTGTAGAAGTAAGACTTATACTCTCTAGACTTGCGATCAAGTGAACTGAATAATACTGTAGAAGTAAGACTTATACTCTCTAGACTTGCGACCAAGTGAACTGAATAATACTGTAGAAGTAAGACTTATACTCTCTAGACATGTGACCATGAGAACTGAATAATACTGTAGAAGTAAGACTTATACTCTCTAGACCTGTGACCATGTGAAGTGAATAATACTGTAGAAGTAAGACTTATACTCTCTAGACATGTGACCATGTGAACTGAATAATACTGTAGAAGTAAGACTTATACTCTCTGGACTTGTGACCATGTGAAGTGAATAATACTGTAGAAGTAAGACTTACTCTAGACATGTGACCATGTGAACTGAATAATACTGTAGAAGTAAGACTTATACTCTCTATACTTGTGACCATGAGAACTGAATAATACTGTAGAAGTAAGACTTATACTCTCTAGACATGTGGCCTTGAGAACTGAATAATACTGTAGAAGTAAGACTTATACTCTCTAGACTTGTGACCATGAGAACTGAATAATACTGTAGAAGTAAGACTTATACTCTCTAGACTTGTGACCAAGTGAACTGAATAATACTGTAGAAGTAAGACTTATACTCTCTAGACATGTGACCATGAGAACAGAATAATACTGTAGAAGTAAGACTTATACTCTCTAGACTTGTGACCATGTGAATTGAATAATACTGTAGAAGTAAGACTTATACTCTCTAGACTTGTGACCTTGTGAAGTGAATAATACTGTAGAAGTAAGACTTATACTCTCTAGACTTGCGACCAAGTGAACTGAATTATACTGTAGAAGTAAGACTTATACTCTCTAGACTTGTGACCATGTGAACTGAATAATACTGTAGAAGTAAGACTTATACTCTCTAGACTTGTGACCATGAGAACTGAATAATACTGTAGAAGTAAGACTTATACTCTCTAGACTTGTGACCATGTGAACTGAATAATACTGTAGAAGTAAGACTTATACTCTCTAGACATGTGACCATGAGAACTGAATAATACTGTAGAAGTAAGACTTATACTCTCTAGACTTGCAACCAAGTGAACTGAATAATACTGTAGAAGTAAGACTTATACTCTCTAGACTTGTGACCATGTGAACTGAATAATACTGTAGAAGTAAGACTTATACTCTCTAGACTTGTGACCAAGTGAACTGAATAAGACTGTAGAAGTAAGACTTATACTCTCTAGACTTGTGACCATGTGAAGTGAATAATACTGTAGAAGTAAGACTTGCTCTAGACATGTGACCATTAGAACTGAATAATACTGTAGAAGTAAGACTTATACTCTCTAGACTTGTGACCATGTGAAGTGAATAATACTGTAGAAGTAAGACTTACTCTAGACATGTGACCATGTGAACTGAATAATACTGTAGAAGTAAGACTTATACTCTCTAGACATGTGCCCAAGTGAACTGAATAATACTGTAGAAGTAAGACTTACTCTAGACTTGTGACCATGTGAGCTGAATAATACTGTAGAAGTAAGACTTATACTCTCTAGACTTGTGACCATGTGAACTGAATAATACTGTAGAAGTAAGACTTATACTCTCTAGACTGGTGACCATGTGAACTGAATAATACTGTAGAAGTAAGACTTACTCTAGAATTGTGACCATGTTAATGTGAACAATACTGTAGAAGTAAGACTTATACTCTCTATACTTGTGGCCAAGTGAACTGAATAATAATGTAGATGTAAGACTTACTCTCTCTGGACATGTGACCATGTGAACTGAATAATACTGTAGAAGTAAGACTTATACTCTCTATACTTGTGACCATGAGAACTGAATAATACTGTAGATGTAAGACTTATACTCTCTAGACTTGTGACCATGAGAACTGAATAATACTGTAGAAGTAAGACTTATACTCTCTAGACTTGTGACCATGAGAACTGAATAATACTGTAGAAGTAAGACTATTACTCTCTAGACTTGTGACCAAGTGAACTGAATAATACTGTAGAAGTAAGACTTATACTCTCTAGACTTGTGACCATGAGAACTGAATAAAACTGTAGAAGTAAGACTTATACTCTCTAGACCAGTGACCATGTGAAGTGAATAATACTGTAGAAGTAAGACTTATACTCTCTAGACTTGTGACCATGTGAAGTGAAGAATACTGTAGAAGTAAGACTTATACTCTCTAGACTTGTGACCATGAGAACTGGATAATACTGTAGAAGTAAGACTTATACTCTCTAGACTTGTGACCAAGTGAACTGAATAATACGGTAGAAGTAAGACTTATACTCTCTAGACTTGCGACCAAGGGAACTGAATAATACTGTAGAAGTAAGCCTTATACTCTCTAGACTTGTGACCAAGTGAACTGAATAATACTGTAGAAGTAAGACTTATACTCTCTAGACATGTGACCATGTGAACTGAATAATACTGTAGAAGTAAGACTTATACTCTCTAGACTTGTGACCATGTGAACTGAATAATACTGTAGAAGTAAGACTTATACTCTCTAGACATGTGACCATGAGAACTGAATAATACTGTAGAAGTAAGACTTATACTCTCTATTCTTGTGACCATGAGAACTGAATAATACTGTAGAAGTAAGACTTATACTCTCTAGACTTGTGTCCATGTGAAGTGAATAATACTGTAGAAGTAAGACTTACTCTAGACATGTGACCATGAGAACTGAATAATACTGTAGAAGTAAGACTTATACTCTCTAGTTTTGTGACCATGTGTAGTGAATAATACTGTAGAAGTAAGACTTATACTCTCTAGACTTGCAACCAAGTGAACTGAATAATACTGTAGAAGTAAGACTTATACTCTCTAGACTTGTGAACAAGTGAACTGAATAATACTGTAGAAGTAAGACTTATACTCTCTAGACTTGTGACCAAGTGAACTGAATAATACTGTAGAAGTAAGACTTATACTCTCTAGACTTGTGACCATGTGAACTGAATAATACTGTAGAAGTAAGACTTATAGTCTCTAGACTTGTGACCATGTGAACTGAATAATACTGTAGAAGTAAGACTTATACTCTCTAGACATGTGACCATGTGAACTGAATAATACTGTAGAAGTAAGACTTATACTCTCTGGACTTGTGACCATGTGAAGTGAATAATACTGTAGAAGTAAGACTTACTCTAGACATGTGACCATGTGAACTGAATAATACTGTAGAAGTAAGACTTATACTCTCTATACTTGTGACCATGAGAACTGAATAATACTGTAGAAGTAAGACTTATACTCTCTAGACATGTGGCCTTGTGAACTGAAAAATACTGTAGAAGTAAGACTTATACTCTCTAGACTTGTGACCATGAGAACTGAATAATACTGTAGAAGTAAGACTTATACTCTCTAGACTTGTGACCAAGTGAACTGAATAATACTGTAGAAGTAAGACTTATACTCTCTAGACATGTGACCATGAGAACAGAATAATACTGTAGAAGTAAGACTTATACTCTCTAGACTTGTGACCATGTGAATTGAATAATACTGTAGAAGTAAGACTTATACTCTCTAGACTTGTGACCTTGTGAAGTGAATAATACTGTAGAAGTAAGACTTATACTCTCTAGACTTGCGACCAAGTGAACTGAATTATACTGTAGATGTAAGACTTATACTCTCTAGACTTGTGACCATGAGAACTGAATAATACTGTAGAAGTAAGACTTACACTCTCTAGACTTGTGACCATGTGAACTGAATAATACTGTAGAAGTAAGACTTATACTCTCTAGACATGTGACCATGAGAACTGAATAATACTGTAGAAGTAAGACTTATACTCCCTAGACTTGCAACCAAGTGAACTGAATAATACTGTAGAAGTAAGACTTATACTCTCTAGACTTGTGACCATGTGAACTGAATAATACTGTAGAAGTAAGACTTATACTCTCTAGACTTGTGACCATGTGAAGTGAATAATACTGTAGAAGTAAGACTTATACTCTCTAGACATGTGACCATGAGAACTGAATAATACAGTAGAAGTAAGACTTATACTCTCTAGACTTGTGACCATGTGAAGTGAATAATACTGTAGAAGTAAGACTTATACTCTCGAGACTTGTGACCATGTGAAGTGAATAATACTGTAGAAGTAAGACTTATACTCTCTAGACTTGCGATCAAGTGAACTGAATAATACTGTAGAAGTAAGACTTATACTCTCTAGACTTGCGACCAAGTGAACTGAATAATACTGTAGAAGTAAGACTTATACTCTCTAGACATGTGACCATGAGAACTGAATAATACTGTAGAAGTAAGACTTATACTCTCTAGACCTGTGACCATGTGAAGTGAATAATACTGTAGAAGTAAGACTTATACTCTCTAGACTTGTGACCATGTGAAGTGAAGAATACTGTAGAAGTAAGACTTATACTCTCTAGACTTGTGACCATGTGAACTGAATAATACTGTAGAAGTAAGACTTATACTCTCTAGACTTGCGACCAAGTGAACTGAATAATACTGTAGAAGTAAGACTTATACTCTCTAGACTTGTGACCATGAGAACTGAATAATACTTTAGAAGTAAGACTTATACTCTCTAGACTTGTGACCAAGTGAACTGAATAATACGGTAGAAGTAAGACTTATACTCTCTAGACTTGCGACCAAGTGAACTGAATAATACTGTAGAAGTAAGACTTATACTCTCTAGACTTGTGACCAAGTGAACTGAATAATACTGTAGAAGTAAGACTTATACTCTCTAGACTTGTGACCATGTGAACTGAATAATACTGTAGAAGTAAGACTTATACTCTCTAGACTTGTGACCATGTTAACTGAATAATACTGTAGAAGTAAGACTTATACTCTCTAGACATGTGACCATGTGAACTGAATAATACTCTAGAAGTAAGACTTATACTCTCTAGACTTGTGGCCATGTGAACTGAATAATACTGTAGAAGTAAGACTTATACTCTCTAGACATGTGACCATGAGAACTGAATAATACTGTAGAAGTAAGACTTATACTCTCTAGACTTGTGACCAAGTGAACTGAATAATACTGTAGAAGTAAGACTTATACTCTCTAGACTTGTGACCATGTGAACTGAATAATACTGTAGAAGTAAGACTTATACTCTCTAGACTTGTGACCATGTGAACTGAATAATACTGTAGAAGTAAGACTTATACTCTCTAGACATGTGACCATGTGAACTGAATAATACTGTAGAAGTAAGACTTATACTCTCTAGACTTGTGACCATGTGAAGTGAATAATACTGTAGAAGTAAGACTTACTCTAGACATGTGACCATGTGAACTGAATAATACTATAGAAGTAAGACTAATACTCTCTAGACTTGTGACCAAGTGAACTGAATAATACTGTAGAAGTAAGACTTATACTCTCTAGACTTGTGACCATGTGAACTGAATAATACTGTAGAAGTAAGACTTATACTCTCTAGACATGTGACCATGTGAACTGAATAATACTGTAGAAGTAAGACTTATACTTTCTAGACTTATGACCATGTGAAGTGAATAATACTGTAGAAGTAAGACTTCCTCTAGACATGTGACCATGTGAACTGAATAATACTGTAGAAGTAAGACTTATACTCTCTATACTTGTGACCATGAGAACTGAATAATACTGTAGAAGTAAGACTTATACTCTCTAGACATGTGGCCTTGTGAACTGAATAATACTGTAGAAGTAAGACTTATACTCTCTAGACTTGTGACCATGAGAACTGAATAGTACTGTAGAAGTAAGACTTATACTCTCTAGACATGTGACCATGAGAACTGAATAATACTGTAGAAGTAAGACTTATACTCTCTAGACTTGTGACCAAGTGAACTGAATAATACTGTAGAAGTAAGACTTATACTCTCTAGACATGTGACCATGAGAACAGAATAATACTGTAGAAGTAAGACTTATACTCTGTAGACTTGTGACCATGTGAATTGAATAATACTGTAGAAGTAAGACTTATACTCTCTAGACTTGTGACCATGAGAAGTGAATAATACTGTAGAAGTAAGACTTATACTCTCTAGACTTGTGACCATGTGAAGTGAATAATACTGTAGAAGTAAGACTTATACTCTCTAGACTTGCGACCAAGTGAACTGAATAATACTGTAGATGTAAGACTTATACTCTCTAGACTTGTGACCATGAGAACTGAATAATACTGTAGAAGTAAGACTTATACTCTCTAGACTTGTGACCATGTGAACTGAATAATACTCTAGAAGTAAGACTTATACTCTCTAGACATGTGACCATGAGAACTGAATAATACTGTAGAAGTAAGACTTATACTCTCTAGACTTGCCACCAAGTGAACTGAATAATACTGTAGAAGTAAGACTTATACTCTCTAGACTTGTGACCATGAGAACTGAATAATACTGTAGAAGTAAAACTTATACTCTCTAGACTTGTGACCATGTGAAGTGAATAATACTGTAGAAGTAAGACTTATACTCTCTAGACATGTGACCATGAGAACTGAATAATACAGTAGAAGTAAGACTTATACTCTCTAGACTTGTGACCATGTGAAGTGAATAATACTGTAGAAGTAAGACTTATACTCTCTAGACTGGTGACCATGTGAAGTGAATAATACTGTAGAAGTAAGACTTATACTCTCTAGACTTGCGACCAAGTGAACTGAATAATACTGTAGAAGTAAGACTTATACTCTCTAGACTTGCGACCAAGTGAACTGAATAATACTGTAGAAGTAAGACTTATACTCTCTAGACATGTGACCATGAGAACTGAATAATACTGTAGAAGTAAGACTTATACACTCTAGACATGTGACCATGAGAACTGAATAATACTGTAGAAGTAAGACTTATACTCTCTAGACTTGTGACCATGTGAACTGAATAATACTGTAGAAGTAAGACTTATAATCTCTAGACATGTGACCATGAGAACTGAATAATACTGTAGAAGTAAGACTTATACTCTCTATACTTGTGACCATGAGAACTGAATAATACTGTAGAAGTAAGACTTATACTCTCTAGACTTGTGACCATGTGAAGTGAATAATACTGTAGAAGTAAGACTTACTCTAGACATGTGACCATGAGAACTGAATAATACTGTAGAAGTAAGACTTATACTCTCTAGACTTGTGACAATGTGAAGTGAATAATACTGTAGAAGTAAGACTTACTCTAGACATGTGACCATGTGAACTGAATAATACTGTAGAAGTAAGACTTATACTCTCTAGACTTGTGACCAAGTGAACTGAATAATACTGTAGAAGTAAGACTTATACTCTCTAGACTTGTGACCAAGTGAACTGAATAATACTGTAGAAGTAAGACTTATACTCTCTAGACTTGTGACCATGTGAACTGAATAATACTGTAGAAGTAAGACTTATACTCTCTAGACTTGTGACCATGTGAACTGAATAATACTGTAGAAGTAAGACTTATACTCTCTAGACTTGTGACCATGTGAAGTGAATAATACTGTAGAAGTAAGACTTACTCTAGACATGTGACCATGTGAACTGAATAATACTGTAGAAGTAAGACTTATACTCTCTAGACTTGTGACCAAGTGAACTGAATAATACTGTAGAAGTAAGACTTATACTCTCTAGACTTTTGACCAAGTGAACTGAATAATACTGTAGAAGTAAGACTTTTACTCTCTAGACTTGTGACCATGTGAACTGAATAATACTGTAGAAGTAAGACTTATACTCTCTAGACTTGTGACCATGTGAACTGAATAATACTGTAGAAGTAAGACTTATACTCTCTAGACATGTGACCATGTGAACTGAATAATACTGTAGAAGTAAGACTTATACTCTCTAGACTTGTGACCATGTGAAGTGAATAATACTCTAGAAGTAAGACTTCCTCTAGACATGTGACCATGTGAACTGAATAATACTGTAGAAGTAAGACTTATACTCTCTATACTTGTGACCATGAGAACTGAATAATACTGTAGAAGTAAGACTTATACTCTCTAGACATGTGACCATGTGAACTGAATAATACCGTAGAAGTAAGACTTATACTCTCTATACTTGTGACCATGAGAACTGAATAATACTGTAGAAGTAAGACTTATACTCTCTAGACATGTGACCATGAGAACTGAATAATACTGTAGAAGTAAGACTTATACTCTCTAGACTTGTGACCAAGTGAACTGAATAATACTGTAGAAGTAAGACTTATACTCTCTAGACATGTGACCATGAGAACTGAATAATACTGTAGAAGTAAGACTTATACTCTCTAGACTTGTGACCATGTGAACTGAATAATACTGTAGAAGTAAGGCTTATACTCTCTAGACATGTGACCATGAGAACTGAATAATACTGTAGAAGTAAGATTTATACTCTCTAGACTTGCAACCAAGTGAACTGAATAATACTGTAGAAGTAAGACTTACTCTAGACTTGTGACCATGTGAACTGAATAATACTGTAGAAGTGAGACCTATACTCTCTAGACTTGTGACCATGTGAACTGAATAATACTGTAGAAGTGAGACCTATACTCTCTAGACTTGCAACCAAGTGAACTGAATAATACTGTAGAAGTAAGACTTACTCTAGACTTGTGACCATGTGAACTGAATAATGCTGTAGAAGTGAGACCTATACTCTCTAGACATGTGACCATGTGAACTGAATAATACTGTAGAAGTAAGACTTATACTCTCTAGACTTGTGACCATGTGAACTGAATAATACTGTAGAGGTAAGACTTACTCTAGACTTGTGACCATGTGAACTGAATAATACTGTAGAAGTAAGACTTATACTCTCTAGACTTGCGACCAAGTGAACTGAATAATACTGTACAAGTAAGACTTATACTCTCTAGACTTGTGACCAAGTGAACTGAATAATACTGTAGAAGTAAGACTTATACTCTCTAGACTTGCGACCAAGTGAACTGAATATTACTGTAGAAGTAAGACTTACTCTAGACTTGTGACCATGTGAACTGAATAATACTGTAGAAGTAAGACTTATACTCTCTAGACTTGTGACCATGAGAACTGAATAATACTGTAGAAGTAAGACTTATACTCTCTAGACTTGTGACCATGAGAACTGAATAATACTGTAGAAGTAAGACTTATACTCTCTAGACTTGTGACCAAGTGAACTGAATAATACTGTAGAAGTAAGACTTATACTCTCTAGACTTGTGACCATGAGAACTGAATAATACTGTAGAAGTAAGACTTATACTCTCTAGACTTGTGACCATGTGAAGTGAATAATACTGTAGAAGTAAGACTTATACTCTATAGACTTGTGACCATGTGAAGTGAATAATACTGTAGAAGTAAGACTTATACTCTCTAGACTTGTGACCATGTGAAGTGAATAATACTGTAGAAGTAAGACTTATACTCTCCAGACTTGCGACCAAGTGAACTGAATAATACTGTAGAAGTAAGACTTATACTCTCTAGACTTGTGACCATGAGAACTGAATAATACTGTAGAAGTAAGACTTATACTCTCTAGACTTGCGACCATGTGAACTGAATAATACTGTAGAAGTAAGACTTATACTCTCTATACTTGTGACCATGAGAACTGAATAATACTGTAGAAGTAAGACTTATACTCTCTAGACATGTGACCATGAGAACTGAATAATACTGTAGAAGTAAGACTTATACTCTCTAGACTTGTGACCATGTGAACTGAATAATACTGTAGAAGTAAGACTTATACTCTCTAGACATGTGACCATGAGAACTGAATAATACTGTAGAAGTAAGACTTATACTGTCTATACTTGTGACCATGAGAACTGAATAATACTGTAGAAGTAAGACTTATACTCTCTAGACTTGTGACCATGTGAAGTGAATAATACTGTAGAAGTAAGACTTACTCTAGACATGTGACCATGAGAACTGAATAATACTGTAGAAGTAAGACTTATACTCTCTAGACTTGTGACCATGTGAAGTGAATAATACTGTAGAAGTAAGACTTACTCTAGACATGTGACCATGTGAACTGAATAATACTGTAGAAGTAAGACTTATTCTCTCTAGACTTGTGACCAAGTGAACTGAATAATACTGTAGAAGTAAGACTCATACTCTCTAGACTTGCGACCAAGTGAACTGAATAATACTGTAGAAGTAAGACTTACTCTAGACTTGTGACCATGTGAACTGAATAATATTGTAGAAGTGAGACCTATACTCTCTAGACTTGTGACCATGTGAACTGAATAATACTGTAGAAGTGAGACCTATACTCTCTACACTTGCAACCAAGTGAACTGAATAATACTGTAGAAGTAAGACTTACTCTAGACTTGTGACCATGTGAACTGAATAATGCTGTAGAAGTGAGACCTATACTCTCTAGACATGTGACCATGTGAACTGAATAATACTGTAGAAGTAAGACTTATACTCTCTAGACTTGTAACCATGTGAACTGAATAATACTGTAGAAGTAAGACTTACTCTAGACTTGTGACCATGTGAACTGAATAATACTGTAGAAGTAAGACTTAAACTCTCTAGACTTGCGACCAAGTGAACTGAATAATACTGTAGAAGTAAGACTTATACTCTCTAGACTTGTGACCAAGTGAACTGAATAATACTGTAGAAGTAAGACTTATACTCTCTAGACTTGCGACCAAGTGAACTGAATAATACTGTAGAAGTAAGACTTACTCTAGACTTGTGACCATGTGAACTGAATAATACTGTAGAAGTAAGACTTATACTCTCTAGACTTGTGACCATGAGAACTGAATAATACTGTAGAAGTAAGACATATACTCTCTAGACTTGTGACCATGAGAACTGAATAATACTGTAGAAGTAAGACTTATACTCTCTAGACTTGTGACCAAGTGAACTGAATAATACTGTAGAAGTAAGACTTATACTCTCTAGACTTGTGACCATGAGAACTGAATAATACTGTAGAAGTAAGACTTATACTCTCTAGACTTGTGACCATGTGAAGTGAATAATACTGTAGAAGTAAGACTTATACTCTATAGACTTGTGACCATGTGAAGTGAATAATACTGTAGAAGTAAGACTTATACTCTCTAGACTTGTGACCATGTGAAGTGAATAATACTGTAGAAGTAAGACTTATACGCTCCAGACTTGCGACCAAGTGAACTGAATAATACTGTAGAAGTAAGACTTATACTCTCTAGACTTGTGACCATGAGAACTGAATAATACTGTAGAAGTAAGACTTATACTCTCTAGACTTGCGACCATGTGAACTGAATAATACTGTAGAAGTAAGACTTATACTCTCTATACTTGTGACCATGAGAACTGAATAATACTGTAGAAGTAAGACTTATACTCTCTAGACTTGCGACCAAGTGAACTGAATAATACTGTAGAAGTAAGACTTATACTCTCTAGACTTGTGACCATGTGAACTGAATAATACTGTAGAAGTAAGACTTATACTCTCTAGACATGTGACCATGAGAACTGAATAATACTGTAGAAGTAAGACTTATACTCTCTAGACTTGTGACCATGTGAACTGAATAATACTGTAGAAGTAAGACTTATACTCTCTAGACATGTGACCATGAGAACTGAATAATACTGTAGAAGTAAGACTTATACTCTCTATACTTGTGACCATGAGAACTGAATAATACTGTAGAAGTAAGACTTATACTCTCTAGACTTGTGACCATGTGAAGTGAATAATACTGTAGAAGTAAGACTTACTCTAGACATGTGACCATGAGAACTGAATAATACTGTAGAAGTAAGACTTATACTCTCTAGACTTGCGACCATGTGAACTGAATAATACTGTAGAAGTAAGACTTATACTCTCTATACTTGTGACCATGAGAACTGAATAATACTGTAGAAGTAAGACTTATACTCTCTAGACTTGCGACCAAGTGAACTGAATAATACTGTAGAAGTAAGACTTATACTCTCTAGACTTGTGACCATGTGAAGTGAATAATACTGTAGAAGTAAGACTTATACTCTCTAGACTTGCGACCAAGTGAACTGAATAATACTGTAGAAGTCAGACTTATACTCTCTAGACTTGTGACCATGAGAACTGAATAATACTGTAGAAGTAAGACTTATACTCTCTAGACTTGCGACCAAGTGAACTGAATAATACTGTAGAAGTAAGACTTATACTCTGTAAACTTGTGACCATGAGAACTGAATAATACTGTAGAAGTAAGACTTATACTCTCTAGACTTGCGACCAAGTGAACTGAATAAGACTGTAGAAGTAAGACTTATACTCTCTAGACTTGTGACCATGTGAAGTGAATAATACTGTAGAAGTAAGACTTACTCTAGACATGTGACCATTAGAACTGAATAATACTGTAGAAGTAAGACTTATACTCTCTAGACTTGTGACCATGTCAAGTGAATAATGCTGTAGAAGTAAGACTTACTCTAGACATGTGACCATGTGAACTGAATAATACTGTAGAAGTAAGACTTATACTCTCTAGACTTGTGACCATGTGAAGTGAATAATACTGTAGAAGTAAGACTTACTCTAGACATGTGACCATGAGAAGTGAATAATACTGTAGAAGTAAGACTTATACTCTCTAGACTTGTGACCATGTGAAGTGAATAATACTGTAGAAGTAAGACTTATACTCTCTAGACTTGCGACCAAGTGAACTGAATAATACTGTAGATGTAAGACTTATACTCTCTAGACTTGTGACCATGAGAACTGAATAATACTGTAGAAGTAAGACTTATACTCTCTAGACTTGTGACCATGTGAACTGAATAATACTGTAGAAGTAAGACTTATACTCTCTAGACATGTGACCATGAGAACTGAATAATACTGTAGAAGTAAGACTTATACTCTCTAGACTTGCAACCAAGTGAACTGAATAATACTGTAGAAGTAAGACTTATACTCTCTAGACCTGTGACCATGAGAACTGAATAATACTGTAGAAGTAAAACTTATACTCTCCAGACTTGTGACCATGTGAAGTGAATAATACTGTAGAAGTAAGACTTATACTCTCTAGACATGTGACCATGAGAACTGAATAATACAGTAGAAGTAAGACTTATACTCTCTAGACTTGTGACCATGTGAAGTGAATAATACATTAGAAGTAAGACTTATACTCTCTAGACTTGTGACCATGTGAAGTGAATAATACTGTAGAAGTAAGACTTATACTCTCTAGACTTGCGACCAAGTGAACTGAATAATACTGTAGAAGTAAGACTTATACTCTCTAGACTTGCGACCAAGTGAACTGAATAATACTGTAGAAGTAAGACTTATACTCTCTAGACATGTGACCATGAGAACTGAATAATACTGTAGAAGTAAGACTTATACACTCTAGACATGTGACCATGAGAACTGAATAATACTGTAGAAGTAAGACTTATACTCTCTAGACTTGTGACCATGTGAACTGAATGATACTGTAGAAGTAAGACTTATACTCTCTAGACATGTGACCATGAGAACTGAATAATACTGTAGAAGTAAGACTTATACTCTCTATACTTGTGACCATGAGAACTGAATAATACTGTAGAAGTAAGACTTATACCCTCTAGACTTGTGACCATGTGAAGTGAATAATACTGTAGAAGTAAGACTTACTCTAGACATGTGACCATGAGAGCTGAATAATACTGTAGAAGTAAGACTTATACTCTCTAGAATTGTGACAATGTGAAGTGAATAATACTGTAGAAGTAAGACTTACCCTAGACATGTGACCATGTGAACTGAATAATACTGTAGAAGTAAGACTTATACTCTCTAGACTTGTGACCAAGTGAACTGAATAATACTGTAGAAGTAAGACTTATACTCTCTAGACTTGTGACCAAGTGAACTGAATAATACTGTAGAAGTAAGACTTATACTCTCTAGACTTGTGACCATGTGAACTGAATAATACTGTAGAAGTAAGACTTATACTCTCTAGACTTGTGACCATGTGAACTGAATAATACTGTAGAAGTAAGACTTATACTCTCTAGACTTGTGACCATGTGAAGTGAATAATACTGTAGAAGTAAGACTTACTCTAGACATGTGACCATGTGAACTGAATAATACTGTAGAAGTAAGACTTATACTCTCTAGACTTGTGACCAAGTGAACTGAATAATACTGTAGAAGTAAGACTTATACTCTCTAGACTTGTGACCAAGTGAACTGAATAATACTGTAGAAGTAAGACTTTTACTCTCTAGACTTGTGACCATGTGAACTGAATAATACTGTAGAAGTAAGACTTATACTCTCTAGACTTGTGACCATGTGAACTGAATAATACTGTAGAAGTAAGACTTATACTCTCTAGACATGTGACCATGTGAACTGAATAATACTGTAGAAGTAAGACTTATACTCTCTAGACTTGTGACCATGTGAAGTGAATAATACTGTAGAAGTAAGACTTCCTCTAGACATGTGACCATGTGAACTGAATAATACTGTAGAAGTAAGACTTATACTCTCTATACTTGTGACCATGAGAACTGAATAATACTGTAGAAGTAAGACTTATACTCTCTAGACATGTGACCATGTGAACTGAATAATACTGTAGAAGTAAGACTTATACTCTCTATACTTGTGACCATGAGAACTGAATAATACTGTAGAAGTAAGACTTATACTCTCTAGACATGTGACCATGAGAACTGAATAATACTGTAGAAGTAAGACTTATACTCTCTAGACTTGTGACCAAGTGAACTGAATAATACTGTAGAAGTAAGACTTATACTCTCTAGACATGTGACCATGAGAACTGAATAATACTGTAGAAGTAAGACTTATACTCTCTAGACTTGTGACCATGTGAACTGAATAATACTGTAGAAGTAAGGCTTATACTCTCTAGACATGTGACCATGAGAACTGAATAATACTGTAGAAGTAAGACTTATACTCTCTAGACTTGCAACCAAGTGAACTGAATAATACTGTAGAAGTAAGACTTACTCTAGACTTGTGACCATGTGAACTGAATAATACTGTAGAAGTGAGACCTATACTCTCTAGACTTGTGACCATGTGAACTGAATAATGCTGTAGAAGTGAGACCTATACTCTCTAAACATGTGACCATGTGAACTGAATAATACTGTAGAAGTAAGACTTATACTCTCTAGACTTGTGACCATGTGAACTGAATAATACTGTAGAAGTAAGACTTACTCTAGACTTGTGACCATGTGAACGGAATAATACTGTAGAAGTAAGACTTATACTCTCTAGACTTGCGACCAAGTGAACTGAATAATACTGTAGAAGTAAGACTTATACTCTCTAGACTTGTGACCAAGTGAACTGAATAATACTGTAGAAGTAAGACTTATACTCTCTAGACTTGCGACCAAGTGAACTGAATAATACTGTAGAAGTAAGACTTACTCTAGACTTGTGACCATGTGAACTGAATAATACTGTAGAAGTAAGACTTATACTCTCTAGACTTGTGACCATGAGAACTGAATAATACTGTAGAAGTAAGACTTATACTCTCTAGACTTGTGACCATGAGAACTGAATAATACTGTAGAAGTAAGACTTATACTCTCTAGACTTGTGACCAAGTGAACTGAATAATACTGTAGAAGTAAGACTTATACTCTCTAGACTTGTGACCATGAGAACTGAATAATACTGTAGAAGTAAGACTTATACTCTCTAGACTTGTGACCATGTGAAGTGAATAATACTGTAGAAGTAAGACTTATACTCTATAGACTTGTGACCATGTCAAGTGAATAATACTGTAGAAGTAAGACTTATACTCTCTAGACTTGTGACCATGTGAGGTGAATAATACTGTAGAAGTAAGACTTATACTCTCCAGACTTGCGACCAAGTGAACTGAATAATACTGTAGAAGTAAGACTTATACTCTCTAGACTTGTGACCATGAGAACTGAATAATACTGTAGAAGTAAGACTTATACTCTCTAGACTTGCGACCATGTGAACTGAATAATACTGTAGAAGTAAGACTTATACTCTCTATACTTGTGACCATGAGAACTGAATAATACTGTAGAAGTAAGACTTATACTCTCTAGACTTGCGACCAAGTGAACTGAATAATACTGTAGAAGTAAGACTTATACTCTCTGGACTTGTGACCATGTGAAGTGAATAATACTGTAGAAGTAAGACTTACTCTAGACATGTGACCATGTGAACTGAATAATACTGTAGAAGTAAGACTTATACGCTCCAGACTTGCGACCAAGTGAACTGAATAATACTGTAGAAGTAAGACTTATACTCTCTAGACTTGTGACCATGAGAACTGAATAATACTGTAGAAGTAAGACTTATACTCTCTAGACTTGCGACCATGTGAACTGAATAATACTGTAGAAGTAAGACTTATACTCTCTATACTTGTGACCATGAGAACTGAATAATACTGTAGAAGTAAGACTTATACTCTCTAGACTTGCGACCAAGTGAACTGAATAATACTGTAGAAGTAAGACTTATACTCTCTAGACTTGTGACCATGTGAACTGAATAATACTGTAGAAGTAAGACTTATACTCTCTAGACATGTGACCATGAGAACTGAATAATACTGTAGAAGTAAGACTTATACTCTCTAGACTTGTGACCATGTGAACTGAATAATACTGTAGAAGTAAGACTTATACTCTCTAGACATGTGACCATGAGAACTGAATAATACTGTAGAAGTAAGACTTATACTCTCTATACTTGTGACCATGAGAACTGAATAATACTGTAGAAGTAAGACTTATACTCTCTAGACTTGTGACCATGTGAAGTGAATAATACTGTAGAAGTAAGACTTACTCTAGACATGTGACCATGAGAACTGAATAATACTGTAGAAGTAAGACTTATACTCTCTAGACTTGCGACCATGTGAACTGAATAATACTGTAGAAGTAAGACTTATACTCTCTATACTTGTGACCATGAGAACTGAATAATACTGTAGAAGTAAGACTTATACTCTCTAGACTTGCGACCAAGTGAACTGAATAATACTGTAGAAGTAAGACTTATACTCTCTAGACTTGTGACCATGTGAAGTGAATAATACTGTAGAAGTAAGACTTATACTCTCTAGACTTGCGACCAAGTGAACTGAATAATACTGTAGAAGTCAGACTTATACTCTCTAGACTTGTGACCATGAGAACTGAATAATACTGTAGAAGTAAGACTTATACTCTCTAGACTTGCGACCAAGTGAACTGAATAATACTGTAGAAGTAAGACTTATACTCTGTAAACTTGTGACCATGAGAACTGAATAATACTGTAGAAGTAAGACTTATACTCTCTAGACTTGCGACCAAGTGAACTGAATAAGACTGTAGAAGTAAGACTTATACTCTCTAGACTTGTGACCATGTGAAGTGAATAATACTGTAGAAGTAAGACTTACTCTAGACATGTGACCATTAGAACTGAATAATACTGTAGAAGTAAGACTTATACTCTCTAGACTTGTGACCATGTCAAGTGAATAATGCTGTAGAAGTAAGACTTACTCTAGACATGTGACCATGTGAACTGAATAATACTGTAGAAGTAAGACTTATACTCTCTAGACTTGTGACCATGTGAAGTGAATAATACTGTAGAAGTAAGACTTACTCTAGACATGTGACCATGAGAAGTGAATAATACTGTAGAAGTAAGACTTATACTCTCTAGACTTGTGACCATGTGAAGTGAATAATACTGTAGAAGTAAGACTTATACTCTCTAGACTTGCGACCAAGTGAACTGAATAATACTGTAGATGTAAGACTTATACTCTCTAGACTTGTGACCATGAGAACTGAATAATACTGTAGAAGTAAGACTTATACTCTCTAGACTTGTGACCATGTGAACTGAATAATACTGTAGAAGTAAGACTTATACTCTCTAGACATGTGACCATGAGAACTGAATAATACTGTAGAAGTAAGACTTATACTCTCTAGACTTGCAACCAAGTGAACTGAATAATACTGTAGAAGTAAGACTTATACTCTCTAGACCTGTGACCATGAGAACTGAATAATACTGTAGAAGTAAAACTTATACTCTCCAGACTTGTGACCATGTGAAGTGAATAATACTGTAGAAGTAAGACTTATACTCTCTAGACATGTGACCATGAGAACTGAATAATACAGTAGAAGTAAGACTTATACTCTCTAGACTTGTGACCATGTGAAGTGAATAATACATTAGAAGTAAGACTTATACTCTCTAGACTTGTGACCATGTGAAGTGAATAATACTGTAGAAGTAAGACTTATACTCTCTAGACTTGCGACCAAGTGAACTGAATAATACTGTAGAAGTAAGACTTATACTCTCTAGACTTGCGACCAAGTGAACTGAATAATACTGTAGAAGTAAGACTTATACTCTCTAGACATGTGACCATGAGAACTGAATAATACTGTAGAAGTAAGACTTATACACTCTAGACATGTGACCATGAGAACTGAATAATACTGTAGAAGTAAGACTTATACTCTCTAGACTTGTGACCATGTGAACTGAATGATACTGTAGAAGTAAGACTTATACTCTCTAGACATGTGACCATGAGAACTGAATAATACTGTAGAAGTAAGACTTATACTCTCTATACTTGTGACCATGAGAACTGAATAATACTGTAGAAGTAAGACTTATACCCTCTAGACTTGTGACCATGTGAAGTGAATAATACTGTAGAAGTAAGACTTACTCTAGACATGTGACCATGAGAGCTGAATAATACTGTAGAAGTAAGACTTATACTCTCTAGAATTGTGACAATGTGAAGTGAATAATACTGTAGAAGTAAGACTTACCCTAGACATGTGACCATGTGAACTGAATAATACTGTAGAAGTAAGACTTATACTCTCTAGACTTGTGACCAAGTGAACTGAATAATACTGTAGAAGTAAGACTTATACTCTCTAGACTTGTGACCAAGTGAACTGAATAATACTGTAGAAGTAAGACTTATACTCTCTAGACTTGTGACCATGTGAACTGAATAATACTGTAGAAGTAAGACTTATACTCTCTAGACTTGTGACCATGTGAACTGAATAATACTGTAGAAGTAAGACTTATACTCTCTAGACTTGTGACCATGTGAAGTGAATAATACTGTAGAAGTAAGACTTACTCTAGACATGTGACCATGTGAACTGAATAATACTGTAGAAGTAAGACTTATACTCTCTAGACTTGTGACCAAGTGAACTGAATAATACTGTAGAAGTAAGACTTATACTCTCTAGACTTGTGACCAAGTGAACTGAATAATACTGTAGAAGTAAGACTTTTACTCTCTAGACTTGTGACCATGTGAACTGAATAATACTGTAGAAGTAAGACTTATACTCTCTAGACTTGTGACCATGTGAACTGAATAATACTGTAGAAGTAAGACTTATACTCTCTAGACATGTGACCATGTGAACTGAATAATACTGTAGAAGTAAGACTTATACTCTCTAGACTTGTGACCATGTGAAGTGAATAATACTGTAGAAGTAAGACTTCCTCTAGACATGTGACCATGTGAACTGAATAATACTGTAGAAGTAAGACTTATACTCTCTATACTTGTGACCATGAGAACTGAATAATACTGTAGAAGTAAGACTTATACTCTCTAGACATGTGACCATGTGAACTGAATAATACTGTAGAAGTAAGACTTATACTCTCTATACTTGTGACCATGAGAACTGAATAATACTGTAGAAGTAAGACTTATACTCTCTAGACATGTGACCATGAGAACTGAATAATACTGTAGAAGTAAGACTTATACTCTCTAGACTTGTGACCAAGTGAACTGAATAATACTGTAGAAGTAAGACTTATACTCTCTAGACATGTGACCATGAGAACTGAATAATACTGTAGAAGTAAGACTTATACTCTCTAGACTTGTGACCATGTGAACTGAATAATACTGTAGAAGTAAGGCTTATACTCTCTAGACATGTGACCATGAGAACTGAATAATACTGTAGAAGTAAGACTTATACTCTCTAGACTTGCAACCAAGTGAACTGAATAATACTGTAGAAGTAAGACTTACTCTAGACTTGTGACCATGTGAACTGAATAATACTGTAGAAGTGAGACCTATACTCTCTAGACTTGTGACCATGTGAACTGAATAATGCTGTAGAAGTGAGACCTATACTCTCTAAACATGTGACCATGTGAACTGAATAATACTGTAGAAGTAAGACTTATACTCTCTAGACTTGTGACCATGTGAACTGAATAATACTGTAGAAGTAAGACTTACTCTAGACTTGTGACCATGTGAACGGAATAATACTGTAGAAGTAAGACTTATACTCTCTAGACTTGCGACCAAGTGAACTGAATAATACTGTAGAAGTAAGACTTATACTCTCTAGACTTGTGACCAAGTGAACTGAATAATACTGTAGAAGTAAGACTTATACTCTCTAGACTTGCGACCAAGTGAACTGAATAATACTGTAGAAGTAAGACTTACTCTAGACTTGTGACCATGTGAACTGAATAATACTGTAGAAGTAAGACTTATACTCTCTAGACTTGTGACCATGAGAACTGAATAATACTGTAGAAGTAAGACTTATACTCTCTAGACTTGTGACCATGAGAACTGAATAATACTGTAGAAGTAAGACTTATACCCTCTAGACTTGTGACCATGTGAAGTGAATAATACTGTAGAAGTAAGACTTACTCTAGACATGTGACCATGAGAGCTGAATAATACTGTAGAAGTAAGACTTATACTCTCTAGAATTGTGACAATGTGAAGTGAATAATACTGTAGAAGTAAGACTTACCCTAGACATGTGACCATGTGAACTGAATAATACTGTAGAAGTAAGACTTATACTCTCTAGACTTGTGACCAAGTGAACTGAATAATACTGTAGAAGTAAGACTTATACTCTCTAGACTTGTGACCAAGTGAACTGAATAATACTGTAGAAGTAAGACTTATACTCTCTAGACTTGTGACCATGTGAACTGAATAATACTGTAGAAGTAAGACTTATACTCTCTAGACTTGTGACCATGTGAACTGAATAATACTGTAGAAGTAAGACTTATACTCTCTAGACTTGTGACCATGTGAAGTGAATAATACTGTAGAAGTAAGACTTACTCTAGACATGTGACCATGTGAACTGAATAATACTGTAGAAGTAAGACTTATACTCTCTAGACTTGTGACCAAGTGAACTGAATAATACTGTAGAAGTAAGACTTATACTCTCTAGACTTGTGACCAAGTGAACTGAATAATACTGTAGAAGTAAGACTTTTACTCTCTAGACTTGTGACCATGTGAACTGAATAATACTGTAGAAGTAAGACTTATACTCTCTAGACTTGTGACCATGTGAACTGAATAATACTGTAGAAGTAAGACTTATACTCTCTAGACATGTGACCATGTGAACTGAATAATACTGTAGAAGTAAGACTTATACTCTCTAGACTTGTGACCATGTGAAGTGAATAATACTGTAGAAGTAAGACTTCCTCTAGACATGTGACCATGTGAACTGAATAATACTGTAGAAGTAAGACTTATACTCTCTATACTTGTGACCATGAGAACTGAATAATACTGTAGAAGTAAGACTTATACTCTCTAGACATGTGACCATGTGAACTGAATAATACTGTAGAAGTAAGACTTATACTCTCTATACTTGTGACCATGAGAACTGAATAATACTGTAGAAGTAAGACTTATACTCTCTAGACATGTGACCATGAGAACTGAATAATACTGTAGAAGTAAGACTTATACTCTCTAGACTTGTGACCAAGTGAACTGAATAATACTGTAGAAGTAAGACTTATACTCTCTAGACATGTGACCATGAGAACTGAATAATACTGTAGAAGTAAGACTTATACTCTCTAGACTTGTGACCATGTGAACTGAATAATACTGTAGAAGTAAGGCTTATACTCTCTAGACATGTGACCATGAGAACTGAATAATACTGTAGAAGTAAGACTTATACTCTCTAGACTTGCAACCAAGTGAACTGAATAATACTGTAGAAGTAAGACTTACTCTAGACTTGTGACCATGTGAACTGAATAATACTGTAGAAGTGAGACCTATACTCTCTAGACTTGTGACCATGTGAACTGAATAATGCTGTAGAAGTGAGACCTATACTCTCTAAACATGTGACCATGTGAACTGAATAATACTGTAGAAGTAAGACTTATACTCTCTAGACTTGTGACCATGTGAACTGAATAATACTGTAGAAGTAAGACTTACTCTAGACTTGTGACCATGTGAACGGAATAATACTGTAGAAGTAAGACTTATACTCTCTAGACTTGCGACCAAGTGAACTGAATAATACTGTAGAAGTAAGACTTATACTCTCTAGACTTGTGACCAAGTGAACTGAATAATACTGTAGAAGTAAGACTTATACTCTCTAGACTTGCGACCAAGTGAACTGAATAATACTGTAGAAGTAAGACTTACTCTAGACTTGTGACCATGTGAACTGAATAATACTGTAGAAGTAAGACTTATACTCTCTAGACTTGTGACCATGAGAACTGAATAATACTGTAGAAGTAAGACTTATACTCTCTAGACTTGTGACCATGAGAACTGAATAATACTGTAGAAGTAAGACTTATACTCTCTAGACTTGTGACCAAGTGAACTGAATAATACTGTAGAAGTAAGACTTATACTCTCTAGACTTGTGACCATGAGAACTGAATAATACTGTAGAAGTAAGACTTATACTCTCTAGACTTGTGACCATGTGAAGTGAATAATACTGTAGAAGTAAGACTTATACTCTATAGACTTGTGACCATGTCAAGTGAATAATACTGTAGAAGTAAGACTTATACTCTCTAGACTTGTGACCATGTGAGGTGAATAATACTGTAGAAGTAAGACTTATACTCTCCAGACTTGCGACCAAGTGAACTGAATAATACTGTAGAAGTAAGACTTATACTCTCTAGACTTGTGACCATGAGAACTGAATAATACTGTAGAAGTAAGACTTATACTCTCTAGACTTGCGACCATGTGAACTGAATAATACTGTAGAAGTAAGACTTATACTCTCTATACTTGTGACCATGAGAACTGAATAATACTGTAGAAGTAAGACTTATACTCTCTAGACTTGCGACCAAGTGAACTGAATAATACTGTAGAAGTAAGACTTATACTCTCTGGACTTGTGACCATGTGAAGTGAATAATACTGTAGAAGTAAGACTTACTCTAGACATGTGACCATGTGAACTGAATAATACTGTAGAAGTAAGACTTATACGCTCCAGACTTGCGACCAAGTGAACTGAATAATACTGTAGAAGTAAGACTTATACTCTCTAGACTTGTGACCATGAGAACTGAATAATACTGTAGAAGTAAGACTTATACTCTCTAGACTTGCGACCATGTGAACTGAATAATACTGTAGAAGTAAGACTTATACTCTCTATACTTGTGACCATGAGAACTGAATAATACTGTAGAAGTAAGACTTATACTCTCTAGACTTGCGACCAAGTGAACTGAATAATACTGTAGAAGTAAGACTTATACTCTCTAGACTTGTGACCATGTGAACTGAATAATACTGTAGAAGTAAGACTTATACTCTCTAGACATGTGACCATGAGAACTGAATAATACTGTAGAAGTAAGACTTATACTCTCTAGACTTGTGACCATGTGAACTGAATAATACTGTAGAAGTAAGACTTATACTCTCTAGACATGTGACCATGAGAACTGAATAATACTGTAGAAGTAAGACTTATACTCTCTATACTTGTGACCATGAGAACTGAATAATACTGTAGAAGTAAGACTTATACTCTCTAGACTTGTGACCATGTGAAGTGAATAATACTGTAGAAGTAAGACTTACTCTAGACATGTGACCATGAGAACTGAATAATACTGTAGAAGTAAGACTTATACTCTCTAGACTTGCGACCATGTGAACTGAATAATACTGTAGAAGTAAGACTTATACTCTCTATACTTGTGACCATGAGAACTGAATAATACTGTAGAAGTAAGACTTATACTCTCTAGACTTGCGACCAAGTGAACTGAATAATACTGTAGAAGTAAGACTTATACTCTCTAGACTTGTGACCATGTGAAGTGAATAATACTGTAGAAGTAAGACTTATACTCTCTAGACTTGCGACCAAGTGAACTGAATAATACTGTAGAAGTCAGACTTATACTCTCTAGACTTGTGACCATGAGAACTGAATAATACTGTAGAAGTAAGACTTATACTCTCTAGACTTGCGACCAAGTGAACTGAATAATACTGTAGAAGTAAGACTTATACTCTGTAAACTTGTGACCATGAGAACTGAATAATACTGTAGAAGTAAGACTTATACTCTCTAGACTTGCGACCAAGTGAACTGAATAAGACTGTAGAAGTAAGACTTATACTCTCTAGACTTGTGACCATGTGAAGTGAATAATACTGTAGAAGTAAGACTTACTCTAGACATGTGACCATTAGAACTGAATAATACTGTAGAAGTAAGACTTATACTCTCTAGACTTGTGACCATGTCAAGTGAATAATGCTGTAGAAGTAAGACTTACTCTAGACATGTGACCATGTGAACTGAATAATACTGTAGAAGTAAGACTTATACTCTCTAGACTTGTGACCATGTGAAGTGAATAATACTGTAGAAGTAAGACTTACTCTAGACATGTGACCATGAGAAGTGAATAATACTGTAGAAGTAAGACTTATACTCTCTAGACTTGTGACCATGTGAAGTGAATAATACTGTAGAAGTAAGACTTATACTCTCTAGACTTGCGACCAAGTGAACTGAATAATACTGTAGATGTAAGACTTATACTCTCTAGACTTGTGACCATGAGAACTGAATAATACTGTAGAAGTAAGACTTATACTCTCTAGACTTGTGACCATGTGAACTGAATAATACTGTAGAAGTAAGACTTATACTCTCTAGACATGTGACCATGAGAACTGAATAATACTGTAGAAGTAAGACTTATACTCTCTAGACTTGCAACCAAGTGAACTGAATAATACTGTAGAAGTAAGACTTATACTCTCTAGACCTGTGACCATGAGAACTGAATAATACTGTAGAAGTAAAACTTATACTCTCCAGACTTGTGACCATGTGAAGTGAATAATACTGTAGAAGTAAGACTTATACTCTCTAGACATGTGACCATGAGAACTGAATAATACAGTAGAAGTAAGACTTATACTCTCTAGACTTGTGACCATGTGAAGTGAATAATACATTAGAAGTAAGACTTATACTCTCTAGACTTGTGACCATGTGAAGTGAATAATACTGTAGAAGTAAGACTTATACTCTCTAGACTTGCGACCAAGTGAACTGAATAATACTGTAGAAGTAAGACTTATACTCTCTAGACTTGCGACCAAGTGAACTGAATAATACTGTAGAAGTAAGACTTATACTCTCTAGACATGTGACCATGAGAACTGAATAATACTGTAGAAGTAAGACTTATACACTCTAGACATGTGACCATGAGAACTGAATAATACTGTAGAAGTAAGACTTATACTCTCTAGACTTGTGACCATGTGAACTGAATGATACTGTAGAAGTAAGACTTATACTCTCTAGACATGTGACCATGAGAACTGAATAATACTGTAGAAGTAAGACTTATACTCTCTATACTTGTGACCATGAGAACTGAATAATACTGTAGAAGTAAGACTTATACCCTCTAGACTTGTGACCATGTGAAGTGAATAATACTGTAGAAGTAAGACTTACTCTAGACATGTGACCATGAGAGCTGAATAATACTGTAGAAGTAAGACTTATACTCTCTAGAATTGTGACAATGTGAAGTGAATAATACTGTAGAAGTAAGACTTACCCTAGACATGTGACCATGTGAACTGAATAATACTGTAGAAGTAAGACTTATACTCTCTAGACTTGTGACCAAGTGAACTGAATAATACTGTAGAAGTAAGACTTATACTCTCTAGACTTGTGACCAAGTGAACTGAATAATACTGTAGAAGTAAGACTTATACTCTCTAGACTTGTGACCATGTGAACTGAATAATACTGTAGAAGTAAGACTTATACTCTCTAGACTTGTGACCATGTGAACTGAATAATACTGTAGAAGTAAGACTTATACTCTCTAGACTTGTGACCATGTGAAGTGAATAATACTGTAGAAGTAAGACTTACTCTAGACATGTGACCATGTGAACTGAATAATACTGTAGAAGTAAGACTTATACTCTCTAGACTTGTGACCAAGTGAACTGAATAATACTGTAGAAGTAAGACTTATACTCTCTAGACTTGTGACCAAGTGAACTGAATAATACTGTAGAAGTAAGACTTTTACTCTCTAGACTTGTGACCATGTGAACTGAATAATACTGTAGAAGTAAGACTTATACTCTCTAGACTTGTGACCATGTGAACTGAATAATACTGTAGAAGTAAGACTTATACTCTCTAGACATGTGACCATGTGAACTGAATAATACTGTAGAAGTAAGACTTATACTCTCTAGACTTGTGACCATGTGAAGTGAATAATACTGTAGAAGTAAGACTTCCTCTAGACATGTGACCATGTGAACTGAATAATACTGTAGAAGTAAGACTTATACTCTCTATACTTGTGACCATGAGAACTGAATAATACTGTAGAAGTAAGACTTATACTCTCTAGACATGTGACCATGTGAACTGAATAATACTGTAGAAGTAAGACTTATACTCTCTATACTTGTGACCATGAGAACTGAATAATACTGTAGAAGTAAGACTTATACTCTCTAGACATGTGACCATGAGAACTGAATAATACTGTAGAAGTAAGACTTATACTCTCTAGACTTGTGACCAAGTGAACTGAATAATACTGTAGAAGTAAGACTTATACTCTCTAGACATGTGACCATGAGAACTGAATAATACTGTAGAAGTAAGACTTATACTCTCTAGACTTGTGACCATGTGAACTGAATAATACTGTAGAAGTAAGGCTTATACTCTCTAGACATGTGACCATGAGAACTGAATAATACTGTAGAAGTAAGACTTATACTCTCTAGACTTGCAACCAAGTGAACTGAATAATACTGTAGAAGTAAGACTTACTCTAGACTTGTGACCATGTGAACTGAATAATACTGTAGAAGTGAGACCTATACTCTCTAGACTTGTGACCATGTGAACTGAATAATGCTGTAGAAGTGAGACCTATACTCTCTAAACATGTGACCATGTGAACTGAATAATACTGTAGAAGTAAGACTTATACTCTCTAGACTTGTGACCATGTGAACTGAATAATACTGTAGAAGTAAGACTTACTCTAGACTTGTGACCATGTGAACGGAATAATACTGTAGAAGTAAGACTTATACTCTCTAGACTTGCGACCAAGTGAACTGAATAATACTGTAGAAGTAAGACTTATACTCTCTAGACTTGTGACCAAGTGAACTGAATAATACTGTAGAAGTAAGACTTATACTCTCTAGACTTGCGACCAAGTGAACTGAATAATACTGTAGAAGTAAGACTTACTCTAGACTTGTGACCATGTGAACTGAATAATACTGTAGAAGTAAGACTTATACTCTCTAGACTTGTGACCATGAGAACTGAATAATACTGTAGAAGTAAGACTTATACTCTCTAGACTTGTGACCATGAGAACTGAATAATACTGTAGAAGTAAGACTTATACTCTCTAGACTTGTGACCAAGTGAACTGAATAATACTGTAGAAGTAAGACTTATACTCTCTAGACTTGTGACCATGAGAACTGAATAATACTGTAGAAGTAAGACTTATACTCTCTAGACTTGTGACCATGTGAAGTGAATAATACTGTAGAAGTAAGACTTATACTCTATAGACTTGTGACCATGTCAAGTGAATAATACTGTAGAAGTAAGACTTATACTCTCTAGACTTGTGACCATGTGAGGTGAATAATACTGTAGAAGTAAGACTTATACTCTCCAGACTTGCGACCAAGTGAACTGAATAATACTGTAGAAGTAAGACTTATACTCTCTAGACTTGTGACCATGAGAACTGAATAATACTGTAGAAGTAAGACTTATACTCTCTAGACTTGCGACCATGTGAACTGAATAATACTGTAGAAGTAAGACTTATACTCTCTATACTTGTGACCATGAGAACTGAATAATACTGTAGAAGTAAGACTTATACTCTCTAGACTTGCGACCAAGTGAACTGAATAATACTGTAGAAGTAAGACTTATACTCTCTAGACTTGTGACCATGTGAACTGAATAATACTGTAGAAGTAAGACTTATACTCTCTAGACATGTGACCATGAGAACTGAATAATACTGTAGAAGTAAGACTTATACTCTCTAGACTTGTGACCATGTGAACTGAATAATACTGTAGAAGTAAGACTTATACTCTCTAGACATGTGACCATGAGAACTGAATAATACTGTAGAAGTAAGACTTATACTCTCTATACTTGTGACCATGAGAACTGAATAATACTGTAGAAGTAAGACTTATACTCTCTAGACTTGTGACCATGTGAAGTGAATAATACTGTAGAAGTAAGACTTACTCTAGACATGTGACCATGAGAACTGAATAATACTGTAGAAGTAAGACTTATACTCTCTAGACTTGTGACCATGTGAAGTGAATAATACTGTAGAAGTAAGACTTACTCTAGACATGTGACCATGTGAACTGAATAATACTGTAGAAGTAAGACTTATTCTCTCTAGACTTGTGACCAAGTGAACTGAATAATACTGTAGAAGTAAGACTTATACTCTCTAGACTTATGACCAAGTGAACTGAATAATACTGTAGAAGTAAGACTTACTCTAGACTTGTGACCATGTGAACTGAATAATACTGTAGAAGTGAGACCTATACTCTCTAGACTTGTGACCATGTGAACTGAATAATACTGTAGAAGTGAGACCTATACTCTCTAGACTTGCAACCAAGTGAACTGAATAATACTGTAGAAGTAAGACTTACTCTAGACTTGTGACCATGTGAACTGAATAATGCTGTAGAAGTGAGACCTATACTCTCTAGACATGTGACCATGTGAACTGAATAATACTGTAGAAGTAAGACTTATACTCTCTAGACTTGTGACCATGTGAACTGAATAATACTGTAGAAGTAAGACTTACTCTAGACTTGTGACCATGTGAACTGAATAATACTGTAGAAGTAAGACTTATACTCTCTAGACTTGCGACCAAGTGAACTGAATAATACTGTAGAAGTAAGACTTATACTCTCTAGACTTGTGACCAAGTGAACTGAATAATACTGTAGAAGTAAGACTTATACTCTCTAGACTTGCGACCAAGTGAACTGAATAATACTGTAGAAGTAAGAATAACTCTAGACTTGTGACCATGTGAACTGAATAATACTGTAGAAGTAAGACTTATACTCTCTAGACTTGTGACCATGAGAACTGAATAATACTGTAGAAGTAAGACTTATACTCTCTAGACTTGTGACCATGAGAACTGAATAATACTGTAGAAGTAAGACTTATACTCTCTAGACTTGTGACCAAGTGAACTGAATAATACTGTAGAAGTAAGACTTACTCTAGACTTGTGACCATGTGAACTGAATAATACTGTAGAAGTGAGACCTATACTCTCTAGACTTGTGACCATGTGAACTGAATAATACTGTAGAAGTGAGACCTATACTCTCTAGACTTGCAACCAAGTGAACTGAATAATACTGTAGAAGTAAGACTTACTCTAGACTTGTGACCATGTGAACTGAATAATGCTGTAGAAGTGAGACCTATACTCTCTAAACATGTGACCATGTGAACTGAATAATACTGTAGAAGTAAGACTTATACTCTCTAGACTTGTGACCATGTGAACTGAATAATACTGTAGAAGTAAGACTTACTCTAGACTTGTGACCATGTGAACTGAATAATACTGTAGAAGTAAGACTTATACTCTCTAGACTTGCGACCAAGTGAACTGAATAATACTGTAGAAGTAAGACTTATACTCTCTAGACTTGTGACCAAGTGAACTGAATAATACTGTAGAAGTAAGACTTATACTCTCTAGACTTGCGACCAAGTGAACTGAATAATACTGTAGAAGTAAGACTTACTCTAGACTTGTGACCATGTGAACTGAATAATACTGTAGAAGTAAGACTTATACTCTCTAGACTTGTGACCATGAGAACTGAATAATACTGTAGAAGTAAGACTTATACTCTCTAGACTTGTGACCAAGTGAACTGAATAATACTGTAGAAGTAAGACTTATACTCTCTAGACTTGTGACCATGAGAACTGAATAATACTGTAGAAGTAAGACTTATACTCTCTAGACTTGTGACCATGTGAAGTGAATAATACTGTAGAAGTAAGACTTATACTCTATAGACTTGTGACCATGTCAAGTGAATAATACTGTAGAAGTAAGACTTATACTCTCTAGACTTGTGACCATGTGAGGTGAATAATACTGTAGAAGTAAGACTTATACTCTCCAGACTTGCGACCAAGTGAACTGAATAATACTGTAGAAGTAAGACTTATACTCTCTAGACTTGTGACCATGAGAACTGAATAATACTGTAGAAGTAAGACTTATACTCTCTAGACTTGCGACCATGTGAACTGAATAATACTGTAGAAGTAAGACTTATACTCTCTATACTTGTGACCATGAGAACTGAATAATACTGTAGAAGTAAGACTTATACTCTCTAGACTTGCGACCAAGTGAACTGAATAATACTGTAGAAGTAAGACTTATACTCTCTAGACTTGTGACCATGTGAACTGAATAATACTGTAGAAGTAAGACTTATACTCTCTAGACATGTGACCATGAGAACTGAATAATACTGTAGAAGTAAGACTTATACTCTCTAGACTTGTGACCATGTGAACTGAATAATACTGTAGAAGTAAGACTTATACTCTCTAGACATGTGACCATGAGAACTGAATAATACTGTAGAAGTAAGACTTATACTCTCTATACTTGTGACCATGAGAACTGAATAATACTGTAGAAGTAAGACTTATACTCTCTAGACTTGTGACCATGTGAAGTAAATACTACTGTAGAAGTAAGACTTACTCTAGACATGTGACCATGAGAACTGAATAATACTGTAGAAGTAAGACTTATACTCTCTAGACTTGTGACCATGTGAAGTGAATAATACTGTAGAAGTAAGACTTACTCTAGACATGTGACCATGTGAACTGAATAATACTGTAGAAGTAAGACTTATTCTCTCTAGACTTGTGACCAAGTGAACTGAATAATACTGTAGAAGTAAGACTTATACTCTCTAGACTTGCGACCAAGTGAACTGAATAATACTGTAGAAGTAAGACTTACTCTAGACTTGTGACCATGTGAACTGAATAATACTGTAGAAGTGAGACCTATACTCTCTAGACTTGTGACCATGTGAACTGAATAATACTGTAGAAGTGAGACCTATACTCTCTAGACTTGCAACCAAGTGAACTGAATAATACTGTAGAAGTAAGACTTACTCTAGACTTGTGACCATGTGAACTGAATAATGCTGTAGAAGTGAGACCTATACTCTCTAGACATGTGACCATGTGAACTGAATAATACTGTAGAAGTAAGACTTATACTCTCTAGACTTGTGACCATGTGAACTGAATAATACTGTAGAAGTAAGACTTACTCTAGACTTGTGACCATGTGAACTGAATAATACTGTAGAAGTAAGACTTATACTCTCTAGACTTGCGACCAAGTGAACTGAATAATACTGTAGAAGTAAGACTTATACTCTCTAGACTTGTGACCAAGTGAACTGAATAATACTGTAGAAGTAAGACTTATACTCTCTAGACTTGCGACCAAGTGAACTGAATAATACTGTAGAAGTAAGACTTACTCTAGACTTGTGACCATGTGAACTGAATAATACTGTAGAAGTAAGACTTATACTCTCTAGACTTGTGACCGTGAGAACTGAATAATACTGTAGAAGTAAGACTTATACTCTCTAGACTTGTGACCATGAGAACTGAATAATACTGTAGAAGTAAGACTTATACTCTCTAGACTTGTGACCAAGTGAACTGAATAATACTGTAGAAGTAAGACTTATACTCTCTAGACTTGTGACCATGAGAACTGAATAATACTGTAGAAGTAAGACTTATACTCTCTAGACTTGTGACCATGTGAAGTGAATAATACTGTAGAAGTAAGACTTATACTCTATAGACTTGTGACCATGTCAAGTGAATAATACTGTAGAAGTAAGACTTATACTCTCTAGACTTGTGACCATGTGAGGTGAATAATACTGTAGAAGTAAGACTTATACTCTCCAGACTTGCGACCAAGTGAACTGAATAATACTGTAGAAGTAAGACTTATACTCTCTAGACTTGTGACCATGAGAACTGAATAATACTGTAGAAGTAAGACTTATACTCTCTAGACTTGCGACCATGTGAACTGAATAATACTGTAGAAGTAAGACTTATACTCTCTATACTTGTGACCATGAGAACTGAATAATACTGTAGAAGTAAGACTTATACTCTCTAGACTTGCGACCAAGTGAACTGAATAATACTGTAGAAGTAAGACTTATACTCTCTAGACTTGTGACCATGTGAACTGAATAATACTGTAGAAGTAAGACTTATACTCTCTAGACATGTGACCATGAGAACTGAATAATACTGTAGAAGTAAGACTTATACTCTCTAGGCTTGTGACCATGTGAACTGAATAATACTGTAGAAGTAAGACTTATACTCTCTAGACATGTGACCATGAGAACTGAATAATACTGTAGAAGTAAGACTTATACTCTCTATACTTGTGACCATGAGAACTGAATAATACTGTAGAAGTAAGACTTATACTCTCTAGGCTTGTGACCATGTGAAGTGAATAATACTGTAGAAGTAAGACTTACTCTAGACATGTGACCATGAGAACTGAATAATACTGTAGAAGTAAGACTTATACTCTCTAGACTTGTGACCATGTGAAGTGAATAATACTGCAGAAGTAAGACTTACTCTAGACATGTGACCATGTGAACTGAATAATACTGTAGAAGTAAGACTTATTCTCTCTAGACTTGTGACCAAGTGAACTGAATAATACTGTAGAAGTAAGACTTATACTCTCTAGACTTGCGACCAAGTGAACTGAATAATACTGTAGAAGTAAGACTTACTCTAGACTTGTGACCATGTGAACTGAATAATACTGTAGAAGTGAGACCTATACTCTCTAGACTTGTGACCATGTGAACTGAATAATACTGTAGAAGTGAGACCTATACTCTCTAGACTTGCAACCAAGTGAACTGAATAATACTGTAGAAGTAAGACTTACTCTAGACTTGTGACCATGTGAACTGAATAATGCTGTAGAAGTGAGACCTATACTCTCTAGACATGTGACCATGTGAACTGAATAATACTGTAGAAGTAAGACTTATACTCTCTAGGCTTGTGACCATGTGAACTGAATAATACTGTAGAAGTAAGACTTACTCTAGACTTGTGACCATGTGAACTGAATAATACTGTAGAAGTAAGACTTATACTCTCTAGACTTGCGACCAAGTGAACTGAATAATACTGTAGAAGTAAGACTTATACTCTCTAGACTTGTGACCAAGTGAACTGAATAATACTGTAGAAGTAAGACTTATACTCTCTAGACTTGCGACCAAGTGAACTGAATAATACTGTAGAAGTAAGACTTACTCTAGACTTGTGACCATGTGAACTGAATAATACTGTAGAAGTAAGACTTATACTCTCTAGACTTGTGACCATGAGAACTGAATAATACTGTAGAAGTAAGACTTATACTCTCTAGACTTGTGACCATGAGAACTGAATAATACTGTAGAAGTAAGACTTATACTCTCTAGACTTGTGACCAAGTGAACTGAATAATACTGTAGAAGTAAGACTTACTCTAGACTTGTGACCATGTGAACTGAATAATACTGTAGAAGTAAGACTTATACTCTCTAGACTTGTGACCATGTCAAGTGAATAATACTGTAGAAGTAAGACTTACTCTAGACATGTGACCATGTGAACTGAATAATACTGTAGAAGTAAGACTTATACTCTCTAGACTTGTGACCATGTGAAGTGAATAATACTGTAGAAGTAAGACTTACTCTAGACATGTGACCATGTGAACTGAATAATACTGTAGAAGTAAGACTTATACTCTCTAGACATGTGCCCAAGTGAACTGAATAATACTGTAGAAGTAAGACTTACTCTAGACTTGTGACCATGTGAACTGAATAATACTGTAGAAGTAAGACTTACTCTAGACTTGTGACCATGTGAACTGAATAATGCTGTAGAAGTGAGACCTATACTCTCTAGACATGTGACCATGTGAACTGAATAATACTGTAGAAGTAAGACTTATACTCTCTAGACTTGTGACCATGTGAACTGAATAATACTGTAGAAGTAAGACTTACTCTAGACTTGTGACCATGTGAACTGAATAATACTGTAGAAGTAAGACTTATACTCTCTAGACTTGCGACCAAGTGAACTGAATAATACTGTAGAAGTAAGACTTATACTCTCTAGACTTGTGACCAAGTGAACTGAATAATACTGTAGAAGTAAGACTTATACTCTCTAGACTTGCGACCAAGTGAACTGAATAATACTGTAGAAGTAAGACTTACTCTAGACTTGTGACCATGTGAACTGAATAATACTGTAGAAGTAAGACTTATACTCTCTAGACTTGTGACCATGAGAACTGAATAATACTGTAGAAGTAAGACTTATACTCTCTAGACTTGTGACCATGAGAACTGAATAATACTGTAGAAGTAAGACTTATACTCTCTAGACTTGTGACCAAGTGAACTGAATAATACTGTAGAAGTAAGACTTACTCTAGACTTGTGACCATGTGAACTGAATAATACTGTAGAAGTAAGACTTATACTCTCTAGACTTGTGACCATGTCAAGTGAATAATACTGTAGAAGTAAGACTTACTCTAGACATGTGACCATGTGAACTGAATAATACTGTAGAAGTAAGACTTATACTCTCTAGACTTGTGACCATGTGAAGTGAATAATACTGTAGAAGTAAGACTTACTCTAGACATGTGACCATGTGAACTGAATAATACTGTAGAAGTAAGACTTATACTCTCTAGACATGTGCCCAAGTGAACTGAATAATACTGTAGAAGTAAGACTTACTCTAGACTTGTGACCATGTGAACTGAATAATACTGTAGAAGTAAGACTTATACTCTCTAGACTTGTGACCATGTGAACTGAATAATACTGTAGAAGTAAGACTTATACTCTCTAGACTGGTGACCATGTGAACTGAATAATACTGTAGAAGTAAGACTTACTCTAGAATTGTGACCATGTTAATGTGAACAATACTGTAGAAGTAAGACTTATACTCTCTATACTTGTGGCCAAGTGAACTGAATAATAATGTAGATGTAAGACTTACTCTCTCTGGACATGTGACCATGTGAACTGAATAATACTGTAGAAGTAAGACTTATACTCTCTATACTTGTGACCATGAGAACTGAATAATACTGTAGATGTAAGACTTATACTCTCTAGACTTGTGACCATGAGAACTGAATAATACTGTAGAAGTAAGACTTATACTCTCTAGACTTGTGACCATGAGAACTGAATAATACTGTAGAAGTAAGACTTATACTCTCTAGACTTGTGACCATGTGAACTGAATAATACTGTAGAAGTAAGACTTATACTCTCTAGACATGTGACCATGTGAACTGAATAATACTGTAGAAGTAAGACTTATACTCTCTAGACTTGTGACCATGTGAAGTGAATAATACTGTAGAAGTAAGACTTACTCTAGACATGTGACCATGTGAACTGAATAATACTGTAGAAGTAAGACTAATACTCTCTAGACTTGTGACCAAGTGAACTGAATAATACTGTAGAAGTAAGACTTATACTCTCTAGACTTGTGACCATGTGAACTGAATAATACTGTAGAAGTAAGACTTATACTCTCTAGACTTGTGACCATGTGAACTGAATAATACTGTAGAAGTAAGACTTATACTCTCTAGACTTGTGACCATGAGAACTGAATAATACTGTAGAAGTAAGACTTATACTCTCTAGACTTGTGATCATGTGAACTGAATAATACTGTAGAAGTAAGACTTATACTCTCTAGACATGTGACCATGAGAACTGAATAATACTGTAGAAGTAAGACTTATACTCTCTAGACTTGCAACCAAGTGAACTGAATAATACTGTAGAAGTAAGACTTATACTCTCTAGACTTGTGACCATGAGAACTGAATAATACTGTAGAAGTAAGACTTATACTCTCTAGACTTGTGACCATGTGAAGTGAATAATACTGTAGAAGTAAGACTTATACTCTCTAGACATGTGACCATGAGAACTGAATAATACAGTAGAAGTAAGACTTATACTCTCTAGACTTGTGACCATGTGAAGTGAATAATACTGTAGAAGTAAGACTTATACTCTCTAGACTTGTGACCATGTGAAGTGAATAATACTGTAGAAGTAAGACTTATACTCTCTAGACTTGCGATCAAGTGAACTGAATAATACTGTAGAAGTAAGACTTATACTCTCTAGACTTGCGACCAAGTGAACTGAATAATACTGTAGAAGTAAGACTTATACTCTCTAGACATGTGACCATGAGAACTGAATAATACTGTAGAAGTAAGACTTATACTCTCTAGACCTGTGACCATGTGAAGTGAATAATACTGTAGAAGTAAGACTTATACTCTCTAGACATGTGACCATGTGAACTGAATAATACTGTAGAAGTAAGACTTATACTCTCTGGACTTGTGACCATGTGAAGTGAATAATACTGTAGAAGTAAGACTTACTCTAGACATGTGACCATGTGAACTGAATAATACTGTAGAAGTAAGACTTATACTCTCTATACTTGTGACCATGAGAACTGAATAATACTGTAGAAGTAAGACTTATACTCTCTAGACATGTGGCCTTGAGAACTGAATAATACTGTAGAAGTAAGACTTATACTCTCTAGACTTGTGACCATGAGAACTGAATAATACTGTAGAAGTAAGACTTATACTCTCTAGACTTGTGACCAAGTGAACTGAATAATACTGTAGAAGTAAGACTTATACTCTCTAGACATGTGACCATGAGAACAGAATAATACTGTAGAAGTAAGACTTATACTCTCTAGACTTGTGACCATGTGAATTGAATAATACTGTAGAAGTAAGACTTATACTCTCTAGACTTGTGACCTTGTGAAGTGAATAATACTGTAGAAGTAAGACTTATACTCTCTAGACTTGCGACCAAGTGAACTGAATTATACTGTAGAAGTAAGACTTATACTCTCTAGACTTGTGACCATGTGAACTGAATAATACTGTAGAAGTAAGACTTATACTCTCTAGACTTGTGACCATGAGAACTGAATAATACTGTAGAAGTAAGACTTATACTCTCTAGACTTGTGACCATGTGAACTGAATAATACTGTAGAAGTAAGACTTATACTCTCTAGACATGTGACCATGAGAACTGAATAATACTGTAGAAGTAAGACTTATACTCTCTAGACTTGCAACCAAGTGAACTGAATAATACTGTAGAAGTAAGACTTATACTCTCTAGACTTGTGACCATGTGAACTGAATAATACTGTAGAAGTAAGACTTATACTCTCTAGACTTGTGACCAAGTGAACTGAATAAGACTGTAGAAGTAAGACTTATACTCTCTAGACTTGTGACCATGTGAAGTGAATAATACTGTAGAAGTAAGACTTGCTCTAGACATGTGACCATTAGAACTGAATAATACTGTAGAAGTAAGACTTATACTCTCTAGACTTGTGACCATGTGAAGTGAATAATACTGTAGAAGTAAGACTTACTCTAGACATGTGACCATGTGAACTGAATAATACTGTAGAAGTAAGACTTATACTCTCTAGACATGTGCCCAAGTGAACTGAATAATACTGTAGAAGTAAGACTTACTCTAGACTTGTGACCATGTGAGCTGAATAATACTGTAGAAGTAAGACTTATACTCTCTAGACTTGTGACCATGTGAACTGAATAATACTGTAGAAGTAAGACTTATACTCTCTAGACTGGTGACCATGTGAACTGAATAATACTGTAGAAGTAAGACTTACTCTAGAATTGTGACCATGTTAATGTGAACAATACTGTAGAAGTAAGACTTATACTCTCTATACTTGTGGCCAAGTGAACTGAATAATAATGTAGATGTAAGACTTACTCTCTCTGGACATGTGACCATGTGAACTGAATAATACTGTAGAAGTAAGACTTATACTCTCTATACTTGTGACCATGAGAACTGAATAATACTGTAGATGTAAGACTTATACTCTCTAGACTTGTGACCATGAGAACTGAATAATACTGTAGAAGTAAGACTTATACTCTCTAGACTTGTGACCATGAGAACTGAATAATACTGTAGAAGTAAGACTATTACTCTCTAGACTTGTGACCAAGTGAACTGAATAATACTGTAGAAGTAAGACTTATACTCTCTAGACTTGTGACCATGAGAACTGAATAAAACTGTAGAAGTAAGACTTATACTCTCTAGACCTGTGACCATGTGAAGTGAATAATACTGTAGAAGTAAGACTTATACTCTCTAGACTTGTGACCATGTGAAGTGAAGAATACTGTAGAAGTAAGACTTATACTCTCTAGACTTGTGACCATGAGAACTGGATAATACTGTAGAAGTAAGACTTATACTCTCTAGACTTGTGACCAAGTGAACTGAATAATACGGTAGAAGTAAGACTTATACTCTCTAGACTTGCGACCAAGGGAACTGAATAATACTGTAGAAGTAAGCCTTATACTCTCTAGACTTGTGACCAAGTGAACTGAATAATACTGTAGAAGTAAGACTTATACTCTCTAGACATGTGACCATGTGAACTGAATAATACTGTAGAAGTAAGACTTATACTCTCTAGACTTGTGACCATGTGAACTGAATAATACTGTAGAAGTAAGACTTATACTCTCTAGACATGTGACCATGAGAACTGAATAATACTGTAGAAGTAAGACTTATACTCTCTATTCTTGTGACCATGAGAACTGAATAATACTGTAGAAGTAAGACTTATACTCTCTAGACTTGTGTCCATGTGAAGTGAATAATACTGTAGAAGTAAGACTTACTCTAGACATGTGACCATGAGAACTGAATAATACTGTAGAAGTAAGACTTATACTCTCTAGTTTTGTGACCATGTGTAGTGAATAATACTGTAGAAGTAAGACTTATACTCTCTAGACTTGCAACCAAGTGAACTGAATAATACTGTAGAAGTAAGACTTATACTCTCTAGACTTGTGAACAAGTGAACTGAATAATACTGTAGAAGTAAGACTTATACTCTCTAGACTTGTGACCAAGTGAACTGAATAATACTGTAGAAGTAAGACTTATACTCTCTAGACTTGTGACCATGTGAACTGAATAATACTGTAGAAGTAAGACTTATAGTCTCTAGACTTGTGACCATGTGAACTGAATAATACTGTAGAAGTAAGACTTATACTCTCTAGACATGTGACCATGTGAACTGAATAATACTGTAGAAGTAAGACTTATACTCTCTGGACTTGTGACCATGTGAAGTGAATAATACTGTAGAAGTAAGACTTACTCTAGACATGTGACCATGTGAACTGAATAATACTGTAGAAGTAAGACTTATACTCTCTATACTTGTGACCATGAGAACTGAATAATACTGTAGAAGTAAGACTTATACTCTCTAGACATGTGGCCTTGTGAACTGAAAAATACTGTAGAAGTAAGACTTATACTCTCTAGACTTGTGACCATGAGAACTGAATAATACTGTAGAAGTAAGACTTATACTCTCTAGACTTGTGACCAAGTGAACTGAATAATACTGTAGAAGTAAGACTTATACTCTCTAGACATGTGACCATGAGAACAGAATAATACTGTAGAAGTAAGACTTATACTCTCTAGACTTGTGACCATGTGAATTGAATAATACTGTAGAAGTAAGACTTATACTCTCTAGACTTGTGACCTTGTGAAGTGAATAATACTGTAGAAGTAAGACTTATACTCTCTAGACTTGCGACCAAGTGAACTGAATTATACTGTAGATGTAAGACTTATACTCTCTAGACTTGTGACCATGAGAACTGAATAATACTGTAGAAGTAAGACTTACACTCTCTAGACTTGTGACCATGTGAACTGAATAATACTGTAGAAGTAAGACTTATACTCTCTAGACATGTGACCATGAGAACTGAATAATACTGTAGAAGTAAGACTTATACTCCCTAGACTTGCAACCAAGTGAACTGAATAATACTGTAGAAGTAAGACTTATACTCTCTAGACTTGTGACCATGTGAACTGAATAATACTGTAGAAGTAAGACTTATACTCTCTAGACTTGTGACCATGTGAAGTGAATAATACTGTAGAAGTAAGACTTATACTCTCTAGACATGTGACCATGAGAACTGAATAATACAGTAGAAGTAAGACTTATACTCTCTAGACTTGTGACCATGTGAAGTGAATAATACTGTAGAAGTAAGACTTATACTCTCGAGACTTGTGACCATGTGAAGTGAATAATACTGTAGAAGTAAGACTTATACTCTCTAGACTTGCGATCAAGTGAACTGAATAATACTGTAGAAGTAAGACTTATACTCTCTAGACTTGCGACCAAGTGAACTGAATAATACTGTAGAAGTAAGACTTATACTCTCTAGACATGTGACCATGAGAACTGAATAATACTGTAGAAGTAAGACTTATACTCTCTAGACCTGTGACCATGTGAAGTGAATAATACTGTAGAAGTAAGACTTATACTCTCTAGACTTGTGACCATGTGAAGTGAAGAATACTGTAGAAGTAAGACTTATACTCTCTAGACTTGTGACCATGTGAACTGAATAATACTGTAGAAGTAAGACTTATACTCTCTAGACTTGCGACCAAGTGAACTGAATAATACTGTAGAAGTAAGACTTATACTCTCTAGACTTGTGACCATGAGAACTGAATAATACTTTAGAAGTAAGACTTATACTCTCTAGACTTGTGACCAAGTGAACTGAATAATACGGTAGAAGTAAGACTTATACTCTCTAGACTTGCGACCAAGTGAACTGAATAATACTGTAGAAGTAAGACTTATACTCTCTAGACTTGTGACCAAGTGAACTGAATAATACTGTAGAAGTAAGACTTATACTCTCTAGACTTGTGACCATGTGAACTGAATAATACTGTAGAAGTAAGACTTATACTCTCTAGACTTGTGACCATGTTAACTGAATAATACTGTAGAAGTAAGACTTATACTCTCTAGACATGTGACCATGTGAACTGAATAATACTCTAGAAGTAAGACTTATACTCTCTAGACTTGTGGCCATGTGAACTGAATAATACTGTAGAAGTAAGACTTATACTCTCTAGACATGTGACCATGAGAACTGAATAATACTGTAGAAGTAAGACTTATACTCTCTAGACTTGTGACCAAGTGAACTGAATAATACTGTAGAAGTAAGACTTATACTCTCTAGACTTGTGACCATGTGAACTGAATAATACTGTAGAAGTAAGACTTATACTCTCTAGACTTGTGACCATGTGAACTGAATAATACTGTAGAAGTAAGACTTATACTCTCTAGACATGTGACCATGTGAACTGAATAATACTGTAGAAGTAAGACTTATACTCTCTAGACTTGTGACCATGTGAAGTGAATAATACTGTAGAAGTAAGACTTACTCTAGACATGTGACCATGTGAACTGAATAATACTATAGAAGTAAGACTAATACTCTCTAGACTTGTGACCAAGTGAACTGAATAATACTGTAGAAGTAAGACTTATACTCTCTAGACTTGTGACCATGTGAACTGAATAATACTGTAGAAGTAAGACTTATACTCTCTAGACATGTGACCATGTGAACTGAATAATACTGTAGAAGTAAGACTTATACTTTCTAGACTTATGACCATGTGAAGTGAATAATACTGTAGAAGTAAGACTTCCTCTAGACATGTGACCATGTGAACTGAATAATACTGTAGAAGTAAGACTTATACTCTCTATACTTGTGACCATGAGAACTGAATAATACTGTAGAAGTAAGACTTATACTCTCTAGACATGTGGCCTTGTGAACTGAATAATACTGTAGAAGTAAGACTTATACTCTCTAGACTTGTGACCATGAGAACTGAATAGTACTGTAGAAGTAAGACTTATACTCTCTAGACATGTGACCATGAGAACTGAATAATACTGTAGAAGTAAGACTTATACTCTCTAGACTTGTGACCAAGTGAACTGAATAATACTGTAGAAGTAAGACTTATACTCTCTAGACATGTGACCATGAGAACAGAATAATACTGTAGAAGTAAGACTTATACTCTGTAGACTTGTGACCATGTGAATTGAATAATACTGTAGAAGTAAGACTTATACTCTCTAGACTTGTGACCATGAGAAGTGAATAATACTGTAGAAGTAAGACTTATACTCTCTAGACTTGTGACCATGTGAAGTGAATAATACTGTAGAAGTAAGACTTATACTCTCTAGACTTGCGACCAAGTGAACTGAATAATACTGTAGATGTAAGACTTATACTCTCTAGACTTGTGACCATGAGAACTGAATAATACTGTAGAAGTAAGACTTATACTCTCTAGACTTGTGACCATGTGAACTGAATAATACTCTAGAAGTAAGACTTATACTCTCTAGACATGTGACCATGAGAACTGAATAATACTGTAGAAGTAAGACTTATACTCTCTAGACTTGCCACCAAGTGAACTGAATAATACTGTAGAAGTAAGACTTATACTCTCTAGACTTGTGACCATGAGAACTGAATAATACTGTAGAAGTAAAACTTATACTCTCTAGACTTGTGACCATGTGAAGTGAATAATACTGTAGAAGTAAGACTTATACTCTCTAGACATGTGACCATGAGAACTGAATAATACAGTAGAAGTAAGACTTATACTCTCTAGACTTGTGACCATGTGAAGTGAATAATACTGTAGAAGTAAGACTTATACTCTCTAGACTGGTGACCATGTGAAGTGAATAATACTGTAGAAGTAAGACTTATACTCTCTAGACTTGCGACCAAGTGAACTGAATAATACTGTAGAAGTAAGACTTATACTCTCTAGACTTGCGACCAAGTGAACTGAATAATACTGTAGAAGTAAGACTTATACTCTCTAGACATGTGACCATGAGAACTGAATAATACTGTAGAAGTAAGACTTATACACTCTAGACATGTGACCATGAGAACTGAATAATACTGTAGAAGTAAGACTTATACTCTCTAGACTTGTGACCATGTGAACTGAATAATACTGTAGAAGTAAGACTTATACTCTCTAGACATGTGACCATGAGAACTGAATAATACTGTAGAAGTAAGACTTATACTCTCTATACTTGTGACCATGAGAACTGAATAATACTGTAGAAGTAAGACTTATACTCTCTAGACTTGTGACCATGTGAAGTGAATAATACTGTAGAAGTAAGACTTACTCTAGACATGTGACCATGAGAACTGAATAATACTGTAGAAGTAAGACTTATACTCTCTAGACTTGTGACAATGTGAAGTGAATAATACTGTAGAAGTAAGACTTACTCTAGACATGTGACCATGTGAACTGAATAATACTGTAGAAGTAAGACTTATACTCTCTAGACTTGTGACCAAGTGAACTGAATAATACTGTAGAAGTAAGACTTATACTCTCTAGACTTGTGACCAAGTGAACTGAATAATACTGTAGAAGTAAGACTTATACTCTCTAGACTTGTGACCATGTGAACTGAATAATACTGTAGAAGTAAGACTTATACTCTCTAGACTTGTGACCATGTGAACTGAATAATACTGTAGAAGTAAGACTTATACTCTCTAGACTTGTGACCATGTGAAGTGAATAATACTGTAGAAGTAAGACTTACTCTAGACATGTGACCATGTGAACTGAATAATACTGTAGAAGTAAGACTTATACTCTCTAGACTTGTGACCAAGTGAACTGAATAATACTGTAGAAGTAAGACTTATACTCTCTAGACTTTTGACCAAGTGAACTGAATAATACTGTAGAAGTAAGACTTTTACTCTCTAGACTTGTGACCATGTGAACTGAATAATACTGTAGAAGTAAGACTTATACTCTCTAGACTTGTGACCATGTGAACTGAATAATACTGTAGAAGTAAGACTTATACTCTCTAGACATGTGACCATGTGAACTGAATAATACTGTAGAAGTAAGACTTATACTCTCTAGACTTGTGACCATGTGAAGTGAATAATACTGTAGAAGTAAGACTTCCTCTAGACATGTGACCATGTGAACTGAATAATACTGTAGAAGTAAGACTTATACTCTCTATACTTGTGACCATGAGAACTGAATAATACTGTAGAAGTAAGACTTATACTCTCTAGACATGTGACCATGTGAACTGAATAATACCGTAGAAGTAAGACTTATACTCTCTATACTTGTGACCATGAGAACTGAATAATACTGTAGAAGTAAGACTTATACTCTCTAGACATGTGACCATGAGAACTGAATAATACTGTAGAAGTAAGACTTATACTCTCTAGACTTGTGACCAAGTGAACTGAATAATACTGTAGAAGTAAGACTTATACTCTCTAGACATGTGACCATGAGAACTGAATAATACTGTAGAAGTAAGACTTATACTCTCTAGACTTGTGACCATGTGAACTGAATAATACTGTAGAAGTAAGGCTTATACTCTCTAGACATGTGACCATGAGAACTGAATAATACTGTAGAAGTAAGATTTATACTCTCTAGACTTGCAACCAAGTGAACTGAATAATACTGTAGAAGTAAGACTTACTCTAGACTTGTGACCATGTGAACTGAATAATACTGTAGAAGTGAGACCTATACTCTCTAGACTTGTGACCATGTGAACTGAATAATACTGTAGAAGTGAGACCTATACTCTCTAGACTTGCAACCAAGTGAACTGAATAATACTGTAGAAGTAAGACTTACTCTAGACTTGTGACCATGTGAACTGAATAATGCTGTAGAAGTGAGACCTATACTCTCTAGACATGTGACCATGTGAACTGAATAATACTGTAGAAGTAAGACTTATACTCTCTAGACTTGTGACCATGTGAACTGAATAATACTGTAGAGGTAAGACTTACTCTAGACTTGTGACCATGTGAACTGAATAATACTGTAGAAGTAAGACTTATACTCTCTAGACTTGCGACCAAGTGAACTGAATAATACTGTACAAGTAAGACTTATACTCTCTAGACTTGTGACCAAGTGAACTGAATAATACTGTAGAAGTAAGACTTATACTCTCTAGACTTGCGACCAAGTGAACTGAATATTACTGTAGAAGTAAGACTTACTCTAGACTTGTGACCATGTGAACTGAATAATACTGTAGAAGTAAGACTTATACTCTCTAGACTTGTGACCATGAGAACTGAATAATACTGTAGAAGTAAGACTTATACTCTCTAGACTTGTGACCATGAGAACTGAATAATACTGTAGAAGTAAGACTTATACTCTCTAGACTTGTGACCAAGTGAACTGAATAATACTGTAGAAGTAAGACTTATACTCTCTAGACTTGTGACCATGAGAACTGAATAATACTGTAGAAGTAAGACTTATACTCTCTAGACTTGTGACCATGTGAAGTGAATAATACTGTAGAAGTAAGACTTATACTCTATAGACTTGTGACCATGTGAAGTGAATAATACTGTAGAAGTAAGACTTATACTCTCTAGACTTGTGACCATGTGAAGTGAATAATACTGTAGAAGTAAGACTTATACTCTCCAGACTTGCGACCAAGTGAACTGAATAATACTGTAGAAGTAAGACTTATACTCTCTAGACTTGTGACCATGAGAACTGAATAATACTGTAGAAGTAAGACTTATACTCTCTAGACTTGCGACCATGTGAACTGAATAATACTGTAGAAGTAAGACTTATACTCTCTATACTTGTGACCATGAGAACTGAATAATACTGTAGAAGTAAGACTTATACTCTCTAGACATGTGACCATGAGAACTGAATAATACTGTAGAAGTAAGACTTATACTCTCTAGACTTGTGACCATGTGAACTGAATAATACTGTAGAAGTAAGACTTATACTCTCTAGACATGTGACCATGAGAACTGAATAATACTGTAGAAGTAAGACTTATACTGTCTATACTTGTGACCATGAGAACTGAATAATACTGTAGAAGTAAGACTTATACTCTCTAGACTTGTGACCATGTGAAGTGAATAATACTGTAGAAGTAAGACTTACTCTAGACATGTGACCATGAGAACTGAATAATACTGTAGAAGTAAGACTTATACTCTCTAGACTTGTGACCATGTGAAGTGAATAATACTGTAGAAGTAAGACTTACTCTAGACATGTGACCATGTGAACTGAATAATACTGTAGAAGTAAGACTTATTCTCTCTAGACTTGTGACCAAGTGAACTGAATAATACTGTAGAAGTAAGACTTATACTCTCTAGACTTGCGACCAAGTGAACTGAATAATACTGTAGAAGTAAGACTTACTCTAGACTTGTGACCATGTGAACTGAATAATATTGTAGAAGTGAGACCTATACTCTCTAGACTTGTGACCATGTGAACTGAATAATACTGTAGAAGTGAGACCTATACTCTCTACACTTGCAACCAAGTGAACTGAATAATACTGTAGAAGTAAGACTTACTCTAGACTTGTGACCATGTGAACTGAATAATGCTGTAGAAGTGAGACCTATACTCTCTAGACATGTGACCATGTGAACTGAATAATACTGTAGAAGTAAGACTTATACTCTCTAGACTTGTAACCATGTGAACTGAATAATACTGTAGAAGTAAGACTTACTCTAGACTTGTGACCATGTGAACTGAATAATACTGTAGAAGTAAGACTTAAACTCTCTAGACTTGCGACCAAGTGAACTGAATAATACTGTAGAAGTAAGACTTATACTCTCTAGACTTGTGACCAAGTGAACTGAATAATACTGTAGAAGTAAGACTTATACTCTCTAGACTTGCGACCAAGTGAACTGAATAATACTGTAGAAGTAAGACTTACTCTAGACTTGTGACCATGTGAACTGAATAATACTGTAGAAGTAAGACTTATACTCTCTAGACTTGTGACCATGAGAACTGAATAATACTGTAGAAGTAAGACATATACTCTCTAGACTTGTGACCATGAGAACTGAATAATACTGTAGAAGTAAGACTTATACTCTCTAGACTTGTGACCAAGTGAACTGAATAATACTGTAGAAGTAAGACTTATACTCTCTAGACTTGTGACCATGAGAACTGAATAATACTGTAGAAGTAAGACTTATACTCTCTAGACTTGTGACCATGTGAAGTGAATAATACTGTAGAAGTAAGACTTATACTCTATAGACTTGTGACCATGTGAAGTGAATAATACTGTAGAAGTAAGACTTATACTCTCTAGACTTGTGACCATGTGAAGTGAATAATACTGTAGAAGTAAGACTTATACGCTCCAGACTTGCGACCAAGTGAACTGAATAATACTGTAGAAGTAAGACTTATACTCTCTAGACTTGTGACCATGAGAACTGAATAATACTGTAGAAGTAAGACTTATACTCTCTAGACTTGCGACCATGTGAACTGAATAATACTGTAGAAGTAAGACTTATACTCTCTATACTTGTGACCATGAGAACTGAATAATACTGTAGAAGTAAGACTTATACTCTCTAGACTTGCGACCAAGTGAACTGAATAATACTGTAGAAGTAAGACTTATACTCTCTAGACTTGTGACCATGTGAACTGAATAATACTGTAGAAGTAAGACTTATACTCTCTAGACATGTGACCATGAGAACTGAATAATACTGTAGAAGTAAGACTTATACTCTCTAGACTTGTGACCATGTGAACTGAATAATACTGTAGAAGTAAGACTTATACTCTCTAGACATGTGACCATGAGAACTGAATAATACTGTAGAAGTAAGACTTATACTCTCTATACTTGTGACCATGAGAACTGAATAATACTGTAGAAGTAAGACTTATACTCTCTAGACTTGTGACCATGTGAAGTGAATAATACTGTAGAAGTAAGACTTACTCTAGACATGTGACCATGAGAACTGAATAATACTGTAGAAGTAAGACTTATACTCTCTAGACTTGCGACCATGTGAACTGAATAATACTGTAGAAGTAAGACTTATACTCTCTATACTTGTGACCATGAGAACTGAATAATACTGTAGAAGTAAGACTTATACTCTCTAGACTTGCGACCAAGTGAACTGAATAATACTGTAGAAGTAAGACTTATACTCTCTAGACTTGTGACCATGTGAAGTGAATAATACTGTAGAAGTAAGACTTATACTCTCTAGACTTGCGACCAAGTGAACTGAATAATACTGTAGAAGTCAGACTTATACTCTCTAGACTTGTGACCATGAGAACTGAATAATACTGTAGAAGTAAGACTTATACTCTCTAGACTTGCGACCAAGTGAACTGAATAATACTGTAGAAGTAAGACTTATACTCTGTAAACTTGTGACCATGAGAACTGAATAATACTGTAGAAGTAAGACTTATACTCTCTAGACTTGCGACCAAGTGAACTGAATAAGACTGTAGAAGTAAGACTTATACTCTCTAGACTTGTGACCATGTGAAGTGAATAATACTGTAGAAGTAAGACTTACTCTAGACATGTGACCATTAGAACTGAATAATACTGTAGAAGTAAGACTTATACTCTCTAGACTTGTGACCATGTCAAGTGAATAATGCTGTAGAAGTAAGACTTACTCTAGACATGTGACCATGTGAACTGAATAATACTGTAGAAGTAAGACTTATACTCTCTAGACTTGTGACCATGTGAAGTGAATAATACTGTAGAAGTAAGACTTACTCTAGACATGTGACCATGAGAAGTGAATAATACTGTAGAAGTAAGACTTATACTCTCTAGACTTGTGACCATGTGAAGTGAATAATACTGTAGAAGTAAGACTTATACTCTCTAGACTTGCGACCAAGTGAACTGAATAATACTGTAGATGTAAGACTTATACTCTCTAGACTTGTGACCATGAGAACTGAATAATACTGTAGAAGTAAGACTTATACTCTCTAGACTTGTGACCATGTGAACTGAATAATACTGTAGAAGTAAGACTTATACTCTCTAGACATGTGACCATGAGAACTGAATAATACTGTAGAAGTAAGACTTATACTCTCTAGACTTGCAACCAAGTGAACTGAATAATACTGTAGAAGTAAGACTTATACTCTCTAGACCTGTGACCATGAGAACTGAATAATACTGTAGAAGTAAAACTTATACTCTCCAGACTTGTGACCATGTGAAGTGAATAATACTGTAGAAGTAAGACTTATACTCTCTAGACATGTGACCATGAGAACTGAATAATACAGTAGAAGTAAGACTTATACTCTCTAGACTTGTGACCATGTGAAGTGAATAATACATTAGAAGTAAGACTTATACTCTCTAGACTTGTGACCATGTGAAGTGAATAATACTGTAGAAGTAAGACTTATACTCTCTAGACTTGCGACCAAGTGAACTGAATAATACTGTAGAAGTAAGACTTATACTCTCTAGACTTGCGACCAAGTGAACTGAATAATACTGTAGAAGTAAGACTTATACTCTCTAGACATGTGACCATGAGAACTGAATAATACTGTAGAAGTAAGACTTATACACTCTAGACATGTGACCATGAGAACTGAATAATACTGTAGAAGTAAGACTTATACTCTCTAGACTTGTGACCATGTGAACTGAATGATACTGTAGAAGTAAGACTTATACTCTCTAGACATGTGACCATGAGAACTGAATAATACTGTAGAAGTAAGACTTATACTCTCTATACTTGTGACCATGAGAACTGAATAATACTGTAGAAGTAAGACTTATACCCTCTAGACTTGTGACCATGTGAAGTGAATAATACTGTAGAAGTAAGACTTACTCTAGACATGTGACCATGAGAGCTGAATAATACTGTAGAAGTAAGACTTATACTCTCTAGAATTGTGACAATGTGAAGTGAATAATACTGTAGAAGTAAGACTTACCCTAGACATGTGACCATGTGAACTGAATAATACTGTAGAAGTAAGACTTATACTCTCTAGACTTGTGACCAAGTGAACTGAATAATACTGTAGAAGTAAGACTTATACTCTCTAGACTTGTGACCAAGTGAACTGAATAATACTGTAGAAGTAAGACTTATACTCTCTAGACTTGTGACCATGTGAACTGAATAATACTGTAGAAGTAAGACTTATACTCTCTAGACTTGTGACCATGTGAACTGAATAATACTGTAGAAGTAAGACTTATACTCTCTAGACTTGTGACCATGTGAAGTGAATAATACTGTAGAAGTAAGACTTACTCTAGACATGTGACCATGTGAACTGAATAATACTGTAGAAGTAAGACTTATACTCTCTAGACTTGTGACCAAGTGAACTGAATAATACTGTAGAAGTAAGACTTATACTCTCTAGACTTGTGACCAAGTGAACTGAATAATACTGTAGAAGTAAGACTTTTACTCTCTAGACTTGTGACCATGTGAACTGAATAATACTGTAGAAGTAAGACTTATACTCTCTAGACTTGTGACCATGTGAACTGAATAATACTGTAGAAGTAAGACTTATACTCTCTAGACATGTGACCATGTGAACTGAATAATACTGTAGAAGTAAGACTTATACTCTCTAGACTTGTGACCATGTGAAGTGAATAATACTGTAGAAGTAAGACTTCCTCTAGACATGTGACCATGTGAACTGAATAATACTGTAGAAGTAAGACTTATACTCTCTATACTTGTGACCATGAGAACTGAATAATACTGTAGAAGTAAGACTTATACTCTCTAGACATGTGACCATGTGAACTGAATAATACTGTAGAAGTAAGACTTATACTCTCTATACTTGTGACCATGAGAACTGAATAATACTGTAGAAGTAAGACTTATACTCTCTAGACATGTGACCATGAGAACTGAATAATACTGTAGAAGTAAGACTTATACTCTCTAGACTTGTGACCAAGTGAACTGAATAATACTGTAGAAGTAAGACTTATACTCTCTAGACATGTGACCATGAGAACTGAATAATACTGTAGAAGTAAGGCTTATACTCTCTAGACTTGTGACCATGTGAACTGAATAATACTGTAGAAGTAAGGCTTATACTCTCTAGACATGTGACCATGAGAACTGAATAATACTGTAGAAGTAAGACTTATACTCTCTAGACTTGCAACCAAGTGAACTGAATAATACTGTAGAAGTAAGACTTACTCTAGACTTGTGACCATGTGAACTGAATAATACTGTAGAAGTGAGACCTATACTCTCTAGACTTGTGACCATGTGAACTGAATAATGCTGTAGAAGTGAGACCTATACTCTCTAAACATGTGACCATGTGAACTGAATAATACTGTAGAAGTAAGACTTATACTCTCTAGACTTGTGACCATGTGAACTGAATAATACTGTAGAAGTAAGACTTACTCTAGACTTGTGACCATGTGAACGGAATAATACTGTAGAAGTAAGACTTATACTCTCTAGACTTGCGACCAAGTGAACTGAATAATACTGTAGAAGTAAGACTTATACTCTCTAGACTTGTGACCAAGTGAACTGAATAATACTGTAGAAGTAAGACTTATACTCTCTAGACTTGCGACCAAGTGAACTGAATAATACTGTAGAAGTAAGACTTACTCTAGACTTGTGACCATGTGAACTGAATAATACTGTAGAAGTAAGACTTATACTCTCTAGACTTGTGACCATGAGAACTGAATAATACTGTAGAAGTAAGACTTATACTCTCTAGACTTGTGACCATGAGAACTGAATAATACTGTAGAAGTAAGACTTATACTCTCTAGACTTGTGACCAAGTGAACTGAATAATACTGTAGAAGTAAGACTTATACTCTCTAGACTTGTGACCATGAGAACTGAATAATACTGTAGAAGTAAGACTTATACTCTCTAGACTTGTGACCATGTGAAGTGAATAATACTGTAGAAGTAAGACTTATACTCTATAGACTTGTGACCATGTCAAGTGAATAATACTGTAGAAGTAAGACTTATACTCTCTAGACTTGTGACCATGTGAGGTGAATAATACTGTAGAAGTAAGACTTATACTCTCCAGACTTGCGACCAAGTGAACTGAATAATACTGTAGAAGTAAGACTTATACTCTCTAGACTTGTGACCATGAGAACTGAATAATACTGTAGAAGTAAGACTTATACTCTCTAGACTTGCGACCATGTGAACTGAATAATACTGTAGAAGTAAGACTTATACTCTCTATACTTGTGACCATGAGAACTGAATAATACTGTAGAAGTAAGACTTATACTCTCTAGACTTGCGACCAAGTGAACTGAATAATACTGTAGAAGTAAGACTTATACTCTCTAGACTTGTGACCATGTGAACTGAATAATACTGTAGAAGTAAGACTTATACTCTCTAGACATGTGACCATGAGAACTGAATAATACTGTAGAAGTAAGACTTATACTCTCTAGACTTGTGACCATGTGAACTGAATAATACTGTAGAAGTAAGACTTATACTCTCTAGACATGTGACCATGAGAACTGAATAATACTGTAGAAGTAAGACTTATACTCTCTATACTTGTGACCATGAGAACTGAATAATACTGTAGAAGTAAGACTTATACTCTCTAGACTTGTGACCATGTGAAGTGAATAATACTGTAGAAGTAAGACTTACTCTAGACATGTGACCATGAGAACTGAATAATACTGTAGAAGTAAGACTTATACTCTCTAGACTTGTGACCATGTGAAGTGAATAATACTGTAGAAGTAAGACTTACTCTAGACATGTGACCATGTGAACTGAATAATACTGTAGAAGTAAGACTTATTCTCTCTAGACTTGTGACCAAGTGAACTGAATAATACTGTAGAAGTAAGACTTATACTCTCTAGACTTATGACCAAGTGAACTGAATAATACTGTAGAAGTAAGACTTACTCTAGACTTGTGACCATGTGAACTGAATAATACTGTAGAAGTGAGACCTATACTCTCTAGACTTGTGACCATGTGAACTGAATAATACTGTAGAAGTGAGACCTATACTCTCTAGACTTGCAACCAAGTGAACTGAATAATACTGTAGAAGTAAGACTTACTCTAGACTTGTGACCATGTGAACTGAATAATGCTGTAGAAGTGAGACCTATACTCTCTAGACATGTGACCATGTGAACTGAATAATACTGTAGAAGTAAGACTTATACTCTCTAGACTTGTGACCATGTGAACTGAATAATACTGTAGAAGTAAGACTTACTCTAGACTTGTGACCATGTGAACTGAATAATACTGTAGAAGTAAGACTTATACTCTCTAGACTTGCGACCAAGTGAACTGAATAATACTGTAGAAGTAAGACTTATACTCTCTAGACTTGTGACCAAGTGAACTGAATAATACTGTAGAAGTAAGACTTATACTCTCTAGACTTGCGACCAAGTGAACTGAATAATACTGTAGAAGTAAGAATAACTCTAGACTTGTGACCATGTGAACTGAATAATACTGTAGAAGTAAGACTTATACTCTCTAGACTTGTGACCATGAGAACTGAATAATACTGTAGAAGTAAGACTTATACTCTCTAGACTTGTGACCATGAGAACTGAATAATACTGTAGAAGTAAGACTTATACTCTCTAGACTTGTGACCAAGTGAACTGAATAATACTGTAGAAGTAAGACTTACTCTAGACTTGTGACCATGTGAACTGAATAATACTGTAGAAGTGAGACCTATACTCTCTAGACTTGTGACCATGTGAACTGAATAATACTGTAGAAGTGAGACCTATACTCTCTAGACTTGCAACCAAGTGAACTGAATAATACTGTAGAAGTAAGACTTACTCTAGACTTGTGACCATGTGAACTGAATAATGCTGTAGAAGTGAGACCTATACTCTCTAAACATGTGACCATGTGAACTGAATAATACTGTAGAAGTAAGACTTATACTCTCTAGACTTGTGACCATGTGAACTGAATAATACTGTAGAAGTAAGACTTACTCTAGACTTGTGACCATGTGAACTGAATAATACTGTAGAAGTAAGACTTATACTCTCTAGACTTGCGACCAAGTGAACTGAATAATACTGTAGAAGTAAGACTTATACTCTCTAGACTTGTGACCAAGTGAACTGAATAATACTGTAGAAGTAAGACTTATACTCTCTAGACTTGCGACCAAGTGAACTGAATAATACTGTAGAAGTAAGACTTACTCTAGACTTGTGACCATGTGAACTGAATAATACTGTAGAAGTAAGACTTATACTCTCTAGACTTGTGACCATGAGAACTGAATAATACTGTAGAAGTAAGACTTATACTCTCTAGACTTGTGACCATGAGAACTGAATAATACTGTAGAAGTAAGACTTATACTCTCTAGACTTGTGACCAAGTGAACTGAATAATACTGTAGAAGTAAGACTTATACTCTCTAGACTTGTGACCATGAGAACTGAATAATACTGTAGAAGTAAGACTTATACTCTCTAGACTTGTGACCATGTGAAGTGAATAATACTGTAGAAGTAAGACTTATACTCTATAGACTTGTGACCATGTCAAGTGAATAATACTGTAGAAGTAAGACTTATACTCTCTAGACTTGTGACCATGTGAGGTGAATAATACTGTAGAAGTAAGACTTATACTCTCCAGACTTGCGACCAAGTGAACTGAATAATACTGTAGAAGTAAGACTTATACTCTCTAGACTTGTGACCATGAGAACTGAATAATACTGTAGAAGTAAGACTTATACTCTCTAGACTTGCGACCATGTGAACTGAATAATACTGTAGAAGTAAGACTTATACTCTCTATACTTGTGACCATGAGAACTGAATAATACTGTAGAAGTAAGACTTATACTCTCTAGACTTGCGACCAAGTGAACTGAATAATACTGTAGAAGTAAGACTTATACTCTCTAGACTTGTGACCATGTGAACTGAATAATACTGTAGAAGTAAGACTTATACTCTCTAGACATGTGACCATGAGAACTGAATAATACTGTAGAAGTAAGACTTATACTCTCTAGACTTGTGACCATGTGAACTGAATAATACTGTAGAAGTAAGACTTATACTCTCTAGACATGTGACCATGAGAACTGAATAATACTGTAGAAGTAAGACTTATACTCTCTATACTTGTGACCATGAGAACTGAATAATACTGTAGAAGTAAGACTTATACTCTCTAGACTTGTGACCATGTGAAGTAAATACTACTGTAGAAGTAAGACTTACTCTAGACATGTGACCATGAGAACTGAATAATACTGTAGAAGTAAGACTTATACTCTCTAGACTTGTGACCATGTGAAGTGAATAATACTGTAGAAGTAAGACTTACTCTAGACATGTGACCATGTGAACTGAATAATACTGTAGAAGTAAGACTTATTCTCTCTAGACTTGTGACCAAGTGAACTGAATAATACTGTAGAAGTAAGACTTATACTCTCTAGACTTGCGACCAAGTGAACTGAATAATACTGTAGAAGTAAGACTTACTCTAGACTTGTGACCATGTGAACTGAATAATACTGTAGAAGTGAGACCTATACTCTCTAGACTTGTGACCATGTGAACTGAATAATACTGTAGAAGTGAGACCTATACTCTCTAGACTTGCAACCAAGTGAACTGAATAATACTGTAGAAGTAAGACTTACTCTAGACTTGTGACCATGTGAACTGAATAATGCTGTAGAAGTGAGACCTATACTCTCTAGACATGTGACCATGTGAACTGAATAATACTGTAGAAGTAAGACTTATACTCTCTAGACTTGTGACCATGTGAACTGAATAATACTGTAGAAGTAAGACTTACTCTAGACTTGTGACCATGTGAACTGAATAATACTGTAGAAGTAAGACTTATACTCTCTAGACTTGCGACCAAGTGAACTGAATAATACTGTAGAAGTAAGACTTATACTCTCTAGACTTGTGACCAAGTGAACTGAATAATACTGTAGAAGTAAGACTTATACTCTCTAGACTTGCGACCAAGTGAACTGAATAATACTGTAGAAGTAAGACTTACTCTAGACTTGTGACCATGTGAACTGAATAATACTGTAGAAGTAAGACTTATACTCTCTAGACTTGTGACCGTGAGAACTGAATAATACTGTAGAAGTAAGACTTATACTCTCTAGACTTGTGACCATGAGAACTGAATAATACTGTAGAAGTAAGACTTATACTCTCTAGACTTGTGACCAAGTGAACTGAATAATACTGTAGAAGTAAGACTTATACTCTCTAGACTTGTGACCATGAGAACTGAATAATACTGTAGAAGTAAGACTTATACTCTCTAGACTTGTGACCATGTGAAGTGAATAATACTGTAGAAGTAAGACTTATACTCTATAGACTTGTGACCATGTCAAGTGAATAATACTGTAGAAGTAAGACTTATACTCTCTAGACTTGTGACCATGTGAGGTGAATAATACTGTAGAAGTAAGACTTATACTCTCCAGACTTGCGACCAAGTGAACTGAATAATACTGTAGAAGTAAGACTTATACTCTCTAGACTTGTGACCATGAGAACTGAATAATACTGTAGAAGTAAGACTTATACTCTCTAGACTTGCGACCATGTGAACTGAATAATACTGTAGAAGTAAGACTTATACTCTCTATACTTGTGACCATGAGAACTGAATAATACTGTAGAAGTAAGACTTATACTCTCTAGACTTGCGACCAAGTGAACTGAATAATACTGTAGAAGTAAGACTTATACTCTCTAGACTTGTGACCATGTGAACTGAATAATACTGTAGAAGTAAGACTTATACTCTCTAGACATGTGACCATGAGAACTGAATAATACTGTAGAAGTAAGACTTATACTCTCTAGGCTTGTGACCATGTGAACTGAATAATACTGTAGAAGTAAGACTTATACTCTCTAGACATGTGACCATGAGAACTGAATAATACTGTAGAAGTAAGACTTATACTCTCTATACTTGTGACCATGAGAACTGAATAATACTGTAGAAGTAAGACTTATACTCTCTAGACTTGTGACCATGTGAAGTGAATAATACTGTAGAAGTAAGACTTACTCTAGACATGTGACCATGAGAACTGAATAATACTGTAGAAGTAAGACTTATACTCTCTAGACTTGTGACCATGTGAAGTGAATAATACTGCAGAAGTAAGACTTACTCTAGACATGTGACCATGTGAACTGAATAATACTGTAGAAGTAAGACTTATTCTCTCTAGACTTGTGACCAAGTGAACTGAATAATACTGTAGAAGTAAGACTTATACTCTCTAGACTTGCGACCAAGTGAACTGAATAATACTGTAGAAGTAAGACTTACTCTAGACTTGTGACCATGTGAACTGAATAATACTGTAGAAGTGAGACCTATACTCTCTAGACTTGTGACCATGTGAACTGAATAATACTGTAGAAGTGAGACCTATACTCTCTAGACTTGCAACCAAGTGAACTGAATAATACTGTAGAAGTAAGACTTACTCTAGACTTGTGACCATGTGAACTGAATAATGCTGTAGAAGTGAGACCTATACTCTCTAGACATGTGACCATGTGAACTGAATAATACTGTAGAAGTAAGACTTATACTCTCTAGACTTGTGACCATGTGAACTGAATAATACTGTAGAAGTAAGACTTACTCTAGACTTGTGACCATGTGAACTGAATAATACTGTAGAAGTAAGACTTATACTCTCTAGACTTGCGACCAAGTGAACTGAATAATACTGTAGAAGTAAGACTTATACTCTCTAGACTTGTGACCAAGTGAACTGAATAATACTGTAGAAGTAAGACTTATACTCTCTAGACTTGCGACCAAGTGAACTGAATAATACTGTAGAAGTAAGACTTATACTCTCTAGACTTGTGACCATGTGAACTGAATAATACTGTAGAAGTAAGACTTATACTCTCTAGACTTGTGACCATGAGAACTGAATAATACTGTAGAAGTAAGACTTATACTCTCTAGACTTGTGACCATGAGAACTGAATAATACTGTAGAAGTAAGACTTATACTCTCTAGACTTGTGACCAAGTGAACTGAATAATACTGTAGAAGTAAGACTTACTCTAGACTTGTGACCATGTGAACTGAATAATACTGTAGAAGTAAGACTTATACTCTCTAGACTTGTGACCATGTCAAGTGAATAATACTGTAGAAGTAAGACTTACTCTAGACATGTGACCATGTGAACTGAATAATACTGTAGAAGTAAGACTTATACTCTCTAGACTTGTGACCATGTGAAGTGAATAATACTGTAGAAGTAAGACTTACTCTAGACATGTGACCATGTGAACTGAATAATACTGTAGAAGTAAGACTTATACTCTCTAGACATGTGCCCAAGTGAACTGAATAATACTGTAGAAGTAAGACTTACTCTAGACTTGTGACCATGTGAACTGAATAATACTGTAGAAGTAAGACTTACTCTAGACTTGTGACCATGTGAACTGAATAATGCTGTAGAAGTGAGACCTATACTCTCTAGACATGTGACCATGTGAACTGAATAATACTGTAGAAGTAAGACTTATACTCTCTAGACTTGTGACCATGTGAACTGAATAATACTGTAGAAGTAAGACTTACTCTAGACTTGTGACCATGTGAACTGAATAATACTGTAGAAGTAAGACTTATACTCTCTAGACTTGCGACCAAGTGAACTGAATAATACTGTAGAAGTAAGACTTATACTCTCTAGACTTGTGACCAAGTGAACTGAATAATACTGTAGAAGTAAGACTTATACTCTCTAGACTTGCGACCAAGTGAACTGAATAATACTGTAGAAGTAAGACTTACTCTAGACTTGTGACCATGTGAACTGAATAATACTGTAGAAGTAAGACTTATACTCTCTAGACTTGTGACCATGAGAACTGAATAATACTGTAGAAGTAAGACTTATACTCTCTAGACTTGTGACCATGAGAACTGAATAATACTGTAGAAGTAAGACTTATACTCTCTAGACTTGTGACCAAGTGAACTGAATAATACTGTAGAAGTAAGACTTACTCTAGACTTGTGACCATGTGAACTGAATAATACTGTAGAAGTAAGACTTATACTCTCTAGACTTGTGACCATGTCAAGTGAATAATACTGTAGAAGTAAGACTTACTCTAGACATGTGACCATGTGAACTGAATAATACTGTAGAAGTAAGACTTATACTCTCTAGACTTGTGACCATGTGAAGTGAATAATACTGTAGAAGTAAGACTTACTCTAGACATGTGACCATGTGAACTGAATAATACTGTAGAAGTAAGACTTATACTCTCTAGACATGTGCCCAAGTGAACTGAATAATACTGTAGAAGTAAGACTTACTCTAGACTTGTGACCATGTGAACTGAATAATACTGTAGAAGTAAGACTTATACTCTCTAGACTTGTGACCATGTGAACTGAATAATACTGTAGAAGTAAGACTTATACTCTCTAGACTGGTGACCATGTGAACTGAATAATACTGTAGAAGTAAGACTTATACTCTCTATACTTGTGGCCAAGTGAACTGAATAATAATGTAGATGTAAGACTTACTCTCTCTGGACATGTGACCATGTGAACTGAATAATACTGTAGAAGTAAGACTTATACTCTCTATACTTGTGACCATGAGAACTGAATAATACTGTAGATGTAAGACTTATACTCTCTAGACTTGTGACCATGAGAACTGAATAATACTGTAGAAGTAAGACTTATACTCTCTAGACTTGTGACCATGAGAACTGAATAATACTGTAGAAGTAAGACTTATACTCTCTAGACTTGTGACCATGTGAACTGAATAATACTGTAGAAGTAAGACTTATACTCTCTAGACATGTGACCATGTGAACTGAATAATACTGTAGAAGTAAGACTTATACTCTCTAGACTTGTGACCATGTGAAGTGAATAATACTGTAGAAGTAAGACTTACTCTAGACATGTGACCATGTGAACTGAATAATACTGTAGAAGTAAGACTAATACTCTCTAGACTTGTGACCAAGTGAACTGAATAATACTGTAGAAGTAAGACTTATACTCTCTAGACTTGTGACCATGTGAACTGAATAATACTGTAGAAGTAAGACTTATACTCTCTAGACTTGTGACCATGTGAACTGAATAATACTGTAGAAGTAAGACTTATACTCTCTAGACTTGTGACCATGAGAACTGAATAATACTGTAGAAGTAAGACTTATACTCTCTAGACTTGTGATCATGTGAACTGAATAATACTGTAGAAGTAAGACTTATACTCTCTAGACATGTGACCATGAGAACTGAATAATACTGTAGAAGTAAGACTTATACTCTCTAGACTTGCAACCAAGTGAACTGAATAATACTGTAGAAGTAAGACTTATACTCTCTAGACTTGTGACCATGAGAACTGAATAATACTGTAGAAGTAAGACTTATACTCTCTAGACTTGTGACCATGTGAAGTGAATAATACTGTAGAAGTAAGACTTATACTCTCTAGACATGTGACCATGAGAACTGAATAATACAGTAGAAGTAAGACTTATACTCTCTAGACTTGTGACCATGTGAAGTGAATAATACTGTAGAAGTAAGACTTATACTCTCTAGACTTGTGACCATGTGAAGTGAATAATACTGTAGAAGTAAGACTTATACTCTCTAGACTTGCGACCAAGTGAACTGAATAATACTGTGACATGGCTTCTCCATGTCATTAAGACTCTTTGATTTTCAAGGAGGTTGCCATAGAGACAGTTTTGAGTTGTTGAAGATTAAGAGACAGAAACTAGTATTGTGTGTCAGGTTTGGAAAGATTAAGAGACAGAAACGAGTAGTGTGGCTGTACTTGAAGCTTGAGGAAATAAAAAGATTTGCTAAATTTGTTACATTTAAATTTGTTACATTTGGTGTCAGGAAGTGGGATGGAGGGAGATTCGGAAACCAGGATGATGGCAATGATGAAAGAATTATTTGCCAAAATGGAAACGAGAAACGACAACCTCGCTGCCGAGCTGAAAGAGATGAAGACGGAGCTATTGGCGAAAATTGACGAGCAACTGGCTGGCGTGACGGAAGGCGTGGAAGAACTCGGCGAAAAGGTGGAAGACCTCTGCCAGCACGTGGACGTCGTGGAGGACGACGGGGAACGTCTTGGCGCCCTGGTAGTAAGAGTTGACGAGAGCGTCAAAGTACTGGATGCCAGGGGCAGACGGAATAGCGCGGAGCCGGGGAGGGAGCACCTAGTGGCCGAGGCGACAGTTGCGCCCGTTTCGGATGATATGAGGGAAGACGTGGAACAACTCGGCGAACGGATTGGCGTGACGGAAGACGTGGAACAACTCGGCGAACGGATTGGCGTGACGAAAGACGTGGAACAACTCGGCGAACTGATTGGCATGACGGAAGACGTGGAACAACTCGGCGAAAAGGTGGAGGACCTCTGCCAGCATGTGGACGTCGTGGAGGACGACGGGGAACGTCTTGGCGCCCTGGTAGTAAGAGTTGACGAGAGCGTCAAAGTACTGGATGCCAGGGGCAGACGGAATAGCGCGGAGCCGTGGAGGGAGCACCTAGTGGCCGAGGCGACAGTTGCGCCCGTTTCGGAAGATATGGGGGGACCGTCGGGGCCATCCAATCACCTGACGCATAGTGCCGTGAACGGAAGAATGGTGGACATCATCGTGGACGGCAGGATACAGGAGAGGCCGTGCCGAGCACGAGTGAACACGAGTGCAGCGGTGGACGCGACTCGCGCGGATGTGGTGGGGTTTGTTGCCGGACCCATCGGAAGCAAGGTGACTGCGAAGGTGCGCCAGAGAGGTCGGCGGACATGGTACCTAGTGAGCCGTTTCAAAGTGCGCAGGATGGCCCGTCAACACACCAGGAAGAAGGGCAACTGGACGAGGGACCGTCAAGACCGGCGGTACTGTTGCAGAATTTCGAAGCAGGATGGCATACATCGTCCTACCTGGACCAAGGGACACTATCCAACAGCGATACCTAGGATCGTGCCCCCTGGAGAGCGAGGTCCTACTGGCCCTCAAGGTTTACAAGGATTCCCTGGCCCTCAGGGTCTGGTAGGCTTGCCTGGAATGAAGGGTGAACGTGGATTCCCAGGAATGAAAGGTGAACAGGGCAATCCAGGACCTCCAGGACAAGCTGGTGCACCAGGACCTGAAGGACCTAAGGGTGACTCAGGCTCTCAAGGACAACATGGAGCTCCAGGACAACCTGGTCCACAGGGCCCTCCAGGAGACAGAGGACTTCCAGGATTACCCGGCCCAACAGGACCTGCTGGCCTCAGAGGTCAGAGAGGTGCACAAGGTGAGACAGGTCCACCAGGGAAGCCAGGCAGTGAAGGACCTCCAGGACCACAAGGTATTGCAGGACCTCTAGGACCACCGGGACCAATTGGAGAACAGGGACCAGAGGGAGCACCAGGTAAAGCACGAACACCTGGTATTGCAGGAAGACCGGGAGATAAGGGACCTGTAGGACCTTCAGGACCTCCGGGAACTCCAGGGGCACCAGGTCTTCCAGGGCCACCTGGTCCAAATGGACCTCCAGGACCAGCAGGAGAACGGGGTCTTCGAGGAGAAACTGGACCACAGGGTGTAGAAGGGCCACAGGGAGCTAGAGGAAAGCCAGGACCTCCAGGGCCAGAGGGAGGTAAGGGTGATAGAGGAGAAGAAGGTCCAAAGGGTGCAAAAGGACACCGTGGTCTCATTGGTCTACAAGGGTTACCTGGACCTCAGGGACCTCCAGGAGACAAAGGCATGACTGGACCAACAGGATTGTCGGGAAAAGATGGTGAACCTGGAACTAAAGGTATGCCTGGAAGAGATGGAAACCCAGGACCTCAAGGTATACCAGGACCACCAGGCCCTCGTGGACCACCAGGAGAAGAGGTTCGATGGGTTAATCCACCGGGGCGCAAGGGAGATGCCGCAGTGATAGTGCTGGTCGGGACGACCAGCTCTGAGGAGGGAGCAGTGTGACATGGCTTCTCCATGTCATTAAGACTCTTTGATTTTCAAGGAGGTTGCCATAGAGACAGTTTTGAGTTGTTGAAGATTAAGAGACAGAAACTAGTATTGTGTGTCAGGTTTGGAAAGATTAAGAGACAGAAACGAGTAGTGTGGCTGTACTTGAAGCTTGAGGAAATAAAAAGATTTGCTTAATTTGTTACATTTAAATTTGTTACAATACTGTAGATGTAAGACTTATACTCTCTAGACTTGTGACCATGAGAACTGAATAATACTGTAGAAGTAAGACCTATACTCTCTAGACTTGTGACCATGTGAACTGAATAATACTGTAGAAGTAAGACTTATACTCTCTAGACATGTGACCATGAGAACTGAATAATACTGTAGAAGTAAGACTTATACTCTCTAGACTTGCGACCAAGTGAACTGAATAATACTGTAGAAGTAAGACTTATACTCTCTAGACTTGTGACCATGAGAACTGAATAATACTGTAGAAGTAAGACTTATACTCTCTAGACTTGTGACCATGTGAAGTGAATAATACTGTAGAAGTAAGACTTATACTCTCTAGACATGTGACCATGAGAACTGAATAATACAGTAGAAGTAAGACTTATACTCTCTAGACTTGTGACCATGTGAAGTGAATAATACTGTAGAAGTAAGACTTATACTCTCTAGACTTGTGACCATGTGAAGTGAATAATACTGTAGAAGTAAGACTTATACTCTCTAGACATGTGACCATGAGAACTGAATAATACAGTAGAAGTAAGACTTATACTCTCTAGACTTTTGACCATGTGAAGTGAATAATACTGTAGAAGTAAGACTTATACTCTCTAGACTTGTGACCATGTGAAGTGAATAATACTGTAGAAGTAACACTTATATTCTCTAGACTTGCGACCAAGTGAACTGAATAATACTGTAGAAGTAAGACTTATACTCTCTAGACTTGCGACCAAGTGAACTGAATAATACTGTAGAAGTAAGACTTATACTCTCTAGACATGTGACCATGAGAACTGAATAATACTGTAGAAGTAAGACTTATACACTCTAGACATGTGACCATGAGAACTGAATAATACTGTAGAAGTAAGACTTATACCCTCTAGACTTGTGACCATGTGAACTGAATAATACTGTAGAAGTAAGACTTATACTCTCTAGACATGTGACCATGAGAACTGAATAATACTGTAGAAGTAAGACTTATACTCTCTATACTTGTGACCATGAGAACTGAATAATACTGTAGAAGTAAGACTTATACTCTCTAGACTTGTGACCATGTGAAGTGAATAATACTGTAGAAGTAAGACTTACTCTAGACATGTGACCATGAGAACTGAATAATACTGTAGAATTAAGACTTATACTCTCTAGACTTGTGACAATGTGAAGTGAATAATACTGTAGAAGTAAGACTTACTCTAGACATGTGACCATGTGAACTGAATAATACTGTAGAAGTAAGACTTATACTCTCTAGACTTGTGACCATGTGAACTGAATAATACTGTAGAAGTAAGACTTACTCTAGACTTGTGACCATGTGAACTGAATAATACTGTAGAAGTAAGACTTATACTCTCTAGACTTGTGACCATGAGAACTGAATAATACTGTAGAAGTAAGACTTATACTCTCTAGACTTGTGACCATGAGAACTGAATAATACTGTAGAAGTAAGACTTATACTCTCTAGACTTGTGACCAAGTGAACTGACTAATACTGTAGAAGTAAGACTTATACTCTCTAGACTTGTGACCATGAGAAGTGAATAATACTGTAGAAGTAAGACTTATACTCTCTAGACTTGTGACCATGTGAAGTGAATAATACTGTAGAAGTAAGACTTATACTCTCTAGACTTGTGACCAAGTGAACTGAATAATACTGTAGAAGTAAGACTTATACTCTCTAGACTTGCGACCAAGTGAACTGAATAATACTGTAGAAGTAAGACTTATACTCTCTAGACTTGCAACCAAGTGAACTGAATAATACTGTAGAAGTAAGACTTACTCTAGACTTGTGACCATGTGAACTGAATAATACTGTAGAAGTAAGACTTATACTCTCTAGACTTGTGACCATGAGAACTGAATAATACTGTAGAAGTAAGACTTATACTCTCTAGACTTGTGACCATGAGAACTGAATAATACTGTAGAAGTAAGACTTATACTCTCTAGACTTGTGACCAAGTGTACTGACTAATACTGTAGAAGTAAGACTTATACTCTCTAGACTTGTGACCATGAGAAGTGAATAATACTGTAGAAGTAAGACTTATACTCTCTAGACTTGTGACCATGTGAAGTGAATAATACTGTAGAAGTAAGACTTATACTCTCTAGACTTGTGACCATGTGAAGTGAATAATACTGTAGAAGTAAGACTTATGCTCTCTAGACTTGTGACCATGTGAAGTGAATAATACTGTAGAAGTAAGACTTATACTCTCTAGACTTGCGACCAAGTGAACTGAATAATACTGTAGAAGTCAGACTTATACTCTCTAGACTTGTGACCATGAGAACTGAATAATACTGTAGAAGTAAGACTTATACTCTCTAGACTTGCGACCAAGTGAACTGAATAATACTGTAGAAGTAAGACTTATAGTCTCTATACTTGTGACCATGAGAACTGAATAATACTGTAGAAGTAAGACTTATACTCTCTAGACTTGCGACCAAGTGAACTGAATAAGACTGTAGAAGTAAGACTTATACTCTCTAGACTTGTGACCATGTGAAGTGAATAATACTGTAGAAGTAAGACTTACTCTAGACATGTGACCATTAGAACTGAATAATACTGTAGAAGTAAGACTTATACTCTCTAGACTTGTGACCATGTCAAGTGAATAATACTGTAGAAGTAAGACTTACTCTAGACATGTGACCGTGTGAACTGAATAATACTGTAGAAGTAAGACTTATACTCTCTAGACTTGTGACCATGTGAAGTGAATAATACTGTAGAAGTAAGACTTACTCTAGACATGTGACCATGTGAACTGAATAATACTGTAGAAGTAAGACTTATACTCTCTAGACATGTGCCCAAGTGAACTGAATAATACTGTAGAAGTAAGACTTACTCTAGACTTGTGACCATGTGAACTGAATAATACTGTAGAAGTAAGACTTATACTCTCTAGACTTGTGACCATGTGAACTGAATAATACTGTAGAAGTAAGACTTATACTCTCTAGACTGGTGACCATGTGAACTGAATAATACTGTAGAAGACTTACTCTAGAATTGTGACCATGTTAATGCGAACAATACTGTAGAAGTAAGACTTATACTCTCTATACTTGTGGCCAAGTGAACTGAATAATAATGTAGATGTAAGACTTACTCTCTCTGGACATGTGACCATGTGAACTGAATAATACTGTAGAAGTAAGACTTATACTCTCTATACTTGTGACCATGAGAACTGAATAATACTGTAGATGTAAGACTTATACTCTCTAGACTTGTGACCATGAGAACTGAATAATACTGTAGAAGTAAGACTTATACTCTCTAGACTTGTGACCATGAGAACTGAATAATACTGTAGAAGTAAGACTTATACTCTCTAGACATGTGACCATGTGAACTGAATAATACTGTAGAAGTAAGACTTATACTCTCTAGACTTGTGACCATGTGAAGTGAATAATACTGTAGAAGTAAGACTTCCTCTAGACATGTGACCATGTGAACTGAATAATACTGTAGAAGTAAGACTTATACTCTCTATACTTGTGACCATGAGAACTGAATAATACTGTAGAAGTAAGACTTATACTCTCTAGACATGTGACCATGTGAACTGAATAATACTGTAGAAGTAAGACTTATACTCTCTATACTTGTGACCATGAGAACTGAATAATACTGTAGAAGTAAGACTTATACTCTCTAGACATGTGACCATGAGAACTGAATAATACTGTAGAAGTAAGACTTATACTCTCTAGACTTGTGACCAAGTGAACTGAATAATACTGTAGAAGTAAGACTTATACTCTCTAGACATGTGACCATGAGAACTGAATAATACTGTAGAAGTAAGACTTATACTCTCTAGACTTGTGACCATGTGAACTGAATAATACTGTAGAAGTAAGGCTTATACTCTCTAGACATGTGACCATGAGAACTGAATAATACCGTAGAAGTAAGACTTATACACTCTAGACTTGCAACCAAGTGAACTGAATAATACTGTAGAAGTAAGACTTACTCTAGACTTGTGACCATGTGAACTGAATAACACTGTAGAAGTGAGACCTATACTCTCTAGACTTGTGACCATGTGAACTGAATAATACTGTAGAAGTGAGACCTATACTCTCTAGACTTGCAACCAAGTGAACTGAATAATACTGTAGAAGTAAGACTTACTCTAGACTTGTGACCATGTGAACTGAATAATGCTGTAGAAGTGAGACCTATACTCTCTAGACATGTGACCATGTGAACTGAATAATACTGTAGAAGTAAGACTTATACTCTCTAGACTTGTGACCATGTGAACTGAATAATACTGTAGAAGTAAGACTTACTCTAAACTTGTGACCATGTGAACTGAATAATACTGTAGAAGTAAGACTTATACTCTCTAGACTTGTGACCAAGTGAACTGAATAATACTGTAGAAGTAAGACTTATACTCTCTAGACTTGCGACCAAGTGAACTGAATAATACTGTAGAAGTAAGACTTACTCTAGACTTGTGACCATGTGAACTGAATAATACTGTAGAAGTAAGACTTATACTCTCTAGACTTGTGACCATGAGAACTGAATAATACTGTAGAAGTAAGACTTATACTCTCTAGACTTGTGACCATGAGAACTGAATAATACTGTAGAAGTAAGACTTATACTCTCTAGACTTGTGACCAAGTGAACTGAATAATACTGTAGAAGTAAGACTTATACTCTCTAGACTTGTGACCATGAGAACTGAATAATACTGTAGAAGTAAGACTTATACTCTCTAGACTTGTGACCATGTGAAGTGAATAATACTGTAGAAGTAAGACTTATACTCTATAGACTTGTGACCATGTGAAGTGAATAATACTGTAGAAGTAAGACTTATACTCTCTAGACTTGTGACCATGTGAAGTGAATAATACTGTAGAAGTAAGACTTATACTCTCCAGACTTGCGACCAAGTGAACTGAATAATACTGTAGAAGTAAGACTTATACTCTCTAGACTTGTGACCATGAGAACTGAATAATACTGTAGAAGTAAGACTTATACTCTCTAGACTTGCGACCATGTGAACTGAATAATACTGTAGAAGTAAGACTTATACTCTCTATACTTGTGACCATGAGAACTGAATAATACTGTAGAAGTAAGACTTATACTCTCTAGACTTGCGACCAAGTGAACTGAATAATACTGTAGAAGTAAGACTTATACTCTCTAGACTTGTGACCATGTGAACTGAATAATACTGTAGAAGTAAGACTTATACTCTCTAGACATGTGACCATGAGAACTGAATAATACTGTAGAAGTAAGACTTATACTCTCTAGACTTGTGACCATGTGAACTGAATAATACTGTAGAATTAAGACTTATACTCTCTAGACATGTGACCATGAGAACTGAATAATACTGTAGAAGTAAGACTTATACTCTCTATACTTGTGACCATGAGAACTGAATAATACTGTAGAAGTAAGACTTACTCTAGACATGTGACCATGAGAACTGAATAATACTGTAGAAGTAAGACTTATACTCTCTAGTTTTGTGACCATGTGAAGTGAATAATACTGTAGAAGTAAGACTTATACTCTCTAGACTTGCAACCAAGTGAACTGAATAATACTGTAGAAGTAAGACTTATACTCTCTAGACTTGTGACCAAGTGAACTGAATAATACTGTAGAAGTAAGACTTATACTCTCTAGACTTGTGACCAAGTGAACTGAATAATACTGTAGAAGTAAGACTTATACTCTCTAGACTTGTGACCATGTGAACTGAATAATACTGTAGAAGTAAGACTTATACTCTCTAGACTTGTGACCATGTGAACTGAATAATACTGTAGAAGTAAGACTTATACTCTCTAGACATGTGACCATGTGAACTGAATAATACTGTAGAAGTAAGACTTATACTCTCTAGACTTGTGACCATGTGAAGTGAATAATACTGTAGAAGTAAGACTTACTCTAGACATGTGACCATGTGAACTGAATAATACTGTAGAAGTAAGACTAATACTCTCTAGACTTGTGACCAAGTGAACTGAATAATACTGTAGAAGTAAGACTTATACTCTCTAGACTTGTGACCATGTGAACTGAATAATACTGTAGAAGTAAGACTTACTCTAGACTTGTGACCATGTGAACTGAATAATGCTGTAGAAGTGAGACCTATACTCTCTAGACATGTGACCATGTGAACTGAATAATACTGTAGAAGTAAGACTTATACTCTCTAGACTTGTGACCATGTGAACTGAATAATACTGTAGAAGTAAGACTTACTCTAAACTTGTGACCATGTGAACTGAATAATACTGTAGAAGTAAGACTTATACTCTCTAGACTTGCGACCAAGTGAACTGAATAATACTGTAGAAGTAAGACTTATACTCTCTAGACTTGCAACCAAGTGAACTGAATAATACTGTAGAAGTAAGACTTACTCTAGACTTGTGACCATGTGAACTGAATAATACTGTAGAAGTGAGACCTATACTCTCTAGACTTGTGACCATGTGAACTGAATAATACTGTAGAAGTGAGACCTATACTCTCTAGACTTGCAACCAAGTGAACTGAATAATACTGTAGAAGTAAGACTTACTCTAGACTTGTGACCATGTGAACTGAATAATGCTGTAGAAGTGAGACCTATACTCTCTAGACATGTGACCATGTGAACTGAATAATACTGTAGAAGTAAGACTTATACTCTCTAGACTTGTGACCATGTGAACTGAATAATACTGTAGAAGTAAGACTTACTCTAAACTTGTGACCATGTGAACTGAATAATACTGTAGAAGTAAGACTTATACTCTCTAGACTTGCGACCAAGTGAACTGAATAATACTGTAGAAGTAAGACTTATACTCTCTAGACTTGCGACCAAGTGAACTGAATAATACTGTAGAAGTAAGACTTACTCTAGACTTGTGACCATGTGAACTGAATAATACTGTAGAAGTAAGACTTATACTCTCTAGACTTGTGACCATGAGAACTGAATAATACTGTAGAAGTAAGACTTATACTCTCTAGACTTGTGACCATGAGAACTGAATAATACTGTAGAAGTAAGACTTATACTCTCTAGACTTGTGACCAAGTGAACTGAATAATACTGTAGAAGTAAGACTTATACTCTCTAGACTTGTGACCATGAGAACTGAATAATACTGTAGAAGTAAGACTTATACTCTCTAGACTTGTGACCATGTGAAGTGAATAATACTGTAGAAGTAAGACTTATACTCTATAGACTTGTGACCATGTGAAGTGAATAATACTGTAGAAGTAAGACTTATACTCTCTAGACTTGTGACCATGTGAAGTGAATAATACTGTAGAAGTAAGACTTATACTCTCCAGACTTGCGACCAAGTGAACTGAATAATACTGTAGAAGTAAGACTTATACTCTCTAGACTTGTGACCATGAGAACTGAATAATACTGTAGAAGTAAGACTTATACTCTCTAGACTTGCGACCATGTGAACTGAATAATACTGTAGAAGTAAGACTTATACTCTCTATACTTGTGACCATGAGAACTGAATAATACTGTAGAAGTAAGACTTATACTCTCTAGACTTGCGACCAAGTGAACCGAATAATACTGTAGAAGTAAGACTTATACTCTCTAGACTTGTGACCATGTGAACTGAATAATACTGTAGAAGTAAGACTTATACTCTCTAGACATGTGACCATGAGAACTGAATAATACTGTAGAAGTAAGACTTATACTCTCTAGACTTGTGACCATGTGAACTGAATAATACTGTAGAAGTAAGACTTATACTCTCTAGACATGTGACCATGAGAACTGAATAATACTGTAGAAGTAAGACTTATACTCTCTATACTTGTGACCATGAGAACTGAATAATACTGTAGAAGTAAGACTTACTCTAGACATGTGACCATGAGAACTGAATAATACTGTAGAAGTAAGACTTATACTCTCTAGTTTTGTGACCATGAGAAGTGAATAATACTGTAGAAGTAAGACTTATACTCTCTAGACTTGCAACCAAGTGAACTGAATAATACTGTAGAAGTAAGACTTATACTCTCTAGACTTGTGACCAAGTGAACTGAATAATACTGTAGAAGTAAGACTTATACTCTATAGACTTGTGACCAAGTGAACTGAATAATACTGTAGAAGTAAGACTTATACTCTCTAGACTTGTGACCATGTGAACTGAATAATACTGTAGAAGTAAGACTTATAATCTCTAGACTTGTGACCATGTGAACTGAATAATACTGTAGAAGTAAGACTTATACTCTCTAGACATGTGACCATGTGAACTGAATAATACTGTAGAAGTAAGACTTATACTCTCTAGACTTGTGACCATGTGAAGTGAATAATACTGTAGAAGTAAGACTTACTCTAGACATGTGACCATGTGAACTGAATAATACTGTAGAGGTAAGACTAATACTCTCTAGACTTGTGACCAAGTGAACTGAATAATACTGTAGAAGTAAGACTTATACTCTCTAGACTTGTGACCATGTGAACTGAATAATACTGTAGAAGTAAGACTTATACTCTCTAGACTTGTGACCATGTGAACTGAATAATACAGTAGAAGTAAGACTTATACTCTCTAGACATGTGACCATGTGAACTGAATAATACTGTAGAAGTAAGACTTATACTTTCTAGACTTGTGACCATGTGAAGTGAATAATACTGTAGAAGTAAGACTTCCTCTAGACATGTGACCATGTGAACTGAATAATACTGTAGAAGTAAGACTTATACTCTCTATACTTGTGACCATGAGAACTGAATAATACTGTAGAAGTAAGACTTATACTCTCTAGACATGTGGCCTTGTGAACTGAATAATACTGTAGAAGTAAGACTTATACTCTCTAGACTTGTGACCATGAGAACTGAATAGTACTGTAGAAGTAAGACTTATACTCTCTAGACATGTGACCATGAGAACTGAATAATACTGTAGAAGTAAGACTTATACTCTCTAGACTTGTGACCAAGTGAACTGAATAATACTGTAGAAGTAAGACTTATACTCTCTAGACATGTGACCATGAGAGCAGAATAATACTGTAGAAGTAAGACTTATACTCTCTAGACTTGCAACCAAGTGAACTGAATAATACTGTAGAAGTAAGACTTACTCTAGACTTGTGACCATGTGAACTGAATAATACTGTAGAAGTGAGACCTATACTCTCTAGACTTGTGACCATGTGAACTGAATAATACTGTAGAAGTGAGACCTATACTCTCTAGACTTGCAACCAAGTGAACTGAATAATACTGTAGAAGTAAGACTTACTCTAGACTTGTGACCATGTGAACTGAATAATGCTGTAGAAGTGAGACCTATACTCTCTAGACATGTGACCATGTGAACTGAATAATACTGTAGAAGTAAGACTTATACTCTCTAGACTTGTGCCATGTGAACTGAATAATACTGTAGAAGTAAGACTTACTCTAAACTTGTGACCATGTGAACTGAATAATACTGTAGAAGTAAGACTTATACTCTCTAGACTTGCGACCAAGTGAACTGAATAATACTGTAGAAGTAAGACTTATACTCTCTAGACTTGCGACCAAGTGAACTGAATAATACTGTAGAAGTAAGACTTACTCTAGACTTGTGACCATGTGAACTGAATAATACTGTAGAAGTAAGACTTATACTCTCTAGACTTGTGACCATGAGAACTGAATAATACTGTAGAAGTAAGACTTATACTCTCTAGACTTGTGACCATGAGAACTGAATAATACTGTAGAAGTAAGACTTATACTCTCTAGACTTGTGACCAAGTGAACTGAATAATACTGTAGAAGTAAGACTTATACTCTCTAGACTTGTGACCATGAGAACTGAATAATACTGTAGAAGTAAGACTTATACTCTCTAGACTTGTGACCATGTGAAGTGAATAATACTGTAGAAGTAAGACTTATACTCTATAGACTTGTGACCATGTGAAGTGAATAATACTGTAGAAGTAAGACTTATACTCTCTAGACTTGTGACCATGTGAAGTGAATAATACTGTAGAAGTAAGACTTATACTCTCCAGACTTGCGACCAAGTGAACTGAATAATACTGTAGAAGTAAGACTTATACTCTCTAGACTTGTGACCATGAGAACTGAATAATACTGTAGAAGTAAGACTTATACTCTCTAGACTTGCGACCACGTGAACTGAATAATACTGTAGAAGTAAGACTTATACTCTCTATACTTGTGACCATGAGAACTGAATAATACTGTAGAAGTAAGACTTATACTCTCTAGACTTGCGACCAAGTGAACCGAATAATACTGTAGAAGTAAGACTTATACTCTCTAGACTTGTGACCATGTGAACTGAATAATACTGTAGAAGTAAGACTTATACTCTCTAGACATGTGACCATGAGAACTGAATAATACTGTAGAAGTAAGACTTATACTCTCTAGACTTGTGACCATGTGAACTGAATAATACTGTAGAAGTAAGACTTATACTCTCTAGACATGTGACCATGAGAACTGAATAATACTGTAGAAGTAAGACTTATACTCTCTATACTTGTGACCATGAGAACTGAATAATACTGTAGAAGTAAGACTTACTCTAGACATGTGACCATGAGAACTGAATAATACTGTAGAAGTAAGACTTATACTCTCTAGTTTTGTGACCATGTGAAGTGAATAATACTGTAGAAGTAAGACTTATACTCTCTAGACATGTGACCATGAGAACTGAATAATACTGTAGAAGTAAGACTTATACTCTCTAGACTTGTGACCATGTGAACTGAATAATACTGTAGAATTAAGACTTATACTCTCTAGACATGTGACCATGAGAACTGAATAATACTGTAGAAGTAAGACTTATACTCTCTATACTTGTGACCATGAGAACTGAATAATACTGTAGAAGTAAGACTTACTCTAGACATGTGACCATGAGAACTGAATAATACTGTAGAAGTAAGACTTATACTCTCTAGTTTTGTGACCATGTGAAGTGAATAATACTGTAGAAGTAAGACTTATACTCTCTAGACTTGCAACCAAGTGAACTGAATAATACTGTAGAAGTAAGACTTATACTCTCTAGACTTGTGACCAAGTGAACTGAATAATACTGTAGAAGTAAGACTTATACTCTCTAGACTTGTGACCAAGTGAACTGAATAATACTGTAGAAGTAAGACTTATACTCTCTAGACTTGTGACCATGTGAACTGAATAATACTGTAGAAGTAAGACTTATACTCTCTAGACTTGTGACCATGTGAACTGAATAATACTGTAGAAGTAAGACTTATACTCTCTAGACATGTGACCATGTGAACTGAATAATACTGTAGAAGTAAGACTTATACTCTCTAGACTTGTGACCATGTGAAGTGAATAATACTGTAGAAGTAAGACTTACTCTAGACATGTGACCATGTGAACTGAATAATACTGTAGAAGTAAGACTAATACTCTCTAGACTTGTGACCAAGTGAACTGAATAATACTGTAGAAGTAAGACTTATACTCTCTAGACTTGTGACCATGTGAACTGAATAATACTGTAGAAGTAAGACTTACTCTAGACTTGTGACCATGTGAACTGAATAATGCTGTAGAAGTGAGACCTATACTCTCTAGACATGTGACCATGTGAACTGAATAATACTGTAGAAGTAAGACTTATACTCTCTAGACTTGTGACCATGTGAACTGAATAATACTGTAGAAGTAAGACTTACTCTAAACTTGTGACCATGTGAACTGAATAATACTGTAGAAGTAAGACTTATACTCTCTAGACTTGCGACCAAGTGAACTGAATAATACTGTAGAAGTAAGACTTATACTCTCTAGACTTGCAACCAAGTGAACTGAATAATACTGTAGAAGTAAGACTTACTCTAGACTTGTGACCATGTGAACTGAATAATACTGTAGAAGTGAGACCTATACTCTCTAGACTTGTGACCATGTGAACTGAATAATACTGTAGAAGTGAGACCTATACTCTCTAGACTTGCAACCAAGTGAACTGAATAATACTGTAGAAGTAAGACTTACTCTAGACTTGTGACCATGTGAACTGAATAATGCTGTAGAAGTGAGACCTATACTCTCTAGACATGTGACCATGTGAACTGAATAATACTGTAGAAGTAAGACTTATACTCTCTAGACTTGTGACCATGTGAACTGAATAATACTGTAGAAGTAAGACTTACTCTAAACTTGTGACCATGTGAACTGAATAATACTGTAGAAGTAAGACTTATACTCTCTAGACTTGCGACCAAGTGAACTGAATAATACTGTAGAAGTAAGACTTATACTCTCTAGACTTGCGACCAAGTGAACTGAATAATACTGTAGAAGTAAGACTTACTCTAGACTTGTGACCATGTGAACTGAATAATACTGTAGAAGTAAGACTTATACTCTCTAGACTTGTGACCATGAGAACTGAATAATACTGTAGAAGTAAGACTTATACTCTCTAGACTTGTGACCATGAGAACTGAATAATACTGTAGAAGTAAGACTTATACTCTCTAGACTTGTGACCAAGTGAACTGAATAATACTGTAGAAGTAAGACTTATACTCTCTAGACTTGTGACCATGAGAACTGAATAATACTGTAGAAGTAAGACTTATACTCTCTAGACTTGTGACCATGTGAAGTGAATAATACTGTAGAAGTAAGACTTATACTCTATAGACTTGTGACCATGTGAAGTGAATAATACTGTAGAAGTAAGACTTATACTCTCTAGACTTGTGACCATGTGAAGTGAATAATACTGTAGAAGTAAGACTTATACTCTCCAGACTTGCGACCAAGTGAACTGAATAATACTGTAGAAGTAAGACTTATACTCTCTAGACTTGTGACCATGAGAACTGAATAATACTGTAGAAGTAAGACTTATACTCTCTAGACTTGCGACCATGTGAACTGAATAATACTGTAGAAGTAAGACTTATACTCTCTATACTTGTGACCATGAGAACTGAATAATACTGTAGAAGTAAGACTTATACTCTCTAGACTTGCGACCAAGTGAACCGAATAATACTGTAGAAGTAAGACTTATACTCTCTAGACTTGTGACCATGTGAACTGAATAATACTGTAGAAGTAAGACTTATACTCTCTAGACATGTGACCATGAGAACTGAATAATACTGTAGAAGTAAGACTTATACTCTCTAGACTTGTGACCATGTGAACTGAATAATACTGTAGAAGTAAGACTTATACTCTCTAGACATGTGACCATGAGAACTGAATAATACTGTAGAAGTAAGACTTATACTCTCTATACTTGTGACCATGAGAACTGAATAATACTGTAGAAGTAAGACTTACTCTAGACATGTGACCATGAGAACTGAATAATACTGTAGAAGTAAGACTTATACTCTCTAGTTTTGTGACCATGAGAAGTGAATAATACTGTAGAAGTAAGACTTATACTCTCTAGACTTGCAACCAAGTGAACTGAATAATACTGTAGAAGTAAGACTTATACTCTCTAGACTTGTGACCAAGTGAACTGAATAATACTGTAGAAGTAAGACTTATACTCTCTAGACTTGTGACCAAGTGAACTGAATAATACTGTAGAAGTAAGACTTATACTCTCTAGACTTGTGACCATGTGAACTGAATAATACTGTAGAAGTAAGACTTATAATCTCTAGACTTGTGACCATGTGAACTGAATAATACTGTAGAAGTAAGACTTATACTCTCTAGACATGTGACCATGTGAACTGAATAATACTGTAGAAGTAAGACTTATACTCTCTAGACTTGTGACCATGTGAAGTGAATAATACTGTAGAAGTAAGACTTACTCTAGACATGTGACCATGTGAACTGAATAATACTGTAGAAGTAAGACTAATACTCTCTAGACTTGTGACCAAGTGAACTGAATAATACTGTAGAAGTAAGACTTATACTCTCTAGACTTGTGACCATGTGAACTGAATAATACTGTAGAAGTAAGACTTATACTCTCTAGACTTGTGACCATGTGAACTGAATAATACAGTAGAAGTAAGACTTATACTCTCTAGACATGTGACCATGTGAACTGAATAATACTGTAGAAGTAGGACTTATACTTTCTAGACTTGTGACCATGTGAAGTGAATAATACTGTAGAAGTAAGACTTCCTCTAGACATGTGACCATGTGAACTGAATAATACTGTAGAAGTAAGACTTATACTCTCTATACTTGTGACCATGAGAACTGAATAATACTGTAGAAGTAAGACTTATACTCTCTAGACATGTGGCCTTGTGAACTGAATAATACTGTAGAAGTAAGACTTATACTCTCTAGACTTGTGACCATGAGAACTGAATAGTACTGTAGAAGTAAGACTTATACTCTCTAGACATGTGACCATGAGAACTGAATAATACTGTAGAAGTAAGACTTATACTCTCTAGACTTGTGACCAAGTGAACTGAATAATACTGTAGAAGTAAGACTTATACTCTCTAGACATGTGACCATGAGAGCAGAATAATACTGTAGAAGTAAGACTTATACTCTCTAGACTTGCAACCAAGTGAACTGAATAATACTGTAGAAGTAAGACTTACTCTAGACTTGTGACCATGTGAACTGAATAATACTGTAGAAGTGAGACCTATACTCTCTAGACTTGTGACCATGTGAACTGAATAATACTGTAGAAGTGAGACCTATACTCTCTAGACTTGCAACCAAGTGAACTGAATAATACTGTAGAAGTAAGACTTACTCTAGACTTGTGACCATGTGAACTGAATAATGCTGTAGAAGTGAGACCTATACTCTCTAGACATGTGACCATGTGAACTGAATAATACTGTAGAAGTAAGACTTATACTCTCTAGACTTGTGACCATGTGAACTGAATAATACTGTAGAAGTAAGACTTACTCTAAACTTGTGACCATGTGAACTGAATAATACTGTAGAAGTAAGACTTATACTCTCTAGACTTGCGACCAAGTGAACTGAATAATACTGTAGAAGTAAGACTTATACTCTCTAGACTTGCGACCAAGTGAACTGAATAATACTGTAGAAGTAAGACTTACTCTAGACTTGTGACCATGTGAACTGAATAATACTGTAGAAGTAAGACTTATACTCTCTAGACTTGTGACCATGAGAACTGAATAATACTGTAGAAGTAAGACTTATACTCTCTAGACTTGTGACCATGAGAACTGAATAATACTGTAGAAGTAAGACTTATACTCTCTAGACTTGTGACCAAGTGAACTGAATAATACTGTAGAAGTAAGACTTATACTCTCTAGACTTGTGACCATGAGAACTGAATAATACTGTAGAAGTAAGACTTATACTCTCTAGACTTGTGACCATGTGAAGTGAATAATACTGTAGAAGTAAGACTTATACTCTATAGACTTGTGACCATGTGAAGTGAATAATACTGTAGAAGTAAGACTTATACTCTCTAGACTTGTGACCATGTGAAGTGAATAATACTGTAGAAGTAAGACTTATACTCTCCAGACTTGCGACCAAGTGAACTGAATAATACTGTAGAAGTAAGACTTATACTCTCTAGACTTGTGACCATGAGAACTGAATAATACTGTAGAAGTAAGACTTATACTCTCTAGACTTGCGACCATGTGAACTGAATAATACTGTAGAAGTAAGACTTATACTCTCTATACTTGTGACCATGAGAACTGAATAATACTGTAGAAGTAAGACTTATACTCTCTAGACTTGCGACCAAGTGAACCGAATAATACTGTAGAAGTAAGACTTATACTCTCTAGACTTGTGACCATGTGAACTGAATAATACTGTAGAAGTAAGACTTATACTCTCTAGACATGTGACCATGAGAACTGAATAATACTGTAGAAGTAAGACTTATACTCTCTAGACTTGTGACCATGTGAACTGAATAATACTGTAGAAGTAAGACTTATACTCTCTAGACATGTGACCATGAGAACTGAATAATACTGTAGAAGTAAGACTTATACTCTCTATACTTGTGACCATGAGAACTGAATAATACTGTAGAAGTAAGACTTACTCTAGACATGTGACCATGAGAACTGAATAATACTGTAGAAGTAAGACTTATACTCTCTAGTTTTGTGACCATGTGAAGTGAATAATACTGTAGAAGTAAGACTTATACTCTCTAGACTTGCAACCAAGTGAACTGAATAATACTGTAGAAGTAAGACTTATACTCTCTAGACTTGTGACCAAGTGAACTGAATAATACTGTAGAAGTAAGACTTATACTCTCTAGACTTGTGACCAAGTGAACTGAATAATACTGTAGAAGTAAGACTTATACTCTCTAGACTTGTGACCATGTGAACTGAATAATACTGTAGAAGTAAGACTTATACTCTCTAGACTTGTGACCATGTGAACTGAATAATACTGTAGAAGTAAGACTTATACTCTCTAGACTTGTGACCATGTGAACTGAATAATACTGTAGAAGTAAGACTTATACTCTCTAGACATGTGACCATGTGAACTGAATAATACTGTAGAAGTAAGACTTATACTCTCTAGACTTGTGACCATGTGAAGTGAATAATACTGTAGAAGTAAGACTTACTCTAGACATGTGACCATGTGAACTGAATAATACTGTAGAAGTAAGACTAATACTCTCTAGACTTGTGACCAAGTGAACTGAATAATACTGTAGAAGTAAGACTTATACTCTCTAGACTTGTGACCATGTGAACTGAATAATACTGTAGAAGTAAGACTTATACTCTCTAGACTTGTGACCATGTGAACTGAATAATACAGTAGAAGTAAGACTTATACTCTCTAGACATGTGACCATGTGAACTGAATAATACTGTAGAAGTAAGACTTATACTTTCTAGACTTGTGACCATGTGAAGTGAATAATACTGTAGAAGTAAGACTTCCTCTAGACATGTGACCATGTGAACTGAATAATACTGTAGAAGTAAGACTTATACTCTCTATACTTGTGACCATGAGAACTGAATAATACTGTAGAAGTAAGACTTATACTCTCTAGACATGTGGCCTTGTGAACTGAATAATACTGTAGAAGTAAGACTTATACTCTCTAGACTTGTGACCATGAGAACTGAATAGTACTGTAGAAGTAAGACTTATACTCTCTAGACATGTGACCATGAGAACTGAATAATACTGTAGAAGTAAGACTTATACTCTCTAGACTTGTGACCAAGTGAACTGAATAATACTGTAGAAGTAAGACTTATACTCTCTAGACATGTGACCATGAGAACAGAATAATACTGTAGAAGTAAGACTTATACTCTGTAGACTTGTGACCATGTGAATTGAATAATACTGTAGAAGTAAGACTTATACTCTCTAGACTTGTGACCATGAGAAGTGAATAATACTGTAGAAGTAAGACTTATACTCTCTAGACTTGTGACCATGTGAAGTGAATAATACTGTAGAAGTAAGACTTATACTCTCTAGACTTGCGACCAAGTGAACTGAATAATACTGTAGATGTAAGACTTATACTCTCTAGACTTGTGACCATGAGAACTGAATAATACTGTAGAAGTAAGACTTATACTCTCTAGACTTGTGACCATGTGAACTGAATAATACTGTAGAAGTAAGACTTATACTCTCTAGACATGTGACCATGAGAACTGAATAATACTGTAGAAGTAAGACTTATACTCTCTAGACTTGCAACCAAGTGAACTGAATAATACTGTAGAAGTAAGACTTATACTCTCTAGACTTGTGACCATGAGAACTGAATAATACTGTAGAAGTAAAACTTATACTCTCTAGACTTGTGTCCATGTGAAGTGAATAATACTGTAGAAGGAAGACTTATACTCTCTAGACATGTGACCATGAGAACTGAATAATACAGTAGAAGTAAGACTTATACTCTCTAGACCTGTGACCATGTGAAGTGAATAATACTGTAGAAGTAAGACTTATACTCTCTAGACTTGTGACCATGTGAAGTGAATAATACTGTAGAAGTAAGACTTATACTCTCGGGACTTGCGACCAAGTGAACTGAATAATACTGTAGAAGTAAGACTTATACTCTCTAGACTTGCGACCAAGTGAACTGAATAATACTGTAGAAGTAAGACTTATACTCTCTAGACATGTGACCATGAGAACTGAATAATACTGTAGAAGTAAGACTTATACACTCTAGACATGTGACCATGAGAACTGAATAATACTGTAGAAGTAAGACTTATACTCTCTAGACTTGTGACCATGTGAACTGAATAATACTGTAGAAGTAAGACTTATACTCTCTAGCCATGTGACCATGAGAACTGAATAATACTGTAGAAGTAAGACTTATACTCTCTATACTTGTGACCATGATAACTGAATAATACTGTAGAAGTAAGACTTATACTCTCTAGACTTGTGACCATGTGAAGTGAATAATACTGTAGAAGTAAGACTTACTCTAGACATGTGACCATGAGAACTGAATAATACTGTAGAAGTAAGACTTATACTCTCTAGACTTGTGACAATGTGAAGTGAATAATACTGTAGAAGTAAGACTTACTCTAGACATGTGACCATGTGAACTGAATAATACTGTAGAAGTAAGACTTATACTCTCTAGACTTGTGACCAAGTGAACTGAATAATACTGTAGAAGTAAGACTTATACTCTCTAGACTTGTGACCAAGTGAACTGAATAATACTGTAGAAGTAAGACTTATACTCTCTAGACTTGTGACCATGTGAACTGAATAATACTGTAGAAGTAAGACTTATACTCTCTAGACTTGTGACCATGTGAACTGAATAATACTGTAGAAGTAAGACTTATACTCTCTAGACTTGTGACCATGTGAAGTGAATAATACTGTAGAAGTAAGACTTACTCTAGACATGTGACCATGTGAACTGAATAATACTGTAGAAGTAAGACTTATACTCTCTAGACTTGTGACCAAGTGATCTGAATAATACTGTAGAAGTAAGACTTATACTCTCTAGACTTGTGACCAAGTGAACTGAATAATACTGTAGAAGTAAGACTTTTACTCTCTAGACTTGTGACCATGTGAACTGAATAATACTGTAGAAGTAAGACTTATACTCTCTAGACTTGTGACCATGTGAACTGAATAATACTGTAGAAGTAAGACTTATACTCTCTAGACATGTGACCATGTGAACTGAATAATACTGTAGAAGTAAGACTTATACTCTCTAGACTTGTGACCATGTGAAGTGAATAATACTGTAGAAGTAAGACTTCCTCTAGACATGTGACCATGTGAACTGAATAATACTGTAGAAGTAAGACTTATACTCTCTATACTTGTGACCATGAGAACTGAATAATACTGTAGAAGTAAGACTTATACTCTCTAGACATGTGACCATGTGAACTGAATAATACTGTAGAAGTAAGACTTATACTCTCTAGACTTGTGACCATGAGAACTGAATAATACTGTAGAAGTAAGACTTATACTCTCTAGACATGTGACCATGAGAACTGAATAATACTGTAGAAGTAAGACTTATACTCTCTAGACTTGTGACCAAGTGAACTGAATAATACTGTAGAAGTAAGACTTATACTCTCTAGACATGTGACCATGAGAACTGAATAATACTGTAGAAGTAAGACTTATACTCTCTAGACTTGTGACCATGTGAACTGAATAATACTGTAGAAGTAAGGCTTATACTCTCTAGACATGTGACCATGAGAACTGAATAATACTGTAGAAGTAAGACTTATACTCTCTAGACTTGCAACCAAGTGAACTGATTAATACTGTAGAAGTAAGACTTACTCTAGACTTGTGACCATGTGAACTGAATAATACTGTAGAAGTGAGACCTATACTCTCTAGACTTGTGACCATGTGAACTGAATAATACTGTAGAAGTGAGACCTATACTCTCTAGACTTGCAACCAAGTGAACTGAATAATACTGTAGAAGTAAGACTTACTCTAGACTTGTGACCATGTGAACTGAATAATGCTGTAGAAGTGAGACCTATACTCTCTAGACATGTGACCATGTGAACTGAATAATACTGTAGAAGTAAGACTTATACTCTCTAGACTTGTGACCATGTGAACTGAATAATACTGTAGAAGTAAGACTTACTCTAGACTTGTGACCATGTGAACTGAATAATACTGTAGAAGTAAGACTTATACTCTCTAGACTTGCGACCAAGTGAACTGAATAATACTGTAGAAGTATGACTTATACTCTCTAGACTTGTGACCAAGTGAACTGAATAATACTGTAGAAGTAAGACTTATACTCTCTAGACTTGCGACCAAGTGAACTGAATAATACTGTAGAAGTAAGACTTACTCTAGACTTGTGACCATGTGAACTGAATAATACTGTAGAAGTAAGACTTATACTCTCTAGACTTGTGACCATGAGAACTGAATAATACTGTAGAAGTAAGACTTATACTCTCTAGACTTGTGACCATGAGAACTGAATAATACTGTAGAAGTAAGACTTATACTCTCTAGACTTGTGACCAAGTGAACTGAATAATACTGTAGAAGTAAGACTTATACTCTCTAGACTTGTGACCATGAGAACTGAATAATACTGTAGAAGTAAGACTTATACTCTCTAGACTTGTGACCATGTGAAGTGAATAATACTGTAGAAGTAAGACTTATACTCTATAGACTTGTGACCATGTGAAGTGAATAATACTGTAGAAGTAAGACTTATACTCTCTAGACTTGTGACCATGTGAAGTGAATAATACTGTAGAAGTAAGACTTATACTCTCCAGATTTGCGACCAAGTGAACTGAATAATACTGTAGAAGTAAGACATATACTCTCTAGACTTGTGACCATGAGAACTGAATAATACTGTAGAAGTAAGACTTATACTCTCTAGACTTGCGACCATGTGAACTGAATAATACTGTAGAAGTAAGACTTATACTCTCTATACTTGTGACCATGAGAACTGAATAATACTGCAGAAGTAAGACTTATACTCTCTAGACTTGCGACCAAGTGAACTGAATAATACTGTAGAAGTAAGACTTATACTCTCTAGACTTGTGACCATGTGAACTGTATAATACTGTAGAAGTAAGACTTATACTCTCTAGACATGTGACCATGAGAAGTGAATAATACTGTAGAAGTAAGACTTATACTCTCTAGACTTGTGACCATGTGAACTGAATAATACTGTAGAAGTAAGACTTATACTCTCTAGACATGTGACCATGAGAACTGAATAATACTGTAGAAGTAAGACTTATACTCTCTATACTTGTGACCATGAGAACTGAATAATACTGTAGAAGTAAGACTTATACTCTCTAGACTTGTGACCATGTGAAGTGAATAATACTGTAGAAGTAAGACTTACTCTAGACATGTGACCATGAGAACTGAATAATACTGTAGAAGTAAGACTTACTCTAGACATGTGACCATGTGAACTGAATAATACTGTAGAAGAAAGACTTATACTCTCTAGACATGTGACCATGTGAACTGAATAATACTGTAGAAGTAAGACTTACTCTAGACATGTGACCATGTGAACTGAATAATACTGTAGAAGAAAGACTTATACTCTCTAGACATGTGACCATGTGAACTGAATAATACTGTAGAAGTAAGACTTATTCTCTCTAGACTTGTGACCATGTGAAGTGAATAATACTGTAGAAGTAAGACTTACTCTAGACATGTGACCATGTGAACTGAATAATACTGTAGAAGTAAGACTTATACTCTCTAGACATGTGACCAAGTGAACTGAATAATACTGTAGAAGTAAGACTTATACTCTCTAGACTTGTGACCATGTGAACTGAATAATACTGTAGAAGTAAGACTTATACTCTCTAGACTCGTGACCATGTGAACTGAATAATACTGTAGAAGTAAGACTTATACTCTCTAGACATGTGACCAAGTGAACTGAATAATACTGTAGAAGTAAGACTTACTCTAGACTTGTGACCATGTGAACTGAATAATACTGTAGAAGTAAGACTTATACTCTCTAGACTCGTGACCATGTGAACTGAATAATACTGTAGAAGTAAGACTTATACTCTCTAGACTGGTGACCATGTGAACTGAATAATACTGTAGAAGTAAGACTTACTCTAGACTTGTGACCATGTTAATGTGAATAATACTGTAGAAGTAAGACTTATACTCTATAGACTTGTGACCATGTGAAGTGAATAATACTGTAGAAGTAAGACTTATACTCTATAGACTTGTGGCCAAGTGAACTGAATAATAATGTAGATGTAAGACTTACTCTAGACATGTGACCATGAGAACTGAATAATACTGTAGAAGTAAGACTTATACCCTCTAGACTTGTGACCATGTGAAGTGAATAATACTGTAGAAGTAAGACTTATACTCTCTAGACTTGCGACCAAGTGAACTGAATAATACTGTAGAAGTAAGACTTATACTCTCTAGACTTGTGACCATGTGAACTGAATAATACTGTAGAAGTAAGACTTATACCCTCTAGACTTGTGACCATGTGAAGTGAATAATACTGTAGAAGTAAGACTTATACTCTCTAGACTTGCGACCAAGTGAACTGAATAATACTGTAGAAGTAAGACTTATACTCTCTAGACATGTGACCATGAGAACTGAATAATACTGTAGAAGTAAGACTTATACTCTCTAGACTTGTGACCATGTGAACCGAATAATACTGTAGAAGTAAGACTTATACTCTCTAGACATGTGACCATGAGAACTGAATAATACTGTAGAAGTAAGACTTATACTCTCTATACTTGTGACCATGAGAACTGAATAATACTGTAGAAGTAAGACTTATACTCTCTAGACTTGTGACCATGTGAAGTGAATAATACTGTAGAAGTAAGACTTACTCTAGACATGTGACCATGAGAACTGAATAATACTGTAGAAGTAAGACTTATACTCTCTAGACTTGTGACCATGTGAAGTGAATAATACTGTAGAAGTAAGACTTATACTCTCTAGACATGTGACCATGTGAACTGAATAATTGGAGAAGTAAGACTTATACTCTCTAGACTTGTGACCATGTGAAGTGAATAATACTGTAGAAGTAAGACTTACTCTAGACATGTGACCATGTGAACTGAATAATACTGTAGAAGTAAGACTTATACTCTCTAGACATGTGACCAAGTGAACTGAATAATACTGTAGAAGTAAGACTTACTCTAGACTTGTGACCATGTGAACTGAATAATACTGTAGAAGTAAGACTTACTCTAGACTTGTGACCATGTGAACTGAATAATACTGTAGAAGTAAGACTTATACTCTCTAGACTCGTGACCATGTGAACTGAATAATACTGTAGAAGTAAGACTTATACTCTCTAGACTGGTGACCATGTGAACTGAATAATACTGTAGAAGTAAGACTTACTCTAGACTTGTGACCATGTTAATGTGAATAATACTGTAGAAGTAAGACTTATACTCTCTATACTTGTGGCCAAGTGAACTGAATAATAATGTAGATGTAAGACTTACTCTAGACATGTGACCATGAGAACTGAATAATACTGTAGAAGTAAGACTTATACCCTCTAGACTTGTGACCATGTGAAGTGAATAATACTGTAGAAGTAAGACTTATACTCTCTAGACTTGCGACCAAGTGAACTGAATAATACTGTAGAAGTAAGACTTATACTCTCTAGACTTGTGACCATGTGAACTGAATAATACTGTAGAAGTAAGACTTATACCCTCTAGACTTGTGACCATGTGAAGTGAATAATACTGTAGAAGTAAGACTTATACTCTCTAGACTTGCGACCAAGTGAACTGAATAATACTGTAGAAGTAAGACTTATACTCTCTAGACATGTGACCATGAGAACTGAATAATACTGTAGAAGTAAGACTTATACTCTCTAGACTTGTGACCATGTGAACCGAATAATACTGTAGAAGTAAGACTTATACTCTCTAGACATGTGACCATGAGAACTGAATAATACTGTAGAAGTAAGACTTATACTCTCTATACTTGTGACCATGAGAACTGAATAATACTGTAGAAGTAAGACTTATACTCTCTAGACTTGTGACCATGTGAAGTGAATAATACTGTAGAAGTAAGACTTACTCTAGACATGTGACCATGAGAACTGAATAATACTGTAGAAGTAAGACTTATACTCTCTAGACTTGTGACCATGTGAAGTGAATAATACTGTAGAAGTAAGACTTATACTCTCTAGACATGTGACCATGTGAACTGAATAATTGGAGAAGTAAGACTTATACTCTCTAGACTTGTGACCATGTGAAGTGAATAATACTGTAGAAGTAAGATTTACTCTAGACATGTGACCATGTGAACTGAATAATACTGTAGAAGTAAGACTTATACTCTCTAGACATGTGACCAAGTGAACTGAATAATACTGTAGAAGTAAGACTTACTCTAGACTTGTGACCATGTGAACTGAATAATACTGTAGAAGTAAGACTTATACTCTCTAGACTCGTGACCATGTGAACTGAATAATACTGTAGAAGTAAGACTTATACTCTCTAGACTGGTGACCATGTGAACTGAATAATACTGTAGAAGTAAGACTTACTCTAGACTTGTGACCATGTTAATGTGAATAATACTGTAGAAGTAAGACTTATACTCTCTATACTTGTGGCCAAGTGAACTGAATAATAATGTAGATGTAAGACTTACTCTAGACATGTGACCATGAGAACTGAATAATACTGTAGAAGTAAGACTTATACTCTCTAGACTTGTGACCATGTGAAGTGAATAATACTGTAGAAGTAAGACTTATACTCTCTAGACTTGCGACCAAGTGAACGGAATAATACTGTAGAAGTAAGACTTATACTCTCTAGACTTGTGACCATGTGAACTGAATAATACTGTAGAAGTAAGACTTATACTCTCTAGACATGTGACCATGAGAACTGAATAATACTGTAGAAGTAAGACTTATACTCTCTAGACTTGTGACCATGTGAACTGAATAATACTGTAGAAGTAAGACTTATACTCTCTAGACATGTGACCATGAGAACTGAATAATACTGTAGAAGTAAGACTTATACTCTCTATACTTGTGACCATGAGAACTGAATAATACTGTAGAAGTAAGACTTATACTCTCTAGACTTGTGACCATATGAAGTGAATAATACTGTAGAAGTAAGACTTACTCTAGACATGTGACCATGAGAACTGAATAATACTGTAGAAGTAAGACTTATACTCTCTAGACTTGTGACCATGTGAAGTGAATAATACTGTAGAAGTAAGACTTACTCTAGACATGTGACCATGTGAACTGAATAATACTGTAGAAGTAAGACTTATACTCTCTAGACATGTGACCATGTGAACTGAATAATACTGTAGAAGTAAGACTTATACTCTCTAGACTTGTGACCATGTGAAGTGAATAATACTGTAGAAGTAAGACTTACTCTAGACATGTGACCATGTGAACTGAATAATACTGTAGAATTAAGACTTATACTCTCTAGACATGTGACCAAGTGAACTGAATAATACTGTAGAAGTAAGACTTACTCTAGACTTGTGACCATGTGAACTGAATAATACTGTAGAAGTAAGACTTATACTCTCTAGACTCGTGACCATGTGAACTGAATAATACTGTAGAAGTAAGACTTATACTCTCTAGACTGGTGACCATGTGAACTGAATAATACTGTAGAAGTAAGACTTACTCTAGACTTGTGACCATGTTAATGTGAATAATACTGTAGAAGTAAGACTTATACTCTCTATACTTGTGGCCAAGTGAACTGAATAATAATGTAGATGTAAGACTTACTCTCTCTGGACATGTGACCAAATGCCTTGTATGGAGATCTCTCAGACATTTTGGAAGACTTTTGAACCCTGGTATTCTTAAAATATCTTTCTCGTTTTGCTTGTGAATATCAATTATGTCTTTTTCATTAGCCTGAAAAGAAAATGGAAAAAGTCTGTGAAACCTCTTCTTAGTATTAGAAACATTTGTTAGTTTCCCATAACTTTATCTACTCAATGCCACTTTTTTTTTTTTTTTTTTTTTTTTTTTTTTTTTTTTTTTTTTTTTTTTAAGTTTTGCAAAGTTCCCTTACAGAAGTTTATTTTAGCATCTGCTTTATGTTAAATGAGATAAATATTTACATAAATAATTTTGTTACAGGTAGAAAGGGGATTAGGCGAACTGAATGGATAGTGAGGAAGTAGGTTTAAGTAAGCCTTGTAACTCCACAGTCCGTAGGAGATCATTAACAAATATAGTACTTTAAATATGTGACAAGGTGTTGAGAAACTCAACAGACTCACTGGTTGCTGTGTGCTTGTTGGTCTGGAGTGTCCTGGCTGGCAATACCATTGGAATATTCCCATTCCCATTGGCATCCCTGGGTTGATGCCCTATGCCTGTATGCTATATATGCTTTTGTAATCTCCATAAATTAAGTGAACTCCTGTAGCAGCTACCCTGGCTGTCGCAGCCATGGCTGGTCAAGCAGTGGTTTCTGAGAGCCTCTCAAATGTCTGCAGACATCACCAACGCTGTATTCACACTCAGGACTTGTTATACATTATCGGAAGTTGTGTGGCTGCCTCCTCTTCTGGCCAGCGGTTTTGGGTGGTGAATATTTGGCACAACACCTCAAAGGTTCATGTCCCATCGTATTTGTTTGGCCTCACATGCACTGTCCTGCTGTCTTGACCCCCAAGTCTTTGCTAAGGATTTTGTCAGAATGATGTTCAGTTCCTTGCTTTTGCTGTCAACCATTTCTTTAAGGATGCCAAGTCATTCTGCAATGTCCTTGAGGGCTCTAAGCCATTCCCAGAAGTCCTCTAAGGTGTTAGCAAATTAACTAAGACCTTGGTCTTCCAGAGTAAACGAACACATAAGCTACATCAATACTGTCACCGCGCCCGCCGCATCTAATTGCCGACAACCGCAGTGTCACCCATCGCATTATTGTCGGCACTACCACAAAGGAGCCGAAGGAAAGAGACAGAGAATGGCCGCATTGTTGGGGCGCTTGCCGAAAGAGAGAAAAGGATAGATTCTTCTGGAGTCTTTTACTTTGTATCTCGCCGCAATAAGTGAACGTTCCTGAAGCTTCCAGAATAGTGCCTGGGAGATATAAATAGCGGTAAAGTGTGAGTCCAGACAGTTAGACGTATGTGAAGGTTGAGTAGTCGTGCCGACGGAGAAGGGACAGTTCTTTGTGTTACGAATTCGGAGCCGTGCTGTTGGAGAATCCGAAAAGACTTTCTTGCTGTTGCAACGAGTGTACAAGTTACTGTTTAAGGAAATAAAAGTGTTTCTTTATCTCAACTACATCTGTCTACTTTACTTTTCAACACAAACAAAAGTCACAATACAAATAGATGGATAAATCTGCAGCTGCACACCATTTATGGTCATCAAACCACAACATTACACCAAACATAAAGCTCTTAAAAGCTACAAAACAAACTGCAGAGTTGGATGCTTGGGTTAAATTCATATCATAAACAAAAAACACAAAAAGAACTCCACATAATGAACATTGAGTTGCCCTTCACCAAACCCTTTATGGAAGTTTATCAGCTCCTCATAATGAACATTGACTTGCCCTTCACCAAACCCTTTATGGAAGTTTATCAGCTCCTCATAAAGAACATTGAGTTGCCCTTCACCAAACCCTATATGGAACTTTATCAGCTCTACATAATGAACATTGTCTTGCCCTTCACCAAACCCTTTATGGAAGTTTATCAGCTCCACATAATGAACATTGAGTTGCCCTTCACCAAACCCTTTATGGAAGTTTATCAGCTCCACATAATGAACATTGAGTTGCCCTTCACCAAACACTTTATGGAAGTTTATCAGCTCCACATAATGAACATTGTCTTGCCCTTCACCAAACCCTTTATGGAAGTTTATCAGCTCCACATAATGAACATTGAGTTGCCCTTCACCAAACCCTTTATGGAAGTTTATCAGCTCCACATAATGAACATTGACTTGCCCTCGACCAAACACTTTATGGAAGTTTATCAGCTCCACATAATGAACATTGTCTTGCCCTTCACCAAACCCTTTATGGAAGTTTATCAGCTCCACATAATGAACATTCAGTTGCCTTTCACCAAACCCTTTATGGAAGTTTATCAGCTCCACATAATGAACATTCAGTTGCCTTTCACCAAACCCTTTATGGAAGTTTATCAGCTCCACATAATGAACATTGACTTGCCCTTCACCAAACCCTTTATGGAAGTTTATCAGCTCCACATAATGAACATTGAGTTGCCCTTCACCAAACCCTTTATGGAAGTTTATCAGCTCCACATAATGAACATTGACTTGCCCTCGACCAAACACTTTATGGAAGTTTATCAGCTCCACATAATGAACATTGTCTTGCCCTTCACCAAACCCTTTATGGAAGTTTATCAGCTCCACATAATGAACATTCAGTTGCCTTTCACCAAACCCTTTATGGAAGTTTATCAGCTCCACATAATGAACATTCAGTTGCCTTTCACCAAACCCTTTATGGAAGTTTATCAGCTCCACATAATGAACATTGACTTGCCCTTCACCAAACCCTTTATGGAAGTTTATCAGCTCCACATAATGAACATTCAGTTGCCTTTCACCAAACCCTTTATGGAAGCTTATCAGCTCCACATAATGAACATTCAGTTGCCTTTCACCAAACACTTTATGGAAGTTTATCAGCTCCACATAATGAACATTGACTTGCCCTTCACCAAACCCTTTATGGAAGTTTATCAGCTCCACATAATGAACATTCAGTTGCCTTTCACCAAACCCTTTATGGAAGTTTATCAGCTCCACATAATGAACATTGACATGCCCTTCACCAAACCCTTTATGGAAGTTTATCAGCTCCACATAATGAACATTGACTTGCCCTTCACCAAACCCTTTATGGAAGTTTATCAGCTCCACATAATGAACATTGACTTGCCCTTCACGAAACCCTTTATGGAAGTTTATCAGCTCCACATAATGAACATTGACTTGCCCTTCACCAAGCCCTTTATGGAAGTTTATCAGCTCCACATAACGAACATTCAGTTGCCTTTCACCAAACCCTTTATGGAAGTTTATCAGCTCCACATAATGAACATTGACTTGCCCTTCACCAAACCCTTTATGGAAGTTTATCAGCTCCACATAATGAACATTGACTTGCCCTTCACCAAACCCTTTATGGAAGTTTATCAGCTCCACATAATGAACATTGAGTTGTCCTTCACCAAGCTCTTTATGGAAGTTTATCAGCTCCACATAATGAACATTGTCTGGCCCTCACCAAACCCTTTATGGAAATTTATCAGCTCCACATAATGAACAGTGACCTGCCCTTCACCAAACCCTTTATGGAAGTTTATCAGCTCCACATAATGAACATTGACTTGCCCTCCACCAAACCCTTTATGGAAATTATTATTTATTTATGCCAACAAACTTACTGTTGGTCTTTTTAAACACACAAGCCGTGTGTGGGCAAAGTTTAAGAGGTAGAACCGGAACTTAAAAATCCAATGCCACAACTGCTCAGTGGTAGAGCGTCCGCCCGGCAAGCGGAAGGTCTGTGGTTCAAATCCCAGTTGTGGCATTGAATTTTTAAGTTCCGGTTCTACCCCTTTATGGAAGTTTATCAGCTCCACATAATGAACATTGAGTTGCCCTCCACCAAACCCTTTGTGGAAGTTTATCAGCTCCACATAATGAACATTGTCTTGCCCTTCAACAAGCTCTTTATGGAAGTTTATCAGCTCCACATAATGAACATTGACTTTCTCTTCACCAAGCCCTTTATGGAAGTTTATCACCTCCACATAATGAACATTCAGTTGCCTTTCACCAAACCCTTTATGGAAGTTTATCAGCTCCACATAATGAACATTGAGTTGCCCTTCACCAAACACTTTATGGAAGTTTATCAGCTCCACATAATGAACATTGACTTGCCCTTCACCAAATCCTTTATGGAAGTTTATCAGCTCCACATAATGAACATTGACTTGCCCTTCACCAAACCCTTTATGGAAGTTTATCAGTTCCACATAATGAACATTGACTTGCCCTTCACCAAATCCTTTATGGAAGTTTATCAGTTCCACATAATGAACATTGTGTTGCCCTTCACCAAACCCTTTTTGGAAGTTTATCAGTTCCGCATAATGAACATTGAGTTGCCCTTCACCAAACCCTTTATGGAAGTTTATCAGCTCTACATAATGAACATTGAGTTGCCCTTCACCAAACCCTTTATGGAAGTTTATCAGTTCCACATAATGAACATTGAGTTGCCCTTCACCAAACCCTTTATGGAGGTTTATCAGTTCCACATAATGAACATTGTCTTGCCCTTCACCAAACCCTTTATGGAAGTTTATCAGCTCCACATAATGAACATTGACTTGCCCTTCACCAAGCCCTTTATGGAAGTTTATCAGTTCCACATAATGAACATTGAGTTGCGCTTCACCAAGCCCTTTATGGAAGTTTTTCAACTCCACATAATGAGCATTGAGTTGCCCTTCACCAAACCCTTTATGGAAGTTTATCAGCTCCACATAATGAACTTTGACTTGCCCTTCACCAAACCCTTTATGGAAGTTTATCAGCTCCACATAATGAACATTGACTTGCCCTTCACCAAACACTTTATGGAAGTTTATCAGCTCCACATAATGAACATTGACTTGCCCTTCACCAAACACTTTATGGAAGTTTATCAGATCCACATAATGAACATTGAGTTGTCCTTCACCAAGCTCTTTATGGAAGTTTATCAGCTCCACATAATGAACATTGTCTGACACTCCACCAAACCCTTTATGGAAGTTTATCAGTTCCACATAATGAACATTGAGTTGCCCTTCACCAAACCCTTTATGGAAGTTTATCAGCTCCACAGAATGAACATTGACTTTCCCTTCACCAAGCCCTTTATGGAAGTTTATTAGTTCCACATAATGAACATTGACTTTCCCTTCACCAAACCCTTTATGGAAGTTTATCAGCTCCACATAATGAACATTGACTTTCCCTTCACCAAGCCCTTTATGGAAGTTTATCAGCTCCACAGAATGAACATTGACTTTCCCTTCTCCAAGTCCTTTATGGAAGTTTATCAGCTCCACAGAATGAACATTGACTTTCCCTTCACCAAGCCCTTATGGAAGTTTATCAGCTCCACAAAATGAACATTCAGTTGTCCTTCACCAAACCCTTTATGGAAGTTTATCAGCTCCACATAATGAACATTGACTTGCCCTTCACCAAACCCTTTATGGAAGTTTATCAGCTCCTCATAAAGAACATTGAGTTGCCCTTCACCAAACCCTATATGGAACTTTATCAGCTCTACATAATGAACATTGTCTTGCCCTTCACCAAACCCTTTATGGAAGTTTATCAGCTCCACATAATGAACATTGAGTTGCCCTTCACCAAACCCTTTATGGAAGTTTATCAGCTCCACATAATGAACATTGAGTTGCCCTTCACCAAACACTTTATGGAAGTTTATCAGCTCCACATAATGAACATTGTCTTGCCCTTCACCAAACCCTTTATGGAAGTTTATCAGCTCCACATAATGAACATTGAGTTGCCCTTCACCAAACCCTTTATGGAAGTTTATCAGCTCCACATAATGAACATTGACTTGCCCTCGACCAAACACTTTATGGAAGTTTATCAGCTCCACATAATGAACATTGTCTTGCCCTTCACCAAACCCTTTATGGAAGTTTATCAGCTCCACATAATGAACATTCAGTTGCCTTTCACCAAACCCTTTATGGAAGTTTATCAGCTCCACATAATGAACATTCAGTTGCCTTTCACCAAACCCTTTATGGAAGTTTATCAGCTCCACATAATGAACATTGACTTGCCCTTCACCAAACCCTTTATGGAAGTTTATCAGCTCCACATAATGAACATTGAGTTGCCCTTCACCAAACCCTTTATGGAAGTTTATCAGCTCCACATAATGAACATTGACTTGCCCTCGACCAAACACTTTATGGAAGTTTATCAGCTCCACATAATGAACATTGTCTTGCCCTTCACCAAACCCTTTATGGAAGTTTATCAGCTCCACATAATGAACATTCAGTTGCCTTTCACCAAACCCTTTATGGAAGTTTATCAGCTCCACATAATGAACATTCAGTTGCCTTTCACCAAACCCTTTATGGAAGTTTATCAGCTCCACATAATGAACATTGACTTGCCCTTCACCAAACCCTTTATGGAAGTTTATCAGCTCCACATAATGAACATTCAGTTGCCTTTCACCAAACCCTTTATGGAAGCTTATCAGCTCCACATAATGAACATTCAGTTGCCTTTCACCAAACACTTTATGGAAGTTTATCAGCTCCACATAATGAACATTGACTTGCCCTTCACCAAACCCTTTATGGAAGTTTATCAGCTCCACATAATGAACATTCAGTTGCCTTTCACCAAACCCTTTATGGAAGTTTATCAGCTCCACATAATGAACATTGACTTGCCCTTCACCAAACCCTTTATGGAAGTTTATCAGCTCCACATAATGAACATTGACTTGCCCTTCACCAAACCCTTTATGGAAGTTTATCAGCTCCACATAATGAACATTGACTTGCCCTTCACGAAACCCTTTATGGAAGTTTATCAGCTCCACATAATGAACATTGACTTGCCCTTCACCAAGCCCTTTATGGAAGTTTATCAGCTCCACATAACGAACATTCAGTTGCCTTTCACCAAACCCTTTATGGAAGTTTATCAGCTCCACATAATGAACATTGACTTGCCCTTCACCAAACCCTTTATGGAAGTTTATCAGCTCCACATAATGAACATTGACTTGCCCTTCACCAAACCCTTTATGGAAGTTTATCAGCTCCACATAATGAACATTGAGTTGTCCTTCACCAAGCTCTTTATGGAAGTTTATCAGCTCCACATAATGAACATTGTCTGGCCCCCACCAAACCCTTTATGGAAATTTATCAGCTCCACATAATGAACAGTGACCTGCCCTTCACCAAACCCTTTATGGAAGTTTATCAGCTCCACATAATGAACATTGACTTGCCCTCCACCAAACCCTTTATGGAAATTATTATTTATTTATGCCAACAAACTTACTGTTGGTGTTTTTAAACACACAAGCCGTGTGTGGGCAAAGTTTAAGAGGTAGAACCGGAACTTAAAAATCCAATGCCACAACTGCTCAGTGGTAGAGCGTCCGCCCGGCAAGCGGAAGGTCTGTGGTTCAAATCCCAGTTGTGGCATTGAATTTTTAAGTTCCGGTTCTACCCCTTTATGGAAGTTTATCAGCTCCACATAATGAACATTGAGTTGCCCTCCACCAAACCCTTTGTGGAAGTTTATCAGCTCCACATAATGAACATTGTCTTGCCCTTCAACAAGCTCTTTATGGAAGTTTATCAGCTCCACATAATGAACATTGACTTTCTCTTCACCAAGCCCTTTATGGAAGTTTATCACCTCCACATAATGAACATTCAGTTGCCTTTCACCAAACCCTTTATGGAAGTTTATCAGCTCCACATAATGAACATTGAGTTGCCCTTCACCAAACACTTTATGGAAGTTTATCAGCTCCACATAATGAACATTGACTTGCCCTTCACCAAATCCTTTATGGAAGTTTATCAGCTCCACATAATGAACATTGACTTGCCCTTCACCAAACCCTTTATGGAAGTTTATCAGTTCCACATAATGAACATTGACTTGCCCTTCACCAAATCCTTTATGGAAGTTTATCAGTTCCACATAATGAACATTGTGTTGCCCTTCACCAAACCCTTTATGGAAGTTTATCAGTTCCACATAATGAACATTGAGTTGCCCTTCACCAAACCCTTTATGGAAGTTTATCAGCTCTACATAATGAACATTGAGTTGCCCTTCACCAAACCCTTTATGGAAGTTTATCAGTTCCACATAATGAACATTGAGTTGCCCTTCACCAAACCCTTTATGGAGGTTTATCAGTTCCACATAATGAACATTGTCTTGCCCTTCACCAAACCCTTTATGGAAGTTTATCAGTTCCACATAATGAACATTGTCTTGCCCTTCACCAAGCCCTTTATGGAAGTTTATCAGCTCCACATAATGAACATTGACTTGCCCTTCACCAAGCCCTTTATGGAAGTTTATCAGTTCCACATAATGAACATTGAGTTGCGCTTCACCAAGCCCTTTATGGAAGTTTTTCAACTCCACATAATGAGCATTGAGTTGCCCTTCACCAAACCCTTTATGGAAGTTTATCAGCTCCACATAATGAACTTTGACTTGCCCTTCACCAAACCCTTTATGGAAGTTTATCAGCTCCACATAATGAACATTGACTTGCCCTTCACCAAACACTTTATGGAAGTTTATCAGCTCCACATAATGAACATTGACTTGCCCTTCACCAAACACTTTATGGAAGTTTATCAGATCCACATAATGAACATTGAGTTGTCCTTCACCAAGCTCTTTATGGAAGTTTATCAGCTCCACATAATGAACATTGTCTGACACTCCACCAAACCCTTTATGGAAGTTTATCAGTTCCACATAATGAACATTGAGTTGCCCTTCACCAAACCCTTTATGGAAGTTTATCAGCTCCACAGAATGAACATTGACTTTCCCTTCACCAAGCCCTTTATGGAAGTTTATTAGTTCCACATAATGAACATTGACTTTCCCTTCACCAAACCCTTTATGGAAGTTTATCAGCTCCACATAATGAACATTGACTTTCCCTTCACCAAGCCCTTTATGGAAGTTTATCAGCTCCACAGAATGAACATTGACTTTCCCTTCTCCAAGTCCTTTATGGAAGTTTATCAGCTCCACAGAATGAACATTGACTTTCCCTTCACCAAGCCCTTATGGAAGTTTATCAGCTCCACAAAATGAACATTCAGTTGTCCTTCACCAAACCCTTTATGGAAGTTTATCAGCTCCACATAATGAACATTGAGTTGCCCTCCACCAAACCCTTTGTGGAAGTTTATCAGCTCCACATAATGAACATTGTCTTGCCCTTCACCAAGCTCTTTATGGAAGTATAACTAGGAGTTATTTCCGGGCTGTTGTTCTTTATGGAAGTTTATCAGCTCCACATAATGAACATTGACTTTCTCTTCACCAAGCCCTTTATGGAAGTTTATCACCTCCACATAATGAACATTGACTTGCCCTTCACCAAGCCCTTTATGGAACTTTATCAGCTCCACATAATGAACATTGAGTTGCCCTTCACCAAACCCTTTATGGAAGTTTATCAGCTCCACATAATGAACATTGAGTTGCCCTTCACCAAACCCTTTATGGAAGTTTATCAGCTCCACATAATGAACATTGACTTGCCCTTCACCAAACCCTTTATGGAAGTTTATCAGTTCCACATAATGAACATTGACTTGCCCTTCACCAAACCCTTTATGGAAATTTATCAGCTCCACATAAGGAACATTGACTTTCCCTTCACCAAGCCCTTTATGGAAGTTTATCAGCTCCACATAATGAACATTGCCTTGCCCTTCACCAAACCCTTTATGGAACTTTATCAGCTCCACATAATGAACATTGACTTGCCCTTCACCAAACTCTTTATGGAAGTTTATCAGTTCCACATAATGAACATTGCCTTGCCCTTCACCAAACCCTTTATGGAAGTTTATGAGCCCAACCAATCACACATCAGACAAGAAACAGTCATTTAATTCTGGTGATGGGAGCAAGTTAAGCTCTTGAAGCCGGTCGACACTAATTTTATGTAAGTGAAGTTAAGTGTTTCTATCCAAGTCAGTTTTAATTATAATTTAGATTCACATCACTGTTACAAGCTTATTAAAAGATATGTAATTAGAAAGTACATTCCTATCCATATGCATATAAATTCAAAGCATACTCCTTTGAATATTTGTGGTGAATTTTCAACAATGCATACCTATAAAGAGAAAAGAAGGCTACGTTTTCATCGCGCATTGCTCTAAACATCTTAGAAAATGTTACAAATGTACATTATTTCTTGTTCAGCATGGATAAGAAAGGCCAATCTTTAATATAAAAAGGTCAAACTAGCCGGAAGATGCTCACTGATACCTGATACTTGATATGATAGTTTGTACACCTTAATACCCAAACATCATTATTTAATTCTTGTTCAATGCGATGTTCCAGTAACGATTAGCAGGCTTCCATTTCCATGTAGCTTCTTCAAAGTTGTCAACATAAACACAGGGCTGTACAATCATACTGTTCTACGCCACCTCCTTTCAATTATTTAGTTTCCTAATTTTATTGATCAACAGAATCACAGATAAAGTTTAGCTAATCGCTCAATGAAAACCTTAGTGACTTAAACAAAACCCATGTTTGAGACTTCTAATGCTCCTGTATATCGTATGGCATGGTTGTCAAAATCATAATTTACTCTGCTGTCCTAGATTTTGCATTTGGACCATGTTATAAGGATAGTTAAAGATAGTCTTTGGAATTTCTAAACATTTATATCTATTATGACCTTGTATTAAGGTACCTAATTCTATAAAGTTTCAATATAACCATGTCATTAATTACCTTCACTCGTAACCATCTTCTTGGGTAAGCTAGCCATCTTTGTAGTAGACGACGAGAGATCATTGTTTCACTATCAGCTCGTGGTTTATGTTTTTTGAACCGAACTGTGGGTTCTACATGTATCTGCTCCAGCACAAGCACAGCCTGTTGGTATACATGAATCACTGTAAGTCATTACAACTCTCTTACACAACTGCAGGTTGAATCTGCTGCAGCACAAGCACAGCCTGTTGGTATACATGAATCACTGTAAGTCATTACAACTCTCTTACACAACTACAGGTTGAATCTGCTGCAGCAATGGCACAGCCTGTTGGTATACATGAATCACTGTAAGTCATTACAACTCTCTTACACAACTGCAGGTTGAATCTGCTGCAGCACAAGCACAGCCTGTTGGTGTACATGAATCACTGTAAGTCATTACAAACCTGTTACCCAACTGCAGGTTCTTCATGTATCTGCTGCAGCACAAGCACAGCCTGTTGGTGTACATGAATCACTGTAAGTCATTACAACCCTGTTACCCAACTGCAGGTTCTTCATGTATCTGCTGCAGCACAAGCACAGCCTGTTGGTATACATGAATCACTGTAAGTCATTACAAACCTGTTACCCAACTGCAGGTTCTTCATGTATCTGCTGCAGCACAAGCACAGCCTGTTGGTATACATGAATCACTGTAAGTCATTACAAACCTGTTACCCAACTGCAGGTTCTTCATGTATCTGCTGCAGCACAAGCACAGCCTGTTGGTATACATGAATCACTATAAGTCATTACAACCCTATTACCCAACTGCAGGTTCTTCATGTATCTGCTGCAGCACAAGCAAGGCCTGTTGGTATACATGAATCACTATAAGTCATTACAACCCTATTACCCAACTGCAGGTTCTTCATGTATCTGCTGCAGCACAAGCACAGCCTGTTGGTATACATGAATCACTATAAGTCATTACAACCCTGTTACCCAACTGCAGGTTCTTCATGTATCTGCTGCAGCACAAGCACAGCGTGTTGGTAAACATGAATCACTGTAAGTCATTAGAACCCTGTTACCCAACTGCAGGTTCTTCATGTATATGCTGCAGCACAAGCACAGCCTGTTGGTATACATGAATCACTGTAAGTCATTACAACCCTGTTACCCAACTGCAGGTTCTTCATGTATCTGCTGCAGCACAAGCACAGCCTGTTGGTATACATGAATCACTGTAAGTCATTACAACCCTGTTACCCAACTGTAGGTTCTACATGTATCTGGCTGCAGCACAAGCACAGCCTGTTGGTATACATGAATCACTGTAAATCATTACAACCCTGTTACCCAACTGCAGGTTCTACATGTATCTGCTGCAGCACAAACACAGCCCGTTGCTATACATGAATCACTGTAAGTCATTACAACCCTGTTACCCAACTGCAGGTTCTACATGTATCTGCTCCAGCACAAGCACAGCCTGTTGGTATACATGAATCACTATAAGTCATTACAACCCTGTTACCCAACTGCAGGTTGTATCTGCTGCAGCACAAGCACAGCCTGTTGGTATACATGAATCACTATAAGTCTTTACAACCCTGTTACCCAACTGTAGGTTCTTCATGTATCTGGTCCAGCACAAGCACAGCCTGTTGGTATACATGAATCACTGTAAGTCATTACAACCCTGTTACCCAGCTGCAGGTTCTACATGTATCTGCTGCAGCACAAGCACAGCCTGTTGGTATACATGAATCACTATAAGTCATTACAACCCTATTACCCAACTGCAGGTTCTTCATGTATCTGCTGCAGCACAAGCAAGGCCTGTTGGTATACATGAATCACTATAAGTCATTACAACCCTATTACCCAACTGCAGGTTCTTCATGTATCTGCTGCAGCACAAGCACAGCCTGTTGGTATACATGAATCACTGTAAATCATTACAACCCTGTTACCCAACTGCAGGTTCTACATGTATCTGCTGCAGCACAAACACAGCCCGTTGCTATACATGAATCACTGTAAGTCATTACAACCCTGTTACCCAACTGCAGGTTCTACATGTATCTGCTCCAGCACAAGCACAGCCTGTTGGTATACATGAATCACTATAAGTCATTACAACCCTGTTACCCAACTGCAGGTTGTATCTGCTGCAGCACAAGCACAGCCTGTTGGTATACATGAATCACTATAAGTCTTTACAACCCTGTTACCCAACTGTAGGTTCTTCATGTATCTGCTCCAGCACAAGCACAGCCTGTTGGTATACATGAATCACTGTAAGTCATTACAACCCTGTTACCCAGCTGCAGGTTCTACATGTATCTGCTGCAGCACAAGCACAGCCTGTTGGTATACATGAATCACTATAAGTCATTACAACCCTATTACCCAACTGCAGGTTCTTCATGTATCTGCTGCAGCACAAGCAAGGCCTGTTGGTATACATGAATCACTATAAGTCATTACAACCCTATTACCCAACTGCAGGTTCTTCATGTATCTGCTGCAGCACAAGCACAGCCTGTTGGTATACATGAATCACTATAAGTCATTACAACCCTGTTACCCAACTGCAGGTTCTTCATGTATCTGCTGCAGCACAAGCACAGCCTGTTCGTATACATGAATCACTGTAAGTCATTACAACCCTGTTACCCAACTGCAGGTTCTTCATGTATCTGCTGCAGCACAAGCACAGCCTGTTGGTATACATGAATCACTGTAAGTCATTACAACCCTGTTACCCAACTGTAGGTTCTACATGTATCTGCTGCAGCACAAGCACAGCCTGTTGGTATACATGAACCACTGTAAATCATTACAACCCTGTTACCCAACTGCAGGTTCTACATGTATCTGCTGCAGCACAAACACAGCCCGTTGCTATACATGAATCACTGTAAGTCATTACAACCCTGTTACCCAACTGCAGGTTGTATCTGCTGCAGCACAAGCACAGCCTGTTGGTATACATGAATCACTATAAGTCTTTACAACCCTGTTACCCAACTGTAGGTTCTTCATGTATCTGCTCCAGCACAAGCACAGCCTGTTGGTATACATGAATCACTGTAAGTCATTACAACCCTGTTACCCAACTGCAGGTTCTACATGTATCTGCTGCAGCACAAGCACAGCCTGTTGGTATACATGAATCACTGTAACTCATTACAACCATGTTACCCAACTGCAGGTTCTACATGTATCTGCTGCAGCACAAGCACAGCCTGTTGGTATACATGAATCACTGTAACTCATTACAACCATGTTACCCAACTGCAGGTTCTACATGTATCTGCTGCAGCACAAGCACAGCCTGTTGGTATACATGAATCACTATAAGTCATTACAACCCTGTTACCCAACTGCAGGTTCTTCATGTATCTGCTGCAGCACAAGCACAGCCTGTTGGTATACATGAATCACTGTAAGTCATTACAACCCTGTTACACAACTGCAGGTTCTACATGTATCTGCTGCAGCACAAGCACAGCCTGTTGGTATACATGAATCACTATAAGTCATTACAACCCTGTAACCCAATTGCAGGTTCTACATGTATCTGCTGCAGCACAAGCACAGCCTGTTGGTATACATGAATCACTATAACTCATTACAACCCTGTTACCCAACTGCAGGTTCTACATGTATCTGCTGCAGCACAAGCACAGCCTGTTGGTATACATGAATCACTGTAAGTCATTACAACCCTGTTACCCAACTGTAGGTTCTTCATGTATCTGCTGCAGCACAAGCACAGCCTGTTGGTATACATGAATCACTGTAAGTCATTACAACCCTGTTACCCAACTGTAGGTTCTTCATGTATCTGCTGCAGCACAAGCACAGCCTGTTGGTATACATGAATCACTGTAAATCATTACAACCCTGTTACCCAACTGTAGGTTCTTCATGCATCTGCTGCAGCACAAGCACAGCCTGTTGGTATACATGAATCACTGTAAGTCATTACAACCCTGTTACTCAACTGTAGGTTCTTCATGTATCTGCTGCAGCACAAGCACAGCCTGTTGGTATACATGAATCACTGTAAGTCATTACAACCCTGTTACCCAACTGCAGGTTCTTCATGTATCTGCTGCAGCACAAGCACAGCCTGTTGGTATACATGAATCACTGTAAGTCATTACAACCCTGTTACCCAACTGCAGGTTCTTCATGTATCTGCTGCAGCACAAGCACAGCCTGTTGGTATACATGAATCACTGTAAGTCATTACAACACTGTTACCCAACTGCTGGTTCTTCATGCATCTGCTGCAGCACAAGCACAGCCTGTTGGTATACATGAATCACTGTAAGTCATTACAACCCTGTTACCCAACTGCAGGTTCTTCATGTATCTGCTGCAGCACAAGCACAGCCTGTTGGTATACATGAATCACTGTAAGTCATTGCAAGTCTCTTACACAACCGCAGGTTGTACCTGCTGCAGCACAAGCACAGCGTGTTGGTAAACATGAATCACTGTAAGTCATTAGAACCCTGTTACCCAACTGCAGGTTCTTCATGTATATGCTGCAGCACAAGCACAGCCTGTTGGTATACATGAATCACTGTAAGTCATTACAACCCTGTTACCCAACTGCAGGTTCTTCATGTATATGCTGCAGCACAAGCACAGCCTGTTGGTATACATGAATCACTGTAAGTCATTACAACCCTGTTACCCAACTGTAGGTTCTTCATGTATCTGCTGCAGCACAAGCACAGCCTGTTGGTATACATGAATCACTGTAAATCATTACAACCCTGTTACCCAACTGTAGGTTCTTCATGCATCTGCTGCAGCACAAGCACAGCCTGTTGGTATACATGAATCACTGTAAGTCATTACAACCCTGTTACTCAACTGTAGGTTCTTCATGTATCTGCTGCAGCACAAGCACAGCCTGTTGGTATACATGAATCACTGTAAGTCATTACAACCCTGTTACCCAACTGCAGGTTCTTCATGTATCTGCTGCAGCACAAGCACAGCCTGTTGGTATACATGAATCACTGTAGGTCATTACAACCCTGTTACCCAACTGCAGGTTCTTCATGTATCTGCTGCAGCACAAGCACAGCCTGTTGGTATACATGAATCACTGTAAGTCATTACAACACTGTTACCCAACTGCTGGTTCTTCATGCATCTGCTGCAGCACAAGCACAGCCTGTTGGTATACATGAATCACTGTAAGTCATTGCAAGTCTCTTACACAACCGCAGGTTGTACCTGCTGCAGCACAAGCACAGCGTGTTGGTAAACATGAATCACTGTAAGTCATTAGAACCCTGTTACCCAACTGCAGGTTCTTCATGTATATGCTGCAGCACAAGCACAGCCTGTTGGTATACATGAATCACTGTAAGTCATTACAACCCTGTTACCCAACTGCAGGTTCTTCATGTATATGCTGCAGCACAAGCACAGCCTGTTGGTATACATGAATCACTGTAAATCATTACAACTCTCTTACACAACTGTAGGTAGTATCTGCTGCAGCACTAGCACAGCCTGTTGGTATACATGAATCACTGTAAGTCATTACAACCCTGTTACCCAACTGCAGGTTCTTCATCTATCTGCTCCAGCACAAGCACAGCCTGCTGGTATACATGAATCACTGTAAGTCATAAACAACCCTGTTACCCAACTGGAGGTTCTAAATGTATCTGCTGCAGCACAAGCACAGCCTGTTGGTATACATGAATCACTGTAAGTCTTTACAATCCTGTTACCCAACTGTAGGTTCTACATGTATCTGCTGCAGCACAAGCACAGCCTGTTGGTACACATGAATCACTGTAAGTCATTACAACCCCGTGGCCCAACTGCAGGTTCTTCATGTATCTGCTGCAACACAAGCACAGCCTGTTGGTGTACATGAATCACTGCAACTCATTACAACCCTGTTACCCAACTGTAGGTTCTTCATGTATCTGCTGCAGCACAAGCACAGCCTGTTGGTATACATGAATCACTGTAAGTCATTACAACCCCGTTACCCAACTGCAGGTTCTTCATGTATCTGCTGCAACACAAGCACAGCCTGTTGGTGTACATGAATCACTGTAAGTCATTACAACCCCGTTACCCAACTGTAGGTTCTTCATGTATCTGCTGCAGCACAAGCACAGCCTGTTGGTATACATGAATCACTGTAAGTCATTACAACCCTGTTACCCAACTGTAGGTTCTTCATGTATCTGCTGCAGCACAAGCACAGCCTGTTGGTATACATGAATCACTGTAAGTCATTACAACCCTGTTACCCAACTGCTGGTTCTTCATGTATCTGCTGCTGCACAAGCACAGCCTGTTGGTATACATGAATCACTGTAAGTCATTACAACCCTGCTACCCAACTGTAGGTTGTATCTGCTGCAGCACAAGCACAGCCTGTTGGTATACATGAATCACTGTAAGTCATTACAACCCTGTTACCCAACTGCTGGTTCTTGATGTATCTGCTGCTGCACAAGCACAGCCTGTTGGTATACATGAATCACTGTAAGTCATTGCAACTCTCTTACACAACTGTAGGTTGTATCTGCTGCAGCACAAGCACAGCCTGTTGGTATACATGAATCACTGTAAGTCATTACAACCCTGTTACCCAACTGTAGGTTCTTCATGTATCTGCTGCAGCACAAGCACAGCCTGTTGGTATACATGAATCACTGTAAGTCATTACAATCCTGTTACCCAACTGCAGGTTCTTCATGTATCTGCTGCAGCACAAACACAGCCCGTTGCTATACATGAATCACTGTAAGTCATTACAACCCTGTTACCCAACTGCAGGTTCTACATGGATCTGCTCCAGCACAAGCACAGCCTGTTGGTATACATGAATCACTATAAGTCATTACAACCCTGTTACCCAACTGCAGGTTCTTCATGTATCTGCTGCAGCACAAGCACAGCCTGTTGGTATACATGAATCACTATAAGTCATTACAACCCTGTTACCCAACTGTAGGTTCTTCATGTATCTGCTCCAGCACAAGCACAGCCTGTTGGTATACATGAATCACTGTAAGTCATTACAACCCTGTTACCCAACTGCAGGTTCTTCATGTATCTGCTCCAGCACAAGCACAGCCTGTTGGTATACATGAATCACTATAAGTCATTACAACCCTGTTACCCAACTGCAGGTTCTACATGTATCTGCTGCAGCACAAGCACAGCCTGTTGGTATACATGAATCACTATAAGTCATTACAACCCTGTTACCCAACTGCAGGTTCTACATGTATCTGCTGCAGCACAAGCACAGCCTGTTGGTATACATGAATCACTGTAAGTCATTACAACCCTGTTACCCAACTGTAGGTTCTTCATGTATCTGCTGCAGCACAAGCACAGCCTGTTGGTATACATGAATCACTGTAAATCATTACAACCCTGTTACCCAACTGTAGGTTCTTCATGTATCTGCTGCAGCACAAGCACAGCCTGTTGGTATACATGAATCACTGTAAGTCATTACAACCCTGATACCCAACTGCAGGTTCTTCATGTATCTGCTGCAGCACAAGCACAGCCTGTTGGTATACATGAATCACTGTAAGTCATTACAACCCTGTTACCCAACTGCAGGTTCTTCATGTATCTGCTGCAGCACAAGCACAGCCTGTTGGTATACATGAATCACTGTAAGTCATTACAACACTGTTACCCAACTGCTGGTTCTTCATGCATCTGCTGCAGCACAAGCACAGCCTGTTGGTACACATGAATCACTGTAAGTCATTGCAAGTCTCTTACACAACCGCAGGTTGTACCTGCTGCAGCACAAGCACAGCGTGTTGGTAAACATGAATCACTGTAAGTCATTAGAACCCTGTTACCCAACTGCAGGTTCTTCATGTATATGCTGCAGCACAAGCACAGCCTGTTGGTATACATGAATCACTGTAAGTCATTACAACCCTGTTACCCAACTGCAGGTTCTTCATGTATATGCTGCAGCACAAGCACAGCCTGTTGGTATACATGAATCACTGTAAATCATTACAACTCTCTTACACAACTGCAGGTTGTATCTGCTGGAGCACAAGCACAGCCTGTTGGTATACATGAATCACTGTAAATCATTACAACTCTCTTACACAACTGTAGGTAGTATCTGCTGCAGCACTAGCACAGCCTGTTAGTATACATGAATCACTGTAAGTCATTACAACCCTGTTCGCCAACTGCAGGTTCTTCATCTATCTGCTCCAGCACAAGCACAGCCTGTTGGTATACATGAATCACTGTAAGTCATAAACAACCCTGTTACCCAACTGGAGGTTCTAAATGTATCTGCTGCAGCACAAGCACAGCCTGTTGGTATACATGAATCACTGTAAGTCTTTACAATCCTGTTACCCAACTGTAGGTTCTACATGTATCTGCTGCAGCACAAGCACAGCCTGTTGGTATACATGAATCACTGTAAGTCATTACAACCCCGTGGCCCAACTGCAGGTTCTTCATGTATCTGCTGCAACACAAGCACAGCCTGTTGGTGTACATGAATCACTGCAACTCATTACAACCCTGTTACCCAACTGTAGGTTCTTCATGTATCTGCTGCAGCACAAGCACAGCCTGTTGGTATACATGAATCACTGTAAGTCATTACAACCCCGTTACCCAACTGCAGGTTCTTCATGTATCTGCTGCAACACAAGCACAGCCTGTTGGTGTACATGAATCACTGTAAGTCATTACAACCCCGTTACCCAACTGTAGGTTCTTCATGTATCTGCTGCAGCACAAGCACAGCCTGTTGGTATACATGAATCACTGTAAGTCATTACAACCCTGTTACCCAACTGTAGGTTCTTCACGTATCTGCTGCAGCACAAGCACAGCCTGTTGGTATACATGAATCACTGTAAGTCATTACAACCCTGTTACCCAACTGCTGGTTCTTCATGTATCTGCTGCTGCACAAGCACAGCCTGTTGGTATACATGAATCACTGTAAGTCATTACAACCCTGCTACCCAACTGTAGGTTGTATCTGCTGCAGCACAAGCACAGCCTGTTGGTATACATGAATCACTGTAAGTCATTGCAACTCTCTTACACAACTGTAGGTTGTATCTGCTGCAGCACAAGCACAGCCTGTTGGTATACATGAATCACTGTAAGTCTTTACAACCCTGTTACCCAACTGCAGGTTCTTCATGTATATGCTGCAGCACAAGCACAGCCTGTTGGTATACATGAATCACTGTAAATCATTACAACTCTCTTACACAACTGCAGGTTGTATCTGCTGGAGCACAAGCACAGCCTGTTGGTATACATGAATCACTGTAAGTCATTACAACCCTGTTACCCAACTGCAGGTTCTTCATGTATATGCTGCAGCACAAGCACAGCCTGTTGGTATACATGAATCACTGTAAATCATTACAACTCTCTTACACAACTGCAGGTTGTATCTGCTGGAGCACAAGCACAGCCTGTTGGTATACATGAATCACTGTAAGTCATTACAACCCTGTTACCCAACTGCAGGTTCTTCATGTATATGCTGCAGCACAAGCACAGCCTGTTGGTATACATCAATCACTGTAAATCATTACAACTCTCTTACACAACTGCAGGTTGTATCTGCTGGAGCACAAGCACAGCCTGTTGGTATACATGAATCACTGTAAATCATTACAACTCTCTTACACAACTGTAGGTAGTATCTGCTGCAGCACTAGCACAGCCTGTTGGTATACATGAATCACTGTAAGTCATTACAACCCTGTTACCCAACTGCAGGTTCTTCATCTATCTGCTCCAGCACAAGCACAGCCTGTTGGTATACATGAATCACTGTAAGTCATAAACAACCCTGTTACCCAACTGGAGGTTCTAAATGTATCTGCTGCAGCACAAGCACAGCCTGTTGGTATACATGAATCACTGTAAGTCATTACAACCCCGTGGCCCAACTGCAGGTTCTTCATGTATCTGCTGCAACACAAGCACAGCCTGTTGGTGTACATGAATCACTGCAACTCATTACAACCCTGTTACCCAACTGCAGGTTCTTCATGTATCTGCTGCAGCACAAGCACAGCCTGTTGGTGTACATGAATCACTGTAAGTCATTACAACCCCGTTACCCAACTGCAGGTTCTTCATGTATCTGCTGCAACACAAGCACAGCCTGTTGGTGTACATGAATCACTGTAAGTCATTACAACCCCGTTACCCAACTGTAGGTTCTTCATGTATCTGCTGCAGCACAAGCACAGCCTGTTGGTATACATGAATCACTGTAAGTCATTACAACCCTGTTACCCAACTGTAGGTTCTTCATGTATCTGCTGCAGCACAAGCACAGCCTGTTGGTATACATGAATCACTGTAAGTCATTACAACCCTGTTACCCAACTGCTGGTTCTTCATGTATCTGCTGCTGCACAAGCACAGCCTGTTGGTATACATGAATCACTGTAAGTCATTACAACCCTGCTACCCAACTGTAGGTTGTATCTGCTGCAGCACAAGCACAGCCTGTTGGTATACATGAATCACTGTAAGTCATTACAACCCTGTTACCCAACTGCTGGTTCTTCATGTATCTGCTGCAGCACAAGCACAGCCTGTTGGTATACATGAATCACTGTAAGTCATTACAACCCTGTTACCCAACTGTAGGTTCTACATGTATCTGCTGCAACACAAGCACAGCCTGTTGGTATACATGAATCACTGTAAGTCATTACAACCCTGTTACCCAACTGTAGGTTCTTCATGTATCTGCTGCAGCACAAGCACAGCCTGTTGGTATACATGAATCACTATAAGTCATTACAATCCTGTTACCCAACTGCAGGTTCTTCATGTATCTGCTGCAGCACAAGCACAGCCTGTTGGTATACATGAATCCCTGTGACTCACTACAACCCTGTTACCCAACTGCAGGTTCTTCATGTATCTGCTGCAGCACTAGCACAGCCTGTTGGTATACATGAATCACTGTAAGTCATTACAATCCTGTTACCCAACTGCAGGTTCTTCATGTATCTGCTGCAGCACAAGCACAGCCTGTTGGTATACATGAATCACTGTAAGTCATTACAACCCTGTTACCCAACTGCCGGTTCTTCATGTATCTGCTGCAGCACTAGCACAGCCTGTTGCTATACATGAATCACTGTAAGTCATTACAATCCTGTTACCCAACTGCAGGTTCTTCATGTATATGCCGCAGCACAAGCACAGCCTGTTGGTATACATGAATCACTGTAACTCATTACAACCCTGTTACCCAACTGCAGGTTCTTCATGTATCTGCTGCAGCACAAGCACAGCCTGTTGGTATACATGAATCACTGTAAGTCATTACAACCCTGTTACCCAACTGCAGGTTCTGTATCTATCTGCTCCAGCACAAGCACAGCCTGTTGGTATACATGAATCACTGTAACTCATTACAACCCTGTTACCCAACTGCAGGTTCTTCATGTATCTGCTGCAGCACAAGCACAGCTGTTGGTATACATGAATCACTGTAAGTCATTACAACCCTGTTACCCAACTGTAGGTTCTACATGTATCTGCTGCAGCACAAGCACAGCCTGTTGGTATACATGAATCACTGTAAGTCATTACAACCCTATTACCCAACTGCAGGTTCTTCATGTATCTGCTGCAGCACAAGCACAGCCTGTTGGTATACATGAATCACTGTAACTCATTACAACCATGTTACCCAACTGTAGGTTCTACATGTATCTGCTCCAGCACAAGCACAGCCTGTTGGTATACATGAATCACTGTAAGTCATTACAACCCTGTTACCCAACTGCAGGTTCTTCATGTATCTGCTGCAGCACAAGCACAGCCTGTTGGTATACATGAATCACTGTAAGTCATTACAACCCTGTTACCCAACTGTAGGTTGTATCTGCTGCAGCACAAGCACAGCCTGTTGGTATACATGAATCACTGTAAGTCATTACAACCCTATTACCCAACTGCAGGTTCTTCATGTATCTGCTGCAGCACAAGCACAGCCTGTTGGTATACATGAATCACTGTAAGTCATTACAACCCTGTTACCTAACTGCAGGTTCTTCATGTATCTGCTGCAGCACAAGCACAGCCTGTTGGTATACATGAATCACTGTAAGTCATTACAACCCTGTTACCCAACTGCAGGTTCTTCATGTATCTGCTGCAGCACAAGCACAGCCTGTTGGTATACATGAATCACTGTAAGTCATTACAAACCTGTTACCCAACTGTAGGTTCTTCATGTATCTGCTGCAGCACAAGCACAGCCTTTTGGTATACATGAATCACTGTAAGTCATTACAACCCTGTTACCCAACTGTAGGTTCTTCATGTATCTGCTGGAGCACAAGCACAGCCTGTTGGTATACATGAATCACTGTAAGTCATTACAAACCTGTTACCCAACTGCAGGTTCTACATGTATCTGCTGCAGCACAAGCACAGCCTGTTGGTATACATGAATCACTGTAAGTCATTACAACCCTGTTACCCAACTGCAGGTTCTTCATGTATCTGCTGCAGCACAAGCACAGCCTGTTGGTATACATGAATCACTGTAAGTCATTACAACCCTGTTACCCAACTGCTGGTTCTTCATGTATCTGCTGCTGCACAAGCACAGCCTGTTGGTATACATGAATCACTGTAAGTCATTACAACCCTGTTACCCAACTGCAGGTTCTTCATGTATCTGCTGCAGCACAAGCACAGCCTGTTGGTATACATGAATCACTGTAAGTCATTACAACCCTGTTACCCAACTGCAGGTTCTTCATGTATCAGCTCCAGCACAAGCACAGCCTGTTGGTATACATGAATCACTGTAAGTCATTACAACCCTGTTACCCAACTGCAGGTTGTTCATGTATCTGCTGCAGCACAAGCACAGCCTGTTGGTATACATGAATCACTGTAAGTCATTACAACCCTGTTACCCAACTGCAGGTTCTTCATATATCTGCTGCAGCACAAGCACAGCCTGTTGGTATACATGAATCACTGTAAGTCATTACAACCCTGTTACCCAACTGCAGGTTCTTCATATATCTGCTGCAGCACAAGCACAGCCTGTTGGTATACATGAATCACTGTAAGTCATTACAACCCTGTTACCCAACTGCAGGTTCTTCATGTATCTGCTGCAGCACAAGCACAGCCGGTTGCTATACATGAATCACTGTAAGTCATTACAACCCTGTTACCCAACTGCAGGTTCTTCATGTATCTGCTCCAGCACAAGCACAGCCCGTTGCTATACAGGAATCACTGTAAGTCATTACAACCCTGTTACCCAACTGCAGGTTCTACATGTATCTGCTCCAGCACAAGCACAGTCTGTTTGTAGTTTTAGTAGGTCTGTATGTAAGGGAGGTGGGGAAGTTCTTCTGGTCAGAAGCTTGCTGAAGAACTTGCCTCTAAATGTAAGTTGTAAGTAGCTTTAGTCAGTGGCGGCTCGTGCCTTACAAATTAGGTGAAGAAGTTCACTTAAGCATGCTGAAAGTACAATGCAAAGCTGGTGTCCCAGGGTCCAGTATTTTTTACCAAACATTTTGTATCCAATGGAATTGTACACAAAAGTAACAGTGTCTGTCAGCATTAGTGTAACATAAAATAAGCATGGCCGACTCACCTATATCTTGAAAACTAAGTCGATCATCCTATTTTTTAGAGCAGCAAATCTGTCAATAATGTCATCATAAAAGGGAGGACATTCCATAAGATCAGTAGGTCCTTCTCAATGGAAATGATTGCCAAAGATGAAAGCCGTTCTTGTGAAGTGGTGTTCCTTGACCAAGTCTTGATTCTCTTCAGACAAGAAAAGCTTCTTTCAACGGATGCACTGGTTGAGGGAATTGTTAGAACCAGGGAGAAAAGTTTGTAGGTTTCCTCAAACACATCACGATTTTTCTTCAATGAGCACAACACTTCTTGGAGTGTAAAATCCTTATAGATCAAATGATCTGCGTAAAACAAGCACAGTTCATATTTAAGGCGTTGCGGCTTGCTGAATAATTGAGGGTAACACTGTTGCAACTGGCAGAGAGCGTTTGAAGGAAAATTCACGGAATGATTTTGAAATTTTGATGAGTCGACAAAACATAGGAACTGCAATTTCTCACAATCTTGAAACCGAACGCTTATTTGCATCAATACCTTGTCAAGAATTTCTAAGTAAATGAGCTTAGAATTCTGGAAAGAATTGTCAACTGATTCTCTTGTAGTACCCAGACTGGTGAGCTGTGACACTTTGTTAAACGGTGTTCTAAAATATTCTTCATTGCGTCAGCTTTTTATTAAGTCGCTGGTATTTTGAATTTTCATAATGTCGAGTCTTTTTCTGTAGGATATCAAAGAAAATGTCCGTTAAACTGAAAATATCATCGAATACCACTGCCAGAATGGTAAACTGAAATTGTTCATTTTGCTGAGAAACCCTTCGCTAGATGTGATTGTTGTGTCATCTGAATCTACATCGTTTATTAAAACTTCAAACACACATATCAGCTTTTGCCAATTGTGAACCATGACATGGATGAAATTTCAGTTGGAACTCCGATTTTTTTTTTTTTTTTTTTTTTAAATTAACGTCCTCCAACATTGTGTCATATCGGAAGTGGAACTCCGACTTGTCTCAGTTAATGTTGGTATTCTTTTGGTCGAAACGGAATCCAACACGTACGACCGTTTTGCCGAACAATGAAAAAATGATGGAATACCACTAACATTCGCAAAAAATATGCGACACTTAGAAACGGCTCTACAGCTTTGTTTTAAAATCAAATTTAAACGGTGTGCCAAACAATGTACAAAAATTGTTTGAGGAGCATTATTCTTGATTCTTTTTTGAAGTCCATTCAAATGTCCTGACATAACACTCGCTCCATTGTAACATTGCGCAACTAATTTACGTTCATAATTAAAATTTGCAAGAATACCATGCAGTACAAGGAACAATGTTTCTGCAGACCTGTGAGCACTCACATCATGAAATCCCAAAAATCGTTCAACCAATGTGCTCTGTGTATTCACGTACCTTACAATGATAGAGCACTGAGACTGTTGATAAATATCTGTAGTATTGTCAACTTCAACAGAAAAAAAATCTGAGGCATTAATTTCAGCTGTAATATGGCCCTGTAAGTATTCCGAAATACATCCAATCAGCTCATTTTGTACAGATTTAGAATCACCGCTGAATACACTTTTGATATTACTATAGTGGAATTGGATTTCTAATCGACTTTCAGAGATTAATACGGACACAAGCTCCTTGAAATTTCCCCGATTTAGCGAAAGCGCACTCTCATCATGACCTCTAAATGCAAGCTCTTATTTACCTAAATACAATGCTGCTATAATGATCAACTGCAGGAAAAGCCTATTTAATCTCACGTTTTCATTGAAACGCACATGAAAAAGTCTGCTGTTTTCTTGAAAAGCGTCAACTATTGTGTTTCTGTTTTCTTCAAAAGTATTTAATTGTAATTTACATTTTAAATGATCCGCCGAATCATTGTGCTTGTGAAGGGAACGGGTTATATTAATGGATCAGTCAAGCCCGGGCGCTTGGACAGAGCAGACGTACCAGGAGAACCGGTTGTTTTGTCTACAGCGTGTGTGGCGTGATAGTGAGTGAGCGCAAGAAAGACACATACCACACTGTGAGTGATATTGATTATCACCAAGTGTAGGAATTTAGAGTGAGTAGATCAGCTAAATTTAACAGTGAAAAGAAATGGAAATGTACGCGAGAAAAAATACCCTCCGGATCAAGTTTGCTTTAAGTGCAACGCGACCGTCGGCATATGAAGTGCATGATTTCATAGCAGATACATTACGGTTAAATGCGGAACAAGTGGATACAATACAGTTAATCGCAAGTGAACGGGCAATTTATGTTAAATTAATATCAGCACTCTTGCTGGAGAAAACCCTCAATACCTTCTCGGCGGAAACACCTTTCACATACATGAATGGTGAGATGACTAAAGTGCTTATCGAACACGTGACCGGTAATGCTGTCAATGTCCGAGTGTTTGATGTACCCCCAGAGCTCCCGGCAGAGGTCTTAAAAGCAGCGTTGCAGCGTTACGGAACGGTATATGACGTCCGGAAGGAACAATGGAGCCGACAATATCGCGTCCCGGTGTTTAATGGGGTACGAGCGGTAAAGATGCAACTGAAGACGAACATCCCTAGTTTTATCGTCATTGGTAGCTACAGATTATCGGTGTCCTACGCCGGCCAACCCAGATCCTGCTACGTCTGCAGTAGAATGGCACATCTAAAGGAATTTTGCCCCCACCGTCCGTCTGGAACAAGCCCAGTGGCGACTGGAGGGAGAAACGACACAGAACCGACAATGGTGGTAATGGACACGCAGAGGGAGGGAGCGCATCCTACGGATGAAAACAGGCAAACGTCCCTGGTGAATGACAGTCAACAGGAAGCAGCAAGGTCTGCACCGCAAAGGGAGTATGCCTCCATAGTTCGAGATACCACTGGGAAACGAGTACATCTGGCCAATCCGGAGGAGATAATACAAGAGGTGGGTCCACTTGTGACTGAGACAGCTGCAACAGAAGAGAAACGCCCGACCGAGAAGAAACGGGCCAAGCGGGCGAAGACAAGCAAAGCCCATAAGGAAGAACCATCCTGGAATAACCAAATGGAGCTGGAGGAAGAGGTGGAAGGAGCCCATGAGGAGGCACGTCAATTGCAAGTCCCGTCCACAGACACAGCAGATACGGCTGGAGTACTGATGCAAGAGCCTGCCTCAGCATTGATTGGCAGCAGTATCCTGGAGGGAGGTGACAGGAACACCTGTGAGGTTCTTCCTGCAAGGAGGGACGCGGGAAACAACCCCCAGAGTGATTACGAAGCAGCACAGTTACAACAAAGTGTGAGGCGCCCAGCGGTGGAGATAGGAGCTGACTCCCATTACCGGGAGGACACCCCCGGCACCACCGTGGCGGCACGACCATCTGCGAGTGATTCTCGACCGCAAGTACTCGAACGGCCACACAGATCCCAAGAGGACCAACCACGGTCAGCTGAAGCAGTCGCAATTTATCGGCGTGCAGAGATGGCTGGTGGATCTCATCCCTCTCAACCTGATGCGAGGGCCACAGGAGCGGAGTCGCCGATCCTACTTCAGGTGACACGGAAGCCCCAGGTGTCGTTATGTGACCCAAGGCTTAAGGGAAATCCTCCGGCACAGATAACCCCAGCTAGACATCCAGAGACCGAACAGTAGCACACTAGTAGCAATGCACGAGGCCAAGAACGTAGACGCCCGACTTACACTATCTTTGCGACAGTCGCTTTCATAATCATCTATCTACGAACGATGGCAACAGTGAATGTGAATGGGTGCAGAAATCTAGTAACCCAAAAAATGCTCAATAGTTTCCTCCAGGTGAACAACATTGACATATGCTTTCTCCTAGAAGTAAATACTTACAACTTGGATGCTCTTTACAATTACGACTATAAAGTTAACCTAGGTTTGAACGGCAGAGGAACGGCAATAGTGTACAGGAAGGGGCTTCCCCTGCAGAATTTTCAGATGGATCCCGACGGCCGGGTCCTCTCCGCTACTTTGGAAGAGACCGTCCTGGTTAACATATATGCTCCAGCTGGGTCACAGAATAGACAAGCGAGAGAGCGTTTCTTCCAAACCGATGTAACCCCGCATTTGCGACAAGGCAAGGAACTTCTGCTAGCAGGCGACTTCAATTGCACGTTGCAGGCGAAGGACCAAAAAGGTGCTACGAATTTTAGCATCATGCTACAACACCTAGTGTCACAGCTGCAACTGCTTGACGCATGGGAGATCAAGCATGGGAATGAAGTGGAATTCACTTTCATCCGCAACACTTCTGCCTCACGCATCGACCGACAGTATCTATCTCCCGGAATGGCTCCAAATGTCCATCGAATTTGGGTCATTCCGGTGGTTTTTAGCGACCATCATGCAGTGCTATGTCAATTGCAAATAAATGAAATAAGGCTTGAGACGGCCGGCCGTGGCTACTGGAAACTCAATAATTCTATGCTGGAGGACACAGACATTCGGGAACAATTTCAGATCAAATGGCTTCAGTTACAAACGGCCTTTAGAAGTTCAACTCGGAAGAGTGTTTGGTGGGTGAACACGGCAAAACCGGCGATTCGTTCCCTTTTTAAATCCATGGGTATTGAGAGGGCACAGGCCAAGAAGCAATTACTACATTTTTACAATGAAGCGCTGTGGGGGCTGCATCTGAAGCAAAGGGAGGGCTATGAGGTGCAGACGGAGATAAAAAAAAAGTAAAAGAAATCATCAAATTAAAACACTTACACCAGTTGGAAGGACACAAAGTTCGAGCCAAAGTGAAATCCATGCATGAAGCGGAACAGAACTCATTTTATTATTTCGCAAAGGAGCGGCAGAAGGGACATGGAAGATATCCTCAAACAATACGGGACGCGCACACTGGAACTGCCCATGTTGGAACGCGCGCCCAGCTCCAGCTTATAGCGGATCATTTTCAAGCTTTATTTCAAGAAGCGCCAGAAGCAGATACCCCTTATAGGCGTGTGGAACATGAACTGTTTGACACCGGCATCACCCAGGAATCCGCAAAAATACTTACCAGCCCTATCACGGAGCGGGAGGTGATGGTCGCCATTCAACAAGCCAGTCGACACACATCACCAGGTGCTGATGGACTCACCTATGAATTCTATAGAAAGTTCTGGCCAATAATCAAGAAAGAAGTGGTAGATGTATATGCGGAATTGTGGGAGACAGCAGCGTTTCCCGCAACCTTCGCGGATGGTGTTATCACTCTGGTGCCGAAGAAACAGAAAATCACCACCATGAAGGATTATCGTCCAATAACGCTGCTAAACGCCGATTATAAATTATTTGCGAAAGTTCTGGCTAACCGATTAAAAGGTGCATATGCAGAAATCATGCATTGTAACCAAGCGGCAATATCGAGAGAGAACATTATTGTCACACTGGCAGAACTGCGTGACACGTTGATCCATCTACGCAGAGACAATAAAGCGGTGGCGTTGATCAATCTTGACTTTCAACAGGCTTTTGATAGAGTGCGCCATTCGTATCTATGGAACTGCTTAACGGCTGCGAAATTTCCAGTGCCGGTAATCAATCTTATTCAGGGACTCTACGGCACGGCACAGTCTCGAGTCTTATGGAACGGATGCTTTTCCAGGCCGGTACGAATAAAACGATCAGTACGTCAAGGCTGCCCGCTATCAATGGGATTGTTCTCATTGGCATTGAACCCTTTACTCCAGAGGCTGCAACAAACCATGCGAGGAGTCAGTGTATACAATGAACGGTTCACACTTACAGCCTATGCTGATGATGTGACTGTGGGGGCTGCAGATAATGAAGACATGACGACCATGCAACAGGGATTGGAGCAGTACACAACGATGTCCGGTGCAGTGTTAAATGCTGAGAAATCGGAGATCCTAATATTAGGAAATTGGCCGGAACCGCCACAGACCTTGGGGATGCAATGTGTCACCACTACAAGGATACTTGGTATATGCTTTATGGCAAATATCGAAGATACTATTGCAGTTAACTGGAGGGAAAAAATTAATAGTTTACGCCATTCCTTATCCATGGAGAGGATCCGGAACCTGAATTTGCTACAACGCATCTGGTACCTGCATACTTATGGTCTAAGCAAAATTTGGTATGTGGCACAGATTCTGCCGATTTCAAAACGTGACGCACAGAAACTGGAACAACTCTTTGGTTACCTTTTGTGGACTGGAAAAGCATATAAGGTGAGCCGGCCTCAACTACGTTTGCCTCCATCCAAAGGTGGTTGCGGCTTAGTCGACATTGCCAAGAAATGCATGGCCTTATTGGGGAAAACCGCCACACAATCATTGCGCGGATCTGGCTCATCAATTGACCAAAATTTCTGGAAGGAACAGCTTCATAACCCTCAGGTGGCACTCAACGGATTTAAACCCACTGTCCTTCACCTAAAACGAATTCTGGACAACAACGATGACATTACGGCCTTCGAATGCACTCGGAACCACTATCGTACGCTCACGACAGTTCATCTGGTTCCTAGAGTGACAGAGAAATATACCAGGGAGTGAAAAGTGATCTGGCAGAATTTATTTTGCAAAAATGTGCCCAGTGATTGGCAGGAAACCGCCTATGAAGTATTAAATGAGACTATACCGACAGCGGATAAACTCTGGCGACATGGAAGGGCACAGTCAAACCAATGTCCATCTTGTGCCGCCGTTGACACACTGGACCACCGGATTGCTTCCTGTAAGCAGGTTGAAGTCATCTGGGTAGAGCTCCGGACTTACATCGCCAAATGGTGCCCACTGCAAGCTCCACCATGCCTTGAGAAGCTCTAGCGTTTGGAATTTCATTTTCAGAAGACTGCACTCCAACGCTGTGTGGTTTGGCTGGTAATGGGAACATTGTACTGGATCCTTAAACAGAATAATGGCCCAGTGGCACAGAGGAAGGATTGGGTCAGTTTTCTGAGACAGGCACGCTGGCAACTGATAACTTCTGGTCTCAGCAAATCAATGCAGCCGTACATAACACGCCTTGCACTTTAAATACGACAGTGCAACCATAATCAAAATAATATATATATTGAAAAAAAAAATAATAAAAAATAAATAAAATTTAAAAAAAATAAATAAAGTAAAAAACTTAGTTAAAAAAATAAAAAAGAAAAAAAAAGCGAAAAAAAAAATGAAGTAGATTAGATATACCTAATCACTTTTTGTAAAAGAAAAAAAAAACAAAAAAAACACAAGCTTCCGAAATGGGAGAATTGCAATTGTCCAAGAGATCTTCCTGGGTGCTGACGACGAAAAGTGATTCCAACACTTGGACTTGAATGAGCTCTTGTATAGGGGCTGGAGCTCATATTAAAAAAAAAAAAAAAAATGGAATCTGTGAATCCCTCTTTGTTCCACATGTTAGTTTTGTTGCTAAAACGTAAACAAGGCCAACAGAATAGCAATTGCAAACTGCGACTACTGCATAACCAAGAATAATTATCGAACCAAGAGCTTTTGAATTTAATGTTATATGACTTTCATACTTTCTTGTCCTCTCTTTTAATGCATATATCGATGATATCGGTGGGCCGCCCAAAGTTTATAACATCTTTCTTGCCTTCATCTTTCCACCTGGAAAATGAGGTTTCTAACAAATTGCAAACTATATCGTTCACTGAACTCATAACAAAGCACTTATATTCCATAATTTAAATATTAAAAGCACTGGAGTCTAGCAAACTCGCAAATTATACCGTTCAGAGTTATCTAAAACACAACGTTTTAAGTTTACCACCAGCTCTTCCTTGAGGTACACGACTACTATCTTCTAAGCGCACAAAAACGGAAACTATCCCCTCTACGGTGTTCTGTGCCTCTACCCAAGTGCAAATATTTCTTGTTTGCCTGAAACATGTGCATCCACATGTTACTTCCCCATAGTACATTGCTTCGTGACGTCATGTTGCCATGGTAACCAAGCTGTTTAGTGCAGCAGTTTCTTCTGTAACTGTGACTTTTGCACTTGTCCTTGTAACTGATCACAGGGTACGTTCACACCAATTTTCCCTGCAGACTGCCTCGCTGTAAGTTCCAAACAAACGAAAGATTGGTCACTGACACCGCTACAGCTGCCAGCAGTAGTTACTTGTGACTAAACTGTTAGAATGGCAGTAATAATGCCAACATTAACAAAAATAGAATACTGCTATATTCAGGTGAAACCTCTTAACCAGCTTCAATTGAATAGCAGCCACTGGCTTTAGTAGGTCTGTATGTAAGGGAGGTGGGGAAGTCCTGCTAGTCACAAGCTTGCTGAAGACCTCACCTGTAAATGTAAGTTGTAAGTAGTTTTAGAAGGTCTGTATATAAGGGAGGTGGGGAAGTTCTGCTAGTCACAAGCTTGCTGAAGACCTCACCTGTAAATGTACGTTATAAGTAGTTTTAGAAGGTCTGTATATAAGGGAGGTCGGGAAGTTCTGCTAGTCACAAGCTTGCTGAAGACCTCACCTGTAAATGTACGTTGTAAGTAGTTTCAGAAGGTCTGTATATAAGGGAGGTGGGAACGTTCTGCTAGTCACAAGCTTGCTGAAGACCTCACCTGTAAATGTAAGTTGTAAGTAGTTTCAGAAGGTCTGTATATAAGGGAGGTGGGGAAGTTCTGCTAGTCAAGAGCTTGCTGAACACCTCGCCTGTAAATGTATGTTGTAAGTAGTTTTAGTAGGTCTGGATGTAAGGGAGGTGGGGAAGTTCTGCAAGTCAGAAGCTTCCTGAAGACCTCACCCGTAAATGTAAGTTGTCAGTAGTTTTTGTAGGTCTGTATGTAAGGAAGGTGGGGAAGTTCTGCTAGACCTTGCCTGTAAATATAAGTTGTAAGTAGTTTTAGTAGGTCTGTATGTAAGGGAGGTGGGGACGTTCTGCTAGTCAGAAGCTTGTTGAAGGCCTCACCAGTAAATGTGAGTTGTAAGTAATATTAGTAGCTCTGTATATAAGGGAAGTGGGGACGTTCTGCTAGACAGAAGCTTGCTGAAGACCTCACCTGTAAATAACAGTTGCTGGTAGTTTTAGCAGGTCCGTATGTAAGGGAAGTGGAAAAGTTCTGCTAGTTAGAAACTTGCTCAAGACATTGCCTGTAAATATAATCTGTCACTAGTTTGAGGAGGTCTGTATGTAACGGAGGTGGGAAGTTTGCTAGTCAGAAACTTGCCGAAGACCTCACCAGTAAATGTAAGTTGTAAGTAGTTTTAGTAGGTCTGTATGTAAGGGAAGTGGGGAAGATCTGCTAATCAAAAGTGCGCTGAAGACCTCGCCTGTAAATGTAAGTTGTAAGTAGTTTTAGTTGGTCTGTATGTAAGGGAGGTGGGGAAGTTATGGTAGTTAGAAGCACGCTGAAGACCTTCCCTGTAAATATAAGTTGTAAGTAGTTTTTGTAGGTCTGTATTTAAGGCAAGAGGGGTAGTTCTGCCTGTCAGAAGCTCGCTGAAGACCTCGCCAGTTAATGTTAGTTGTAAGTAGTTTTAGTAGTTCTGTATGTAAGGGAGGTGGCAAAGTTCTGCTAGTCATAAGCTTCCTGAAGACCTCACCTGTAAATATAAGTTGTAAGTAGTTTTAGTAGGACTATATGTAAGGGAGCTGGGGTAGTTCTGCTAGTCAGAGGCTTGCTGAAGGCCTCACCAGTAAATGTAAGTTGTAAATAGTTCTAGTAGGTCTGTATGTAAGGCAGGTGGGGAAGTTCTGCTAGTTATAAGCGTACTGAAGGCCTCACCAGTAAATGTAAGTTGTAAATAGTTCTAGTAGGTCTGTATGTAAGGGACGTGCAGAAGATCTCCTAGTGAGAAGCTTGCTGAAGACCTCACCTGTAAATGTAAGTTGTAAGTAGTTTTAGTAGGTAAGTATGTAAGGGAAGTGGGGTAGATCTCCTAGTGAGAAGCTTCCTGAAGCCCTCACCTGTAAATGTAAGTTGTAAGTTGTTTTAGTACGTCTGTATTAAAGGGAAGTGGGGACGTTCTCCTAGTCAGAAGCTTGCTGAAGACCTCGCCTGTAAATGTAAGTTGTAAGTAGTTTTAGTAGGCCTGTATGTAAGGGAGGTCGGGTACTTCTGCTAGTCAGAAGCTCGCTGACGACCTCGCCTGTAAATGTAAGTTGTAAATAGTTTTAGTAGGTCTGTATGTAAGGGAAGTGCCAAAGTTCTGCTAGTCAGAAGATCACTGAAGACCTCGCCAGTAAATGTAAGTTGTAAGTAGTTTTAGTAGGTCTGTATGTATGGGAGGTGGGGAAGTTCTGCTAGTCAGATGCACGCTGAAGACATTGCCTGCAAATGTAAGTTGTAAGTAGTTTTAGTAGGTCTGTATGTAAGCGAGGTGGGGAAGGTCTGCTAGTCAGAAACTTGCTGAAGACGTTGCCTGTAAATGTATGTTGTAAGCAGTTTTAGTAGGTTTGTATATAAGCGAGGTTGGGTAGTTCTTCTAGTCAGAAGCATGCTGAACACCTCGTCTGTAAATATAAGTTGTGAGTAGTTTTAGTAGGTCTGTATGTAAGGGCAGTGGTGAAGTTCTGCTAGTCAGAAGCTTGCTGAAGGCCTCGCCTGTAAATGTAAGTTGTAAGTAGTTTTAGTAGCTCTGTATGTAAGGGACGTGGGGAAGCTATATTAGTCAGAAGCTCGCTGAAGACCTCGCCAGTAAATGAAAGTTGTAAGTAGAAATAGTAGGTCTGTATATAAGGGAAGTGGGGAAGATCTACTAGTCACAACCTCGCTGCAGAACTCGCCAATTAATGTAAGTTGTAAGTAGTTTTAGTAGGTCTGTATCTGAGGGATGTGGGGAAGTTCTGCTAGTCAGAAGCTCCCTGAGGGCATCACCTGCAAATGTTAGTTGTAAGTAGTTTTAGTAGGTCTGTATATAAGCGAGGTTGGGTAGTTCTTCTAGTAAGAAGCATGCTGAACACCTCGTGTGTAAATATAAGTTGAAAGTAGTTTTAGTATGTCTATATATAAGGGAAGTGCGGTAGTTCTGCTAGTCAGAAGCTTGCTGAAGACCTCGCCTGTAAATGTAAGTTGTAAGTATTTTTAGTACGTCGGTATGTAAGGGTGGTGGGGAGGTTCTGCTAGACAGAAGCTTGCTGAAGACCTCACCTGTAAATATCAGTTGTTGGTAGTTTTAGCAGGTTTGTATGTAAGGGAAGTAGAAAAGTTCTGCTAGTTAGAAACTTGCTCAAGACATTGCCTGTAAATATAATCTGTCACTAGTTTTCGGAGGTCTGTATTAAACGGAGGTGGGGAAGTTTGCTAGTCAGAAACTTGCCGAAGACCTCACCAGTAAATGTAAGTTGTAAGTAGTTTTAGTAGGACTGTATATAAGGGAGGTGGGGAAGTTCTGCTAGCCAGAAACTTGCTGAAGACCTCACCTGTAAATGTAAGTTGTAAGTAGTTTTAGTTTGTCTATATATAAGGGAAGTGCGGTAGTTCTGCTAGTCAGAAGCTTGCTGAAGACCTCGCCTTTAAATGTAAGTTGTAAGTATTTTTAGTACGTCGGTATGTAAGGGTGGTGGGCAGGTTCTGCTAGTCAGAAGCTCGCTGAAGAACTCACCTGCGAATGTAAGTTGTAACTTGTTTTAGTACGTCTGTATTAAAGGGAAGTGGGGACGTTCTCCTAGTCAGAAGCTTGCTGAAGACCTCGCCTGTAAATGTAAGTTGTAAGTAGTTTTAGTAGGCCTGTATGTAAGGGAGGTCGGGTACTTCTGCTAGTCAGAAGCTCGCTGACGACCTCGCCTGTAAATGTAAGTTGTAAATAGTTTTAGTAGGTCTGTATGTAAGGGAAGTGCCAAAGTTCTGCTAGTCAGAAGATCACTGAAGACCTCGCCAGTAAATGTAAGTTGTAAGTAGTTTTAGTAGGTCTGTATGTATGGGAGGTGGGGAAGTTCTGCTAGTCAGATGCGCGCTGAAGACATTGCCTGTAAATATAAGTTGTGAGTAGTTTTAGTAGGTCTGTATGTAAGGGAAGTGGGGAAGATCTGCTAGTCAGAAATGCGCTGAAGACCTCGCCTGTAAATGTAAGTTGTAAGTAGTTTTAGTAGGTCTGTATGTAAGGGAGGTGGGGAAGTTATGCTAGTTAGAAAGACGTTGAAGACCTTGCCTGTAAATATAAGTTGTAAGTAGTCTTTGTAGGTCTGTATGTAAGGCAAGAGGGGTAGATCTGCCTGTCAGAAGCTCGCTGAAGACCTCACCAGTTAATGTAACTTGTAAGTAGTTTTAGTAGGTCTGTATATAAGGGAGGTGGGGTAGTTCTGCTAGTCAGAAGCATCCTGAAGACCTTGCCTGTGAATGTAAGTAGCGAGTAGTTTTAGTAGGTCTGTATATAAGGGAGGTGGATAAGTTCTGCTAGTCAGAAGCTTGCTGAAGACCTCGCCTGTGAATGTAAGTGGCGATTAGTTTTACTAGGTCTGTATATAAGGGAGGTGGGGTAGTTCTGCTAGTCAGAAGGTCGCTGAAGCCCTCGCATGTGAATGTAAGTAGGGAGTAGTTTTAGTAGGTCAGTATGTAAGGGAGGTGGGGTCGTTCTGATAGTAAGAAGGTCGCTGAAGACCTCGCGTGTGAATGTAGGTAGGGAGTAGTTTTAGTAGGTCTGTATATAAGGGAGGTGGGGTAGTTCTGCATGTCAGAAGCTCGCTGAAGATCTCGCCAGTTAATGTACCCTGTAAGTAGTTTTAGTATGTCTGTATGTAAGGGAAGTGGGGTAGTTCTGCTTCTCAGATGCTCGCTGAAGATCTCGCCAGTTAATGTAAGCTGTAAGTAGTTTTAGTAGGTCTGTATGTAAGGGAAGTGGGGTAGTTCTGCTAGTCAGACGGTCGCTGAAGACCTCGCCAGTTAATGTAAGCTGTAAGTACTTTTAGTAGGTCTGTATGTAAGGGAGCTGGGGTAGTTCTGCTAGTCAGAAGGTCGCTCAAGACCTCGCCTGTAAATGTAAGTAGGGAGTAGTTTTAGTAGGTCTGTATGTAAGGGAGATGGGGTAGTTCTGTTAGTCAGAAGCTTGCTGAAGACCTCGCGTGTGAATGTAAGTAGGGAGTAGTTTAGTAGGTCTGTATGTAAGGGAGGTGGCGTAGTTCTGCTAGACAGAAGGTCGCTGAAGACCTCGCCAGTTAATGCAAGCTATAAGTAGTTTTATTAGGTCTGTATGTAAGGGAGGTGGGGTAGTTCTGCTAGTCAGAAGGTCGCTGAAGACCTCGCCTGTGAATTTAAGTAGAGAGTAGTTTTAGTAGGTCTGTATGTAAGGGAGGTGGGGTAGTTCTGCTAGTCAGAAGCTTGCTGAAGACCTCGCCTGTAAATGTAAGTTGTAAGTAGCTTTAGTAGGTCTGTATGTAAGGGAGGTGGGGTAGTTCTGCTAGTGAGAAGCTCGCTGACGACCTCGCCCATTAATGTAAGTTGTAGGTAGCTTTAGTACGTCTGTATGTAAGGGAGGTTCGGTAGTTCTGCTAGTGAGAAGCTCGCTGACGACCTCGCCCATTAATGTAAGTTGTAAGTAGTTTTAGTAGGTCTGTATGTAAGGGAGGTGGGGTAGTTCTGCTAGTCAGAAGCTCGCTGACGACCTCGCAAGTAAAAGTAAGTTGTAAGTAGTTTAGTAGGTCTGTATGTAAGCGAGTTGGGGATGTTCTGCTAGTCAGAAGCTTTCTGAAAACCTCGCCTGTAAATCTATGTAGGGAATAGTTTTAGTAGGTCTGTATATAAGGGAGGTGGGGTAGTTCTGCTAATGAGATGCTTGCTGAAGGGCTCGCCCTTTAATGTAAGATGTAAGTACTTTTAGTGGGTCTGTATATAAGGGAGCTGGGTTGTACTGCTAGTGAGAAGCCTGCTGAAGGCCTCGCCTTTTAATGTAAGTTATAAGTAGTTTTAGTAGGTCTGTATATAAGGGTGGTGGGGTAGTACTGCTAGTCAGAAGCTTGCTGAAGACCTCGCATGTGAATGTAAGTAGAGAGTAGTTTTAGTAGGTCTGTATATAAGGAAGTTTGGGAAGTTCTGCTAGTCAGAAGGTTGCTGAAGACCTCGCATGTGAATGTAAGTAGCGAGTAGTTTTAGTAGGTCTGTATATAAGGGAGGTGAGGTAGTTCTGCTAGTCAGAAGCTTGCTGAAGACCTCGCATGTGAATGTAAGTAGCGAGTAGTTTTAGTAGGTCTGTATATAAGGGAGGTTGGGAAGTTCTGCTAGTCAGAAGCTCGCTGAAGACCTCGCCTGTGAATGTAAGTAGCGAGTAGTTTTAGTAGGTCTCTATATAAGGGAGGTAGGGTAGTTCTGCTAGTCAGATGCTCGCTGAAGACATCGCATGTGAATGTAAGTAGGGGGTAGTTTTAGTAGGTGGGGTAGTTCTGCTAGTCAGAAGCTCGCTGAAGACCTCGCATGTGAATGTAAGCTGTAACTAGTTTTAGTAGGTCTGTATATAAGGGAGGTGGGGTAGTTCTGCTTGTCAGAAGCTTGCTGAAGACCTCGCATGTGAATGTAAGCTGTAACTAGTTTTAGTAGGTCTGTATATAAGGGAGGTGGGGTAGTTCTGCTTGTCAGAAGCTCGCTGAAGACCTCGCATGTGATTGTAAGTTGTAAGTAGCTTTAGTAGGTCTGTATGTAAGGGAGGTGGGGTAGTTCTGCTAGTGAGAAGCTCGCTGACGACCTCGACCATTAATGTAAGTTGTAGGTAGTTTTAGTAGGTCTGTATGTAAGGGAGGTTCGGTAGTTCTGCTAGACAGAAGGTCGCTGAAGACCTCGCCAGTTAATGCAAGCTGTAAGTAGTTTTACTAGGTCTGTATGTAAGGGAGGTGGGGTAGTTCTGCTAGTCAGAAGGTCGCTGAAGACCTCGCCTGTGAATTTAAGTAGAGAGTAGTTTTAGTAGTTCTGTATGTAAGGGAGGTGGGGTAGTTCTGCTAGTCAGAAGCTCGCTGAAGATCTCCCCTGTGAATGTGAGTAGAGAGTAGTTTTAGTAGGTCTGTATGTAAGGGAGGTGGGGTAGTTCTGCTAGTCAGAAGCTTGCTGAAGACCTCGCCTGTAAATGTAAGTTGTAAGTAGCTTTAGCAGGTCTGTATGTAAGGGAGGTGGGGTAGTTCTGCTAGTGAGAAGCTCGCTGACGACCTCGCCCATTAATGTAAGTTGTAAGTAGTTTTAGTAGGTCTGTATGTAAGGGAGGTGGGGTAGTTCTGCTAGTCGGAAGCTCGCTGACGACCTCGCAAGTACAAGTAAGTTGTAAGTAGTTTAGTAGGTCTGTATGTAAGCGAGTTAGGGATGTTCTGCTAGTCAGAAGCTTTCTGAAAACCTCGCCTGTAGATCTATGTAGGGAATAGTTTTAGTAGGTCTGTATATAAGGGAGGTGGGGTAGTTCTGCTAGTGAGAAGCTTGCTGAAGACCTCGCCCTTTAATGTAAGTTGTAAGTACTTTTAGTGGGTCTGTATGTAAGGGAGCTGGGGTTGTACTGCAGGTGAGAAGCCTGCTGAAGGCCTCGTCCTTTAATGTAAGTTATAAGTAGTTTTAGTAGGTCTGTATATAAGGGTGGTGGGGTAGTACTGCTAGTCAGAAGCTTGCTGAAGACCTCGCATGTGAATGTAAGTAGAGAGTAGTTTTAGTAGGTCTGTATATAAGGAAGGTTGGGAAGTTCTGCTAGTCAGAAGCTTGCTGAAGACCTCGCCTGTGAATGTAAGTAGCGAGTAGTTTTAGTAGGTCTGTATATAAGGGAGGTGAGGTAGTTCTGCTAGTCAGAAGCTCGCTGAAGACCTCGCATGTGAATGTAAGTAGCGAGTAGTTTTAGTAGGTCTGTATATAAGGGAGGTGAGGTAGTGCTGCTAGTCAGAAGCTCGCTGAAGACCTCGCATGTGAATGTAAGTAGCGAGTAGTTTTAGTAGGTCTGTATATAAGGGAGGTGAGGTAGTTCTGCTAGTCAGAAGCTCGCTGAAGACCTCGCATGTGAATGTAAGTAGCGAGTAGTTTTAGTAGGTCTGTATATAAGGGAGGTGGGGTAGTTCTGCTAGTCAGAAGCTCGCTGAAGACCTCGCATGTGAATGTAAGTAGGGGGTAGTTTTAGTAGGTGGGGTAGTTCTGCTAGTCAGAAGCTTGCTGAAGACCTCGCATGTGAATGTAAGCTGTAACTAGTTTTAGTAGGTCTGTATATAAGGGAGGTGGGGTAGTTCTGCTTGTCAGAAGCTCGCTGAAGACCTCGCATGTGAATGTAAGCTGTAACTAGTTTTAGTAGGTCTGTATATAAGGGAGGTGGGGTAGTTCTGCTAATGAGAAGCTTGCTGAAGGCCTCGCCCTTTAATGTAAGATGTAAGTACTTTTAGTGGGTCTGTATATAAGGGAGCTGGGGTAGTACTGCTAGTGAGAAGACTGCTGAAGGCCTCGCCCTTTAATGTAAGTTATAAGTAGTTTTAGTAGGTCTGTATATAAGGGTGGTGGGGTAGTACTGCTAGTCAGAAGCTTGCTGAAGACCTCGCATGTGAATATAAGCAGAGAGTCGTTTTAGTAGGTCTGTATATAAGGAAGGTTGGGAAGTTCTGCTAGTCAGAAGCTTGCTCAAGACCTCGCGTGTGAATGTAAGTAGCGAGTAGTTTTAGTAGGTCTGTATATAAGGGAGGTGAGGTAGTTCTGCTAGTCAGAAGCTCGCTGAAGACCTCGCATGTGAATGTAAGTAGCGAGTAGTTTTAGTAGGTCTGTATATAACGGAGGTTGGGAAGTTCTGCTAGTCAGAAGCTCGCTGAAGACCTCGCCTGTGAATGTAAGTAGCGAGTAGTTTTAGTAGGTCTCTATATAAGGGAGGTAGGGTAGTTCTGCTAGTCAGAAGCTCGCTGAAGACCTCGCATGTGAATGTAAGTAGGGGGTAGTTTTAGTAGGTGGGGTAGTTCTGCTAGTCAGAAGGTCGCTGAAGACCTCGCAGGTGAATGTAAGTTGTAAGTAGCTTTAGTAGGTCTGTATGTAAGGGAGGTGGGGTAGTTCTGCTAGTGAGAAGCTCGCTGACGACCTCGCCCATTAATGTAAGTTGTAGGTAGTTTTAGTAGGTCTGTATGTAAGGGAGGTTCGGTAGTTCTGCTAGACAGAAGGTCGCTGAAGACCTCGCCAGTTAATGCAAGCTGTAAGTAGTTTTACTAGGTCTGTATGTAAGGGAGGTGGGGTAGTTCTGCTAGTCAGAAGGTCGCTGAAGACCTCGCCTGTGAATTTAAGTAGAGAGTAGTTTTAGTAGTTCTGTATGTAAGGGAGGTGGGGTAGTTCTGCTAGTCAGAAGCTCGCTGAAGATCTCCCCTGTGAATGTGAGTAGAGAGTAGTTTTAGTAGGTCTGTATGTAAGGGAGGTGGGGTAGTTCTGCTAGTCAGAGGCTTGCTGAAGACCTCGCCTGTAAATGTAAGTTGTAAGTAGCTTTAGCAGGTCGGTATGTAAGGGAGGTGGGGTAGTTCTGCTAGTGAGAAGCTCGCTGACGACCTCGCCCATTAATGTAAGTTGTAAGTAGTTTTAGTAGGTCTGTATGTAAGGGAGGTGGGGTAGTTCTGCTAGTCAGAAGCTCGCTGACGACCTCGCAAGTAAAAGTAAGTTGTAAGTAGTTTAGTAGGTCTGTATGTAAGCGAGTTGGGGATGTTCTGCTAGTCAGAAGCTTTCTGAAAACCTCGCCTGTAAATCTATGTAGGGAATAGTTTTAGTAGGTCTGTATATAAGGGAGGTGGGGTAGTTCTGCTAGTGAGAAGCTTGCTGCAGGCCTCGCCCTTTAATGTAAGTTGTAAGTACTTTTGGTGGGTCTGTATATAAGGGAGCTGCGGTTGTACTGCTAGTGAGAAGCCTGCTGAAGGCCTCGCGCTTTAATGTAAGTTATAAGTAGTTTTAGTAGGTCTGTATATAAGGGTGGTGGGGTAGTACTGCTAGTCAAAAGCTTGCTGAAGACCTCGCATGTGAATGTAAGTAGAGAGTAGTTTTAGTAGGTCTGTATATAAGGAAGGTTGGGAAGTTCTGCTAGTCAGAAGCTTGCTGAAGACCTCGCGTGTGAATGTAAGTAGCGAGTAGTTTTAGTAGGTCTGTATATAAGGAAGGTTGGGAAGTTCTGCTAGTCAGAAGCTTGCTGAAGACCTCGCGTGTGAATGTAAGTAGCGAGTAGTTTTAGTAGGTCTGTATATAAGGGAGGTGAGGTAGTTCTGCTAGTCAGAAGCTCGCTGAAGACCTCGCATGTGAATGTAAGTAGCGAGTAGTTTTAGTAGGTCTGTATATAAGGGAGGTGAGGTAGTTCTGCTAGTCAGAAGCTCGCTGAAGACCTCGCATGTGAATGTAAGTAGCGAGTAGTTTTAGTAGGTCTGTATATAAGGGAGGTGAGGTAGTTCTGCTAGTCAGAAGCTCGCTGAAGACCTCGCATGTGAATGTAAGTAGCGAGTAGTTTTAGTAGGTCTGTATATAAGGGAGGTTGGGAAGTTCTGCTAGTCAGAAGCTCGCTGAAGACCTCGCCTGTGAATGTAAGTAGCGAGTAGTTTTAGTAGGTCTCTATATAAGGGAGGTGGGGTAGTTCTGCTAGTCAGAAGCTCGCTGAAGACCTCGCATGTGAATGTAAGTAGGGGGTAGTTTTAGTAGGTGGGGTAGTTCTGCTAGTCAGAAGCTTGCTGAAGATCTCGCATGTGAATGTAAGCTGTAACTAGTTTTAGAAGGTCTGTATATAAGGGAGGTGGGGTAGTTCTGCTAGTCAGAAGCTCGCTGAAGACCTCGCATGTGAATGTAAGCTGTAACTAGTTTTAGTAGGTCTGTATATAAGGGAGGTGGGGTAGTTCTGCTTGTCTGAAGCCTGCTGAAGACCTCCCATTTGATTGTAAGCTGCAAGTAGTTTTAGAAGGTCTGTATATAAGGGAGGTGGGGTAGTTCTGCTAGTCAGAAGCTTGCTGAAGACCTCGCCTGTAAATGTAAGTTGTAAGTAGCTTTAGCAGGTCTGTATGTAAGGGAGGTGGGGTAGTTCTGCTAGTGAGAAGCTCGCTGACGACCTCGCCCATTAATGTAAGTTGTAAGTAGTTTTAGTAGGTCTGTATGTAAGGGAGGTGGGGTAGTTCTGCTAGTCAGAAGCTCGCTGACGACCTCGCAAGTAAAAGTAAGTTGTAAGTAGTTTAGTAGGTCTGTATGTAAGCGAGTTGGGGATGTTCTGCTAGTCAGAAGCTTGCTGAAGACCTCGCGTGTGAATGTAAGTAGCGAGTAGTTTTAGTAGGTCTGTATATAAGGGAGGTGAGGTAGTTCTGCTAGTCAGAAGGTCGCTGAAGACCTCGCGTGTGAATGTAGGTAGGGAGTAGTTTTAGTAGGTCTGTATATAAGGGAGGTGGGGTAGTTCTGCATGTCAGAAGCTCGCTGAAGATCTCGCCAGTTAATGTACCCTGTAAGTAGTTTTAGTAGGTCTGTATGTAAGGGAAGTGGGGTAGTTCTGCTTCTCAGATGCTCGCTGAAGATCTCGCCAGTTAATGTAAGCTGTAAGTAGTTTTAGTAGGTCTGTATGTAAGGGAAGTGGGGTAGTTCTGCTAGTGAGACAGTCGCTGAAGACCTCGCCAGTTAATGTAAGCTGTAAGTACTTTTAGTAGGTCTGTATGTAAGGGAGCTGGGGTAGTTCTGCTAGTCAGAAGGTCGCTCAAGACCACGCCTGTAAATGTAAGTAGGGAGTAGTTTTAGTACGTCTGTGTGTAAGGGAGATGGGGTAGTTCTGTTAGTCAGAAGCTTGCTGAAGACCTCGCGTGTGAATGTAAGTAGGGATTAGTTTAGTAGGTCTGTATGTAAGGGAGGTGGCGTAGTTCTGCTAGACAGAAGGTCGCTGAAGACCTCGCCAGTTAATGCAAGCTATAAGTAGTTTTATTAGGTCTGTATGTAAGGGAGGTGGGGTAGTTCTGCTAGTCAGAAGGTCGCTGAAGACCTCGCCTGTGAATTTAAGTAGAGAGTAGTTTTAGTAGGTCTGTATGTAAGGGAGGTGGGGTAGTTCTGCTAGTCAAAAGCTTGCTGAAGACCTCGCCTGTAAATGTAAGTTGTAAGTAGCTTTAGTAGGTCTGTATGTAAGGGAGGTGGGGTAGTTCTGCTAGTGAGAAGCTCGCTGATGACCTCGCCCATTAATGTAAGTTGTAGGTAGCTTTAGTAGGTCTGTATGTAAGGGAGGTTCGGTAGTTCTGCTAGACAGAAGGTCGCTGAAGACCTCGCCAGTTAATGCAAGCTGTAAGTAGTTTTACTAGGTCTGAATGTAAGGGATGTGGGGTAGTTCTGCTAGTCAGAAGGTCGCTGAAGACCTCGCCTGTGAATTTAAGTAGAGAGTAGTTTTAGTAGGTCTGTATGTAAGGGAGGTGGGGTAGTTCTGCTAGTCAGAAGCTCGCTGAAGATCTCCCCTGTGAATGTGAGTAGAGAGTAGTTTTAGTAGGTCTGTATGTAAGGGAGGTGGGGTAGTTCTGCTAGTCAGAAGCTTGCTGAAGACCTCGCCTGTAAATGTAAGTTGTAAGTAGCTTTAGCAGGTCTGTATGTAAGGGAGGTGGGGTAGTTCTGCTAGTGAGAGGCTCGCTGACGACCTCGCCCATTAATGTAAGTTGTAAGTAGTTTTAGTAGGTCTGTATGTAAGGGAGGTGGGGTAGTTCTGCTAGTCAGAAGCCCGCTGACGACCTCGCAAGTAAAAGTAAGTTGTAAGTAGTTTAGTAGGTCTGTATGTAAGCGAGTTGGGGATGTTCTGCTAGTCACAGGCTTTCTTAAAACCTCGCCTGTAAATCTATGTAGGGAATAGTTTTAGTAGGTCTGTATATAAGGGAGGTGGGGTAGTTCTGCTAATGAGAAGCTTGCTGAAGGCCTCGCCCTTTAATGTAAGATGTAAGTACTTTTAGTGGGTCTGTATATAAGGGAGCTGGGTTTGTACTGCTAGTGAGAAGCCTGCTGAAGGCCTCGCCCTTTAATGTAAGTTATAAGTAGTTTTAGTAGGTCTGTATATAAGGGTGGTGGGGTAGTACTGCTAGTCAGAAGCTTGCTGAAGACCTCGCATGTGAATGTAAGTAGAGAGTAGTTTTAGTAGGTCTGTATATAAGGAAGGTTGGGAAGTTCTGCTAGTCAGAAGCTTGCTCAAGACCTCGCGTGTGAATGTAAGTAGCGAGTAGTTTTAGTAGGTCTGTATATAAGGGAGGTGAGGTAGTTCTGCTAGTCAGAAGCTCGCTGAAGACCTCGCATGTGAATGTAAGTAGCGAGTAGTTATAGTAGGTCTGTATATAAGGGAGGTTGGGAAGTTCTGCTAGTCAGAAGCTCGCTGAAGACCTCGCCTGTGAATGTAAGTAGCGAGTAGTTTTAGTAGGTCTCTATATAAGGGAGGTAGGGTAGTTCTGCTAGTCAGAACCTCGCTGAAGACCTCGCATGTGAATGTAAGTAGGGGGTTGTTTTAGTAGGTCTGTATATAAGGGAGGTGAGGTAGTTCTGCTAGTCAGAACCTCGCTGAAGACCTCGCATGTGAATGTAAGTAGGGAGTAGTTTTAGTAGGTGGGGTAGTTCTGCTAGTCAGAAGCTCGCTGAAGACCTCGCATGTGAATGTAAGCTGTAACTAGTTTTAGTAGGTCTGTATATAAGGGAGGTGGGGTAGTTCTGCTTGTCAGAAGCTTGCTGAAGACCTCGCATGTGATTGTAAGCTGTAACTAGTTTTAGTAGGTCTGTATATAACGGAGGTGGGGTAGTTCTGCTTGTCAGAATCTCGCTGAAGACCTCGCAGGTGAATGCAAGTTGTAAGTAGCTTTAGTAGGTCTGTATGTAAGGGAGGTGGGGTAGTTCTGCTAGTGAGAAGCTCGCTGACAACTTCGACCATTAATGTAAGTTGTAGGTAGTTATAGTAGGTCTGTATGTAAGGGAGGTTCGGTAGTTCTGCTAGACAGAAGGTCGCTGAAGACCTCGCCAGTTAATGCAAGCTGTAAGTAGTTTTACTAGGTCTGTATGTAAGGGAGGTGGGGTAGTTCTGCTAGTCAGAAGGTCGCTGAAGACCTCGCCTGTGAATTTAAGTAGAGAGTAGTTTTAGTAGTTCTGTATGTAAGGGAGGTGGGGTAGTTCTGCTAGTCAGGAGCTCGCTGAAGATCTCCCCTGTGAATGTGAGTAGAGAGTAGTTTTAGTAGGTCTGTATGTAAGGGAGGTGGGGTAGTTCTGCTAGTCAGAAGCTTGCTGAAGACCTCGCCTGTAAATGTAAGTTGTAAGTAGCTTTAGCAGGTCTGTATGTAAGGGAGGTGGGGTAGTTCTGCTAGTCAGAAGCTCGCTGACGACCTCGCAAGTAAAAGTAAGTTGTAAGTAGTTTAGTAGGTCTGTATGTAAGCGAGTTGGGGATGTTCTGCTAGTCAGAAGCTTTCTGAAAACCTCGCCTGTAAATCTATGTAGGGAATAGTTTTAGTAGGTCTGTATATAAGGGAGGTGGGGTAGTTCTGCTAATGAGAAGCTTGCTGAAGGCCTCGCCCTTTAATGTAAGATGTAAGTACTTTTAGTGGGGCTGTATATAAGGGAGCTGGGGTTGTACTGCTAGTGAGAAGCCTGCTGAAGGCCTCGCCCTTTAATGTAAGTTATAAGTAGGTTTAGTAGGTCTGTATATAAGGGTGGTGGGGTAGTACTGCTAGTCAGAAGCTTGCTGAAGACCTCGCATGTGAATGTAAGTAGAGAGTAGTTTTAGTAGGTCTGTATATAAGGAAGGTTGGGAAGTTCTGCTAGTCAGAAGCTTGCTCAAGACCTCGCGTGTGAATGTAAGTAGCGAGTAATTTTAGTAGGTCTGTATATAAGGGAGGTGAGGTAGTTCTGCTAGTCAGAAGCTCGCTGAAGACCTCGCATGTGAATGTAAGTAGCGAGTAGTTTTAGTAGGTCTGTATATAAGGGAGGTTGGGAAGTTCTGCTAGTCAGAAGCTCGCTGAAGACCTCGCCTGTGAATGTAAGTAGCGAGTAGTTTTAGTAGGTCTCTATATAAGGGAGGTAGGGTAGTTCTGCTAGTCAGAAGCTCGCTGAAGACCTCGCATGTGAATGTAAGTAGGGGGTAGTTTTAGTAGGTGGGGTAGTTCTGCTAGTCAGAAGCTCGCTGAAGATCTCGCATGTGAATGTAAGCTGTAACTAGTTTTAGTAGGTCTGTATATAAGGGAGGTGGGGTAGTTCTGCTTGTCAGAAGCTTGCTGAAGACCTCGCATGTGATTGTAAGCTGTAACTAGTTTTAGTAGGTCTGTATATAAGGGAGGTGGGGTAGTTCTGCTTGTCAGAATCTCGCTGAAGACCTTGCAGGTGAATGTAAGTTGTAAGTAGCTTTAGTAGGTCTGTATGTAAGGGAGGTGGGGTAGTTCTGCTAGTGAGAAGCTCGCTGACGACTTCGACCATTAATGTAAGTTGTAGGTAGTTTTAGTACGTCTGTATGTAAGGGAGGTTCGGTAGTTCTGCTAGACAGAAGGTCGCTGAAGACCTCGCCAGTTAATGCAAGCTGTAAGTAGTTTTACTAGGTCTGTATGTAAGGGAGGTGGGGTAGTTCTGCTAGTCAGAAGGTCGCTGAAGACCTCGCCTGTGAATTTAAGTAGAGAGTAGTTTTAGTAGTTCTGTATGTAAGGGCGGTGGGGTAGTTCTGCTAGTCAGAAGCTTGCTGAAGACCTCGCCTGTAAATGTAAGTTGTAAGTAGCTTTAGCAGGTCTGTATGTAAGGGAGGTGGGGTAGTTCTGCTAGTGAGAAGCTCGCTGACGACCTCGCCCATTAATGTAAGTTGTAAGTAGTTTTAGTAGGTCTGTATGTAAGGGAGGTGGGGTAGTTCTGCTAGTCAGAAGCTCGCTGACGACCTCGCAAGTAAAAGTAAGTTGTAAGTAGTTTAGTAGGTCTGTATGTAAGCGAGTTGGGGATGTTCTGCTAGTCAGAAGCTTTCTGAAAACCTCGCCTGTAAATCTATGTAGGGAATAGTTTTAGTAGGTCTGTATATAAGGGAGGTGGGGTAGTTCTGCTAGTGAGAAGCTTGCTGAAGACCTCGCCCTTTAATGTAAGTTGTAAGTACTTTTAGTGGGTCTGTATGTAAGGGAGCTGGGGTTGTACTGCTAGTGAGAAGCCTGCTGAAGGCCTCGCCCTTTAATGTGAGACAGAATATTGACTAATAGAAGATTGTTCATGTAAATATTTTTGTAAGAGTGTGTAAATTTTTAATTCTTTTAATTTGGGTGTATCAGGGACATATTTCTTTTGATAATACTCAAAATAGACAATGTCTTCTCAATTGTTTGAGTTCGACCAATGAGAACTGTTGCGCGGATGAATACACAAGAATGGCGGTGTTGCGTCATAGGACGCTCAGAAACTACTTTCATTAGCGTCTGTGACTTCAAAGTGTAAGGACGTATAATTGTTGATGGCGTGTGAATATGTGAATTACATCCAAACTTCTAGCCAGCATGGACGCTATCCAATTTTAAGAGTTGTTAACTAATTGCTTTGTGAAAAGAAGTGTAGATGAACGAATAAATGTGTTTATAATAAAAGTACGTTGGTTTATGCATTCCATTCTACGACCACCTCCCCTGCAGAAAAGAGTGGCGTCTGCTCTAACAAACTTTCCACCTTTTAGCAAAAACAGTGCTCCATTTGCTGCTAAATTCACGCTAATATGTGTTAACAACCATCTTTTAATAAATCCCCGCCACAAATGGCCTGCCCAACGTGGAGCGCGAATTTAGAATGGAATGCAAAATTACGAGAATAAAGTGCTGATATCAAAAGGACGCTATCTCATCGTACAGGAAAAAGACGCCATTAGACCATCGTCTGATATCAACAAAACATCGATACACGGAGAATCAACGTGGGAAAAACACCGGAGATCATCTAGCGAAGCCAACTACCCAGGAGACGTAAATAACCGGACGAAGAACCAGCAGAAAAGAAAGTAGGATCAAAACTTTTTATTTTTTTTTTACGTACATTTGATTTCCATGTTATTGAGAAACGGCAAAACAACAGGACTTTCAACATTAAGTGAATTAGATAAAGGAATTGAAATGTCGCGAAAAGAGATAGAAATAGGAGTGGGGGAAGGGGCAGATAGGCCTAGTTATCAGGAAGGATCAGAAGGTGCGGAACAGGCGGAAATAAGCAAAGACCAAAGGTTAATGATGATGATGTTTGAAAGACTAGAACAAAGTTTAGGTCAGAAAATGAAACAAAATAACATAGAATTGAAACAGGATATAGAACAAAGTTTAGGTCAGAAACTGGAACAAAACAAGGTAGAATTAGGTCAGAAAATGAAGCAAAATAATGCAGAATTAAAACAGGAGATAGAACAAAGTTTAGGTGAAAAAATAGAGGGAGTGAGAGAGGACTTGGAAAATAATAAAAAAGAAATAGAACAGAAAATGGAGGAAGTGAGAAAAGACTTAGAACAGAAAATGGAATTAGGTAGACAGAACTTAGAACAGAAAATAGAATTAGGAAGACAGGAGTGTAAAGAAAATATGAAAGTAATGGAAACTAATTTAAAATTAGTTCACAAAAACTTAAATGAAACAAAGGAAGCCTTAGAAGCTAGGATAGAAATTGTAGGAGATAGGATGGGAAAGATAGAATCAGAGATGAAAGAGAATAAAATAGTGTTGGAAGGAGAAATTGCTAGATGTAGGGATGAAATAACAGAATGTAATACAAGTGTAGACTGTAAGTTAACAAATGTAAAAGTAGAAATAACTGAGGAATTAAGGAAAGAGATGGAGGTAGTAAAGAAAGACATTATTAATGAAACTGTAGAACAAATTGTAATTCCTAAAATTAAGACAATGAATGATGTGATGCTTTCACAACAGGATGCTATAAATGATATGAAACAAAGCCACTTAGAAATAAAGAATGATTTAAAATCAATTTGTGAAGAAATGAAAAAAGGGAAAGAAAATTTGGCTAATGTAAATGATGTTGTGAAGGCATTACAAAGACAAGATGATTTAGATGTAAGTAATGTACAAGATGAGAGTTACTTGAGTAATGTACAAAATGTTGACTCACCATACAGAGAAAGAGGTTCACAACCAAACAATGACACAACACATAACACATGTTACACCAACAGCATATTACATGAAATCACACCACCTACATTTGACGAGGAAAAGGGAGACGATCCAAAACTCTTTGTTAAAGAGATGGAAGAATACTTTAAAGTGAAAAGGATACCAAACGAGCTTAGGATGATGATAGTAAAGAAAAGCTTAAAAAACAAGGCATTAGAATGGCTCAGGTTAACACTAGCTGGTCACGAGTCTTATAGCTCATTCAGAAATTTATTCCTATCAAGGTATTGGGGCCCAGCTAAACAAAACCAAACTAGGGTAGAGCTAGCGACAGGTAGATACGATCCAGCCAAAGGGTTGTCATTAGTCGACTATTTTATGAAAGTAGCCAACAAAGGAAAGCTATTAGACCCCAACTTGTCGGAGGCAGAACTAATTGCCAGCATAACAAGACATTTCCCAGACACAGTGAGAACAGGATTAATTGTTGCAAGGCCGGTTGATTTTACAGATATGATAGAACTGCTGACAGCCTTCGAAACACAAAATGGTCGGCCTAATGAGCATAGACATAGGAACGGTCACCCAAACTCACCCATCCTAAACCGGAACACGGCTACGAACAACCAGAGTGGGGGAGAACATAGAAATACTAGGAGTACCCATGAAAGGGGGAGAGGGGCACACCATTTCCCACAACCACATAATCATGGCGAGAGGATGGAGAACACAAGACAGCGGTACCACGACACGATACCGAGGGGTGAATCGAGGTACAGAATGCATAGATATGATCGTGGAAGACCAGGAGACCGTACCCATCAAGTGAATCATATACGATTCTGTAGGGAATACATGAACAGCCATAGGCCGTCGTACAATAGGGGTTCACGTCAAAGGGGCAGTAACCAAGGGAACATCGACAACATAAGACAACAGGAACAGAATGAAAATGTGCCGGATAGGACCGATACTGCACAGAATACAGAAACTACGATCACCTCCAACGTCCAGGAAAACTAAGTACAAGTCAACTTTGTGTCCCGGAAGTTGACCTGTGTGGCAGTAGGGGCGATATTGACCAATGTAATGTAGGTACCTTGAGAGGACAGGCGAGTGAAAGAAAGGAAATAACCAATCCACCAATGATTAGGCTGAAGGTATGGGGCATCGAATTGCCAGCGATGATCGATACAGGAGCCAGCACATCAGTATGTGACGAACAGCTGTTCCAGGAACTGATAACTAAAAGGAATGCTGAATTCTTGCCTGTGTGTGGAGTATATTGCAGCACAGCAATTGGCAAGAAGAAGGAACATGTTAAATACCAGGTAAGGCTGGTAATTGAAATCGGAAGTTGGAAGTTCGATTTTATTGCCTTAGTAATACCAAGATTAACAGCTACCCTAATCATTGGCAGTGATTTGCTTAACCTTTGGAGGTCGGTAATTAACTATGACCTACATGAATTTATCATTAAGGAAGGAGCCTCAGAATGCACTGCGAAGTTCCTGGAGGAAGAAACATGCCAGGAGGAACCAGACCAGACAGGGATCCATCCGGATGAACAATTCTTTGTGGAAAACATCAATGTCCACGAGAATAGATTGGTAGACCTAAGGGTAAATAAGAAGAAAACAGGTTGGACGAGCGATGAAGAAACTAACGTTTGCAGCCATTGGATCTGCACAGAAGACGAGTATGTTGCCTGGGACAACTACCAACCTGAACCACTACCAACAGATGGAGAAGAATCGATGTTACAGCTAATCGATGAGAAGGTCTGGGGGGCACATGGCATCTCTGAAGAGGAAAGAAACCAACTTAGGAAAATATTGGTTAAAAACAGGAAAGTTTTCAATAAAAAGCCAGGTACGTGTAACAAGTACGTACATACTTTTACAGTAACAGATATAACCCCCTATTCTCACAAATCCAGGCCCATCCCCAACTCCATCAGGGAGGAAGCTGACAGAGTAATCCAGAAAATGTTAGCGGACGGAATAATAGAGCCGTCGGACTCATGTTATGTGAATCCAGTAGTATGGGTCCATAAGAAAGGGGGAAAATTGAGGATGACCATCGACGCAAGGAAGATAAATACACATACCTTGCCGGATCACTACAGGCCTGAGGGGGTAGACCAACTAATATCGAAATTGAAGGGAGGTCAACATTTCACTAGTCTTGACTTGACAGCATCATTCTGGCAAATTCCTCTTCATCCAGATGTCAGGAAATATACCTGTTTCTTACACAAGGGAAAGGTATACCAATTTTCAAAATGTGCCTTTGGACTATCGACCAGTAGCAGTGCACTACTGAGGGCTCTAGACAAAGTTTTTGGAGATACCATCGAGACTTTTGTGACGCAATATGTAGACGACTTTTTAATATACAGTGAGAATCCCGAGTCGCACTTACATCACATAGATTATGTATTATCCAGGTTCCAGGAAAGCAACATGACCCTAAATTTAGAGAAGTGTGAATTTTTCGTCAAAGAGGCTGAATTTCTAGGCCACATCATAACACCTGATGGTATACAACCTAATCCGGAGAGGGTCAAGGCCATAGAGCATATACCACCCCCACGTAACTTAAAACAGTTAAGAAGGTTTCTGGGCATTTTGCAGTACCAGTCGAAATTCGTGGTCAACTACGCCAAGGAATTGGTACCCCTTAGAGCACTGTTGAAAAAAGATACTAAGTGGGAATGGAATGCTGAACACCAGGTGGCCTTTGAGAATATCAAAGAACTTTTCAAACACAGTATTCTCCTGGAACGACCGGATCCGAATTCACCTTTTCTAGTATACACCGATGCTAGTGCGCACTCATATGGAGCAATATTAGCACAGGAAGATGCAGATGGCAACAAACATGTGATTGCCACAGCTTCTAGATTTTTAAATAAAATAGAAGCCAATGCCTGCATAACCGAACTGGAAATAGGTGCAATCCATTTTGCGTTGCAGAAGTTCAGACAATATATATATCTTTATAAAATAATTATATATACAGATCACGTAAGCCTGTCCTTCATTCAAAAATGCAAGCTGACCAACTCCAAAATCTCAAGGTACATACATGAGATAATGTCATACGACATAGAGGTCAAACATATCCCGGGGAAGGAGAACATCTTCAGTGACTTATTGTCAAGATTAAGGTCGGAGAGTCACATACCCGAGACTATATACAGTCCGCACCATGAGATCAAAATTATGCAGATAAGTAGCAAAGAAAACAACGAGATCTTGCAAGACTTCAAGAACATAGCAAAGCTACAACGAGAAGACCCTGAATTGAAGAGGCTATTCAACAAGGCTCCAGACATAATACCAAGATTGGATGCCAAGATAGGCAAATTTAGGAACATACTATTTAAACTGCATGGTCGCGACGTAAGGAAATGGAAAATGATGGTACCAAATTCCTTACAGGACAGGGTCATTTTAGCATTCCACCACTCGATGCTTCACTCCGGTACTGAGAGGACAATGCTTGCCATCGAGGAGGTATTGTACATTAAACATCTTGGCAAAAAGGTCAGGAAGTTAATTTCCTCATGCGACCTATGCCAAAAGGCCAAGCCAATTAATGTAAAGTACGATGTCATCCCACAATCCATCGTGAGGAACGAGAAAAATGCATTGGTGTGTATTGACGAGCATGGAGAATTGCCAAGGGGTAAAGACGGAAACAGATACATATTTGTCATGTTTGATGTTTTTACAAAATTCACCAAAATATACCCCATTAAGAACATCAAAAGCAGAACATGCCTAGATAAAATCGTCAAGGACTACATCCCAAAATATGGGAGAATAAAATGTATCCTATCGGACAATGCGACCATGCACAAGAGCAAATTGTTTCAGAACACCTTAGAAACATTAGGAGTAAAATTGTACTATTCCTCAGCATATTACCCCCAGGGAAACCCGACTGAGAGAATCATGAGGGATATTAGTATTTATTTTCGTTTGCTCTGCCACAGAGACCACACTTCCTGGACGGAAAAATGCGGATATATAGAGGAGGTGATTAACCATTCAGTGAACCCCACGACCAAGTTCGCACCTATCGAGCTAATGACCAACACGAAACCAAGAAAATTAGCAATTGACATTGACACTACTATGGCTGCCCAAAGAGAATTATCAGAGAAAGAAAAATGTCAATTGGCATTCAGAAGATTACAACAGAAGGCTGAAAAAGGGAGGAACAAGGTGAAGAGATTCGTCAGGAAATGGTCCCCACAAATTGGAGAAAAGGTGCTCTTAAAAAGCCACAAAGCATCCAAGGCATCTGAAAAAAGATCTGGAAAGATGGAGCTATTGTATACTGGACCACTGGTCATAACAAAACAGCTGGGTGACCACACGTATGAGCTACAGAATACAAATGGCAAGTTGGTAGGAAGATACCACAAAAATAAATTGAAGCCATACAAAGAAAGAGCCAAATAGCCTTTGTCAACAAATGTGTAAGGCAGGAGTAGTGGAGATGAAAGAAAGATAACAATTTTTAATGGGTTACTTATAGGAAATTACGTTCAGATTAGGATTACAACAAGGAAGAAGATCAACATAGTCATTGGCTATATCGACCACAAAGAGCATTGTCAACAAAGACAGATGAGGACACTGATTGTCATTAAATAAATGAATCATAGCGACGGAAGATAATATGTTTTTGACATAAGGATGTCAGGGACAAAAGTAAAAATGAATCAATTATGATGAAAAAGATATAATATTACGACACAAAGATGTCGAGAGTAAATTGAGAAGAAAAATAATACAATTACAGAATGATTGTAAGTATAGAAGTTTTCTCTTATAAAAATAAGAGACAAAGAAATGACAATTAGTGAAATGAGGAAAACCATAATCAGAAAAACAATGCCCATGAATTAAGATGAATATAGCCAATGCTAAGCTCGAAGAAATGTTGAACCAAACAACAATGAATAATAACCCAATCAAGAAAGTTAGTACCATTAGTAACATCAGAGTTTAAGAACCGACTCAACAACCTGCCTATACATAAGCTTATAAGACAAAGAAGGCAAAGAACTGAATAAAATATTGCCATAAACATGATCATAATCATTAGCTCAAAATTTGTATCCTGTTTTTCTCTCCTCATAGCAATGAATACAAGTCAAAAACCACATGAAACACTTAAATTATATTTGTGTCAATGTCAAATGTACAATAACTGAGTATGTGTTGTATAATAACTGAATATGTATTGTATGATAACTGGATATATTGTACAATAACAGAATATGTTGAGTAATAACTAAATGGTTTATGTCAAAACTGAATGTGTATTGTGTAATAACTGAATATGTATTGCATAATAACAGAACATATGTATTATGATAGCAGGGTATATTGTACAAGGACTGAATATGTATTGCATAATAATTGGACATGTTGTGTAGTAATCAAATGTGTTGTACAATAACTGAATATGTATTGTATAATGACAGAAGGTGTGTTGTATAATAACAACATGTATGGTATGATAGCAGGATATATTGTACAAGGACTGAATATGTATTGCATAATAATTGGACATATTGTGTAATAACTAAATGTGTTGTACAATAACCGGATATGTATTGTATAATAACTGAATGCATTGTGTAGTAACCAAATATGTGAAACTTATAAAGACATGTTGTATTATGTCAAAACAAAGGACAAAGACAAACAGTGAAGAAGACTGTAAAGAAAAAAAAAATATATTGTACAAAGTGATTGAATCATAGAAGTAGGGAGAAGTATTGTGTTGTGTTTCAAGATTGTAAATAAGGTGACAATTTGAAAAACAAAACAAGGGGCATATGAGACAGAATATTGACTAATAGAAGATTGTTCATGTAAATATTTTTGTAAGAGTGTGTAAATTTTTAATTCTTTTAATTTGGGTGTATCAGGGACATATTTCTTTTGATAATACTCAAAATAGACAATGTCTTCTCAATTGTTTGAGTTCGACCAATGAGAACTGTTGCGCGGATGAATACACAAGAATGGCGGTGTTGCGTCATAGGACGCTCAGAAACTACTTTCATTAGCGTCTGTGACTTCAAAGTGTAAGGACGTATAATTGTTGATGGCGTGTGAATATGTGAATTACATCCAAACTTCTAGCCAGCATGGACGCTATCCAATTTTAAGAGTTGTTAACTAATTGCTTTGTGAAAAGAAGTGTAGATGAACGAATAAATGTGTTTATAATAAAAGTACGTTGGTTTATGCATTCCATTCTACGACCACCTCCCCTGCAGAAAAGAGTGGCGTCTGCTCTAACAAACTTTCCACCTTTTAGCAAAAACAGTGCTCCATTTGCTGCTAAATTCACGCTAATATGTGTTAACAACCATCTTTTAATAAATCCCCGCCACAAATGTAAGTTATAAGTAGTTTTAGTAGGTCTGTATATAAGGGTGGTGGGGTAGTACTGCTAGTCAGAAGCTTGCTGAAGACCTCGCATGTGAATGTAAGTAGAGAGTAGTTTTAGTAGGTCTGTATATAAGGAAGGTTGGGAAGTTCTGCTAGTCAGAAGCTTGCTGAAGACCTCGCGTGTGAATGTAAGTAGCGAGTAGTTTTAGTAGGTCTGTATATAAGGGAGGTGGGGTAGTTCTGCTAGTCAGAAGCTCGCTGAAGACCTCGCATGTGAATGTAAGTAGCGAGTAGTTTTAGTAGGTCTGTATATAAGAGAGGTTGGGAAGTTCTGCTAGTCAGAAGCTCGCTGAAGACCTCGCCTGTGAATGTAAGCTGTAACTAGTTTTAGAAGGTCTGTATATAAGGGAGGTGGGGTAGTTCTGCTAGTCAGAAGCTCGCTGAAGACCTCGCATGTGAATGTAAGTAGGGGGTAGTTTTAGTAGGTGGGGTAGTTCTTCTAGTCAGAAGCTCGCTGAAGACCTCGCATGTGAATGTAAGCTGTAACTAGTTTTAGAAGGTCTGTATATAAGGGAGGTGGGGTAGTTCTGCTAGTCAGAAGCTCGCTGAAGACCTCGCATGTGAATGTAAGTAGGGGGTAGTTTTAGTAGGTGGGGTAGTTCTTCTAGTCAGAAGCTCGCTGAAGACCTCGCATGTGAATGTAAGCTGTAACTAGTTTTAGTAGGTCTGTATATAAGGGAGGTAGGGAAGTTCTGCTAGTCAGAAGCTCGCTGAAGACCTCGCATGTGAATGTAAGCTGTAACTAGTTTTAGAAGGTCTGTATATAAGGGAGGTGGGGTAGTTCTGCTAGTCAGAAGCTTGCTGAAGACCTCGCCTGTAAATGTAAGTTGTAAGTAGCTTTAGCAGGTCTGTATGTAAGGGAGGTGGGGTAGTTCTGCTAGTGAGAAGCTCGCTGACGACCTCGCCCATTAATGTAAGTTGTAAGTAGTTTTAGTAGGTCTGTATGTAAGGGAGGTGGGGTAGTTCTGCTAGTCAGAAGCTCGCTGACGACCTCGCAAGTAAAAGTAAGTTGTAAGTAGTTTAGTAGGTCTGTATGTAAGCGAGTTGGGGATGTTCTGCTAGTCAGAAGCTTTCTGAAAACCTCGCCTGTAAATCTATGTAGGGAATAGTTTTAGTAGGTCTGTATATAAGGGAGGTGGGGTAGTTCTGCTAATGAGAAGCTTGCTGAAGGCCTCGCCCTTTAATGTAAGATGTAAGTACTTTTAGTGGGGCTGTATATAAGGGAGCTGGGGTTGTACTGCTAGTGAGAAGCCTGCTGAAGGCCTCGCCCTTTAATGTAAGTTATAAGTAGTTTTAGTAGGTCTGTATATAAGGGTGGTGGGGTAGTACTGCTAGTCAGAAGCTTGCTGAAGACCTCGCATGTGAATGTAAGTAGAGAGTAGTTTTAGTAGGTCTGTATATAAGGGTGGTGGGGTAGTACTGCTAGTCAGAAGCTTGCTGAAGACCTCGCATGTGAATGTAAGTAGAGAGTAGTTTTAGTAGGTCTGTATATAAGGAAGGTTGGGAAGTTCTGCTAGTCAGAAGCTTGCTGAAGACCTCGCGTGTGAATGTAAGTAGCGAGTAGTTTTAGTAGGTCTGTATATAAGGGAGGTGGGGTAGTTCTGCTAGTCAGAAGCTCGCTGAAGACCTCGCATGTGAATGTAAGTAGCGAGTAGTTTTAGTAGGTCTGTATATAAGAGAGGTTGGGAAGTTCTGCTAGTCAGAAGCTCGCTGAAGACCTCGCCTGTGAATGTAAGCTGTAACTAGTTTTAGAAGGTCTGTATATAAGGGAGGTGGGGTAGTTCTGCTAGTCAGAAGCTCGCTGAAGACCTCGCATGTGAATGTAAGTAGGGGGTAGTTTTAGTAGGTGGGGTAGTTCTTCTAGTCAGAAGCTCGCTGAAGACCTCGCATGTGAATGTAAGCTGTAACTAGTTTTAGAAGGTCTGTATATAAGGGAGGTGGGGTAGTTCTGCTAGTCAGAAGCTCGCTGAAGACCTCGCATGTGAATGTAAGTAGAGAGTAGTTTTAGTAGGTCTGTATATAAGGAAGGTTGGGAAGTTCTGCTAGTCAGAAGCTTGCTCAAGACCTCGCGGGTGAATGTAAGTAGCGAGTAGTTTTAGTAGGTCTGTATTTAAGGGAGGTGGGGTAGTTCTGCTAGTCAGAAGGTCGCTGAAGACCTCGCCTGTGAATGTAAGTAGAGAGTAGTTTTAGTAGGTCTGTATGTAAGGGAGGTGGGGTAGTTCTGCTAGTCAGAAGCTCGCTGAAGACCTCGCATGTGAATGTAAGTAGCGAGTAGTTTTAGTTGGTCTGTATATAAGGGAGGTTGGGTAGTTCTGCTAGTCAGAAGCTCGCTGAAGTCCTCGCATGTGAATGTAAGTAGGGAGTAGTTTTAGTAGCTCTGTATATAAGGGAGGTGGGGTAGTTCTGCTAGTCAGAAGCTCGCTGAAGACCGCGCATGTGAATGTAAGCTGTAACTAGTTTTAGAAGGTCTGTATATAAGGGAGGTGGGGTAGTTCTGCTTGTCAGAAGCTTGCGGAAGACCTCGCATGTGAATGTAAGCTGTAAGTAGTTTTAGAAGGTCTGTATATAAGGGAGATGTGGTAGTTCTCCTAGTCAGAAGCTTGCTGAAGACCTCGCCTGTAAATGTAAGTTGTAAATAGTTTTAGTAGGTCTGTATGTAACGGAAGTGCCAAAGTTCTGCTAGTCAGAAGATCACTGAAGACCTCGCCAGTAAATGTAAGTTGTAAGTAGTTTTAGTAGGTCTGTATGTATGGGAGGTGGGGAAGTTCTGCTAGTCAGATGCGCGCTGAAGACATTGCCTGCAAATGTAAGTTGTAAGTAGTTTTAGTAGGTCTGTAGGTAAGCGAGGTGGGGAAGGTCTGCTAGTCAGAATCTTGCTGAAGACGTTGCCTGTAAATATATGTTGTAAGCAGTTTTAGTAGGTTTGTATATAAGCGAGGTTGGGTAGTTCTTCTAGTCAGAAGCATGCTGAACACCTCGTCTGTAAATATAAGTTGTGAGTAGTTTTAGTAAGTCTGTATGTAAGGGCAGTGGTGAAGTTCTGCTAGTCAGAAGCTTGCTGAAGGCTTCGCCTGTAAATGTAAGTTGTAAGTAGTTTTAGTAGCTCTGTATGTAAGGGACGTGGGGAAGCTCTATTAGTCAGAAGCTCGCTGAAGACCTCGCCAGTAAATGAAAGTTGTAAGTAGAAATAGTAGGTCTGTATATAAGGAAAGTGGGGAAGATCTACTAGTCACAACCTTGCTGCAGAACTCGCCAATTAATGTAAGTTGTAAGTAGTTTTAGTAGGTCTGTATCTAAGGGATGTGGGGAAGTTCTGCTAGTCAGAAGCTCCCTGAGGGCATCACCTGCAAATGTTAGTTGTAAGTAGTTTTAGTAGGACTGTATCTAAGGGAGGTGGGGAAGTTCTGCTAGTCAGAAGCTCCCTGAGGGCATCACCTGCAAATGTTAGTTGTAAATAGATTTAGTAGGTCTGTATATAAGGGAGGTGGGGTAGTTCTGCTAGTCAGAAGCTTGCTGAAGACCTCGCCTGTAAATGTAAGTTGTAAGTATTTTTAGTACGTCGGTATGTAAGGGTGGTGGGGAGGTTCTGCTAGACAGAAGCTTGCTGAAGACCTCGCCTGTAAATGTAAGTTGTAAGTATTTTTAGTACGTCGGTATGTAAGGGTGGTGGGGTAGTTCTGCTAGTCAGAAGCTTGCTGAAGACCTCACCTGTAAATGTAACTTGAAAGTAGTTTTAGTATGTCTATATATAAGGGAAGTGCGGTAGTTCTGTTAGTCAGAAGCTTGCTGAAGACCTTGCCTGTAAATGTAAGTTGTAAGTATTTTTAGTACGTCGGTATGTAAGGGTGGTGGGGAGGTTCTGCTAGACAGAAGCTTGCTGAAGACCTCGCCTGTAAATGTAAGTTGTAAGTATTTTTAGTACGTCGGTATGTAAGGGTGGTGGGGAGGTTCTGCTAGACAGAAGCTTGCTGAAGACCTCACCTGTAAATATCAGTTGTTGGTAGTTTTAGCAGGTTTCTATGTAAGGGAAGTGGAAAAGTTCTGCTAGTTAGAAACTTGCTCAAGACATTGCCTGTAAATATAATCTGTTACTAGTTTTCGGAGGTCTGTATTAAACGGAGGTGGGGAAGTTTGCTAGTCAGAAACTTGCCGAAGACCTCACCAGTAAATGTAAGTTGTAAGTAGTTTTAGTAGGACTGTATATAAGGGAGGTGGGGAAGTTCTGCTAGCCAGAAACTTGCTCAAGACCTTGCCTGTAAATGTAAGTTGTAAGTAGTTTTAGTAGGTCTGTATGTAAGGGAAGTGGGGAAGATCTCCTAGTCAGAAGTGCGCTCAGGACCTCGCCTGTAAATGTAAGTTGTAAGTAGTTTTAGTAAGTCTGTATGTAAGGGAGGTGGGGAAGTTATGCTAGTTAGAAACACGTTGAAGACCTTGCCTGTAAATATAAGTTGTAAGTAGTCTTTGTAGGTCTGTATGTAAGGCAAGAGGGGTAGATGTGCCTGTCAGAAGCCTGCTGAAGACCTCTCCAGTTAATGTTAGTTGTAAGTAGTTTTAGTAGATCCGTATGTAAGGGAGGTGGCAAAGTTCTGCCAGTCATAAGCTTGCTGAAGACCTCACCTATAAATATAAGTTGTAAGTAGTTTTAGTAGGACTGTATGTAAGGGAGCTGGGGTAGTTCTGCTAGTCAGAAGCTTGCTGAAGGCCTCACCAGTAAATGTAAGTTGTAAATAGTTCTAGTAGGTCTGTATGTAAGGCAGGTGGGGAAGTTCTGCTAGTCATAAGCGTACTGAAGGCCTCACCAGTAAATGTAAGTTGTAAGTAGTTCTAGTAGGTCTGTATGTAAGGAAAGTGCAGAAGTTCTCCTAGTGAGAAGCTTGCCGAAGACCTCACCTGTAAATGTAAGTTGTAAGTAGTTTTAGTAGGTCAGTATGTAAGGGAAGTGGGGCAGATCTCCTTGTGAGAAGCTTGCTGAAGCCCTCACCTGTAAATGTAAGTTGTAAATAGTTCTAGTAGGTCTGTATGTAAGGGAAGTGCCGAAGTTCTTCTACTGAGAAGCTTGCTGAAGACCTCACCTGTAAATGTAAGTTATAAGTAGTTCTAGTAGGTATGTATGTAAGGGAAGTGGGGAACATCTCCTAGTGAGAAGCTTGCTGAAGACCTTACCTGTAAATGTAAGTTGTAAATAGTTTTAGTAGGTCTGTATGTAAGGGAAGTCCGAAGTTCTGCTAGTCAGAAGATCACTGAAGACCTCGCCAGTAAATGTAAGTTGTAAATAGTTTTAGTAGGTCTGTATGTAAGGGAAGTGCCGAAGTTCTGCTACTCAGAAGATCTCTGAAGACCTCGCCAGTAAAGGTATGTTGTAAGCAGTTTTAGTAGGTTTGTATATAAGCGAGGTTGGGTAGTTCTTCTAGTAAGAAGCATGCTGAACACCTCGTGTGTAAATATAAGTTGTGAGTAGTTTTAGTAGGTCTGTATGTAAGGGCAGTGGTGAAGTTCTGCTAGTCAGAAGCTTGCTGAAGGCTTCGCCAGTAAATGTAAGTTGTAAGTAGTTTTAGTAGCTCTGTATGTAAGGGACGTGGGGAAGCTATATTAGTCAGAAGCTCGCTGAAGACCTCGCCAGTAAATGAAAGTTGTAAGTAGAAATAGTAGGTCTGTATATAAGGGAAGTGGGGAAGTTCTACTAGTCACAACCTCGCTGCAGAACTCGCCCATTAATGTAAGTTGTAAGTAGTTTTAGTAGGTCTGTATCTAAGGGAGGTGGGGAAGTTCTGCTAGTCAGAAGCTCCATGAGGGCATCACCTGCAAATGTTAGTTGTAAGTAGTTTTAGTAGGTCTGTATCTATGGGAGGTGGGGAAGTTCTGCTAGTCAGAAGCTCCCTGAGGGCATCACCTGCAAATGTTAGTTGTAAGTAGATTTAGTAGGTCTGTATATAAGGGAGGTGGGGTAGTTCAGCTAGTCAGAAGCTTGCTGAAGACCTCACCTGTAAATGTAAGTTGTAAGTAGTTTTAGTATGTCTGTATATAAGGGAAGTGGGGTAGTTCTGCTAGTCAGAAGCTTGCTGAAGACCTCGCCTGTAAATGTAAGTTGTAAGTATTTTTAGTACGTCGGTATGTAAGGGTGGTGGGCAGGTTCTGCTAGTCAGAAGCTCGCTGAAGAACTCACCTGCAAATGTAAGTTGTAAGTTGTTTTAGTACGTCTGTATTAAAGGGAAGTGGGGACGTTCTCCTAGTCAGAAGCTTGCTGAAGACCTTGCCCGTAAATGTAAGTTGTAAGAAGTTTTAGTAGGCCTGTACGTAAGGGAGGTCGGGTACTTCTGCTAATCAGAAGCTCGCTGACGACCTCGGCTGTAAATGTAAGTTGTAAATAGTTTTAGTAGGTCTGTATGTAAGGGAAGTGCCGAAGTTCTGCTAGTCAGAAGATCACTGAAGACCTCGCCAGTAAATGTAAGTTGTAAGTAGTTTTAGTAGGTCTGTATGTAAGGGAGGTTGGGAAGTTCTGCTAGTCAGATGCGCGCTGAAGACATTGCCTGCAAAAGTAAGTTGTAAGTAGTTTTAGTAGGCCTGTATGTAAGGGAGGTCGGGTACTTCTGCTAGTCAGAAGCTCGCTGATGACCTCGCCAGTAAATGTAAGTTGTAAGTAGTTTTAGTAGGTCTGTATGTAAGGAAGGTGGTGTAGTTCAGCTAGTCAGAAGCTCGCTGACGACCTCGCTAGTAAATGTAAGTTGTAAGTAGTTTTAGTAGGTCTGTATGTAAGGGAGGTGTGGTAGTTCTGCTAGTCAGAAGCTTCCTGAAGACCTTGCCTGTGAATGTAAGTAGGGAGTAGTTTTAGTAGGTCTGTATATAAGGGAGGTCGGGTACTTCTGCTAGTCAGAAGCTCGCTGATGACCTCGCCAGTAAATGTAAGTTGTAAGTAGTTTTAGTAGGTCTGTATGTAAGGGAGGTGTGGTAGTTCTGCTAGTCAGAAGCTTCCTGAAGACCTTGCCTGTGAATGTAAGTAGGGAGTAGTTTTAGTAGGTCTGTATATAAGGGAGGTGGGGTAGTTCTGCTAGTCAGAAGCTTCCTGAAGACCTCGCCTGTGAATGTAAGTAGGGAGTAGTTTTAGTAGGTCTGTATGTAAGGGAGGTCGGGTGCTTGTGCTAGTCAGAAGCTCGCTGACCACATCCCCAGTAAATGTAAGTTGTAAGTAGTTTTAGCAGGACTGTATATAAGGGAGGTGGGGTAGTTCGGCTAGACACAAGCTCGCTAACGACCTCGCCAGTAAATGTAAGTTGTGAGTAGTGTTAGTAGGACTGTATATAAGGGAGGTGGGGAAGTTCTGCTAGTCGGAAGCACGCTGTAGACCTCGCCAGTAAATGTAACTTGTAAGTAGTTTTAGTAGGTCTGTATATAAGGGAGGTGGGGTAGTTCTGCTAGTCAGAAGCTTGCTGAAGACCTCGCCTGTGAATGTAAGTAGCGAGTAGTTTTAGTAGGTCTGTATATAATGGAGGTGGTCAAGTTCTGCTAGTCAGAAGCTTGCTGAAGACCTCGCCTGTGAATGTAAGTGGCGATTAGTTTTAGTAGGTCTGTATGTAAGGGAGGTGGGGTAGTTCTGCTAGTCAGAAGGTCGGTGAAGATCTCGCCAGTTAATGTAAGCTGTAGTTAGTTTTAGTAGGTCTGTATGTAAGGGAGGTGGGGAAGTTCTGCTAGTCAGAAGGTCGGTGAAGATCTCGCCAGTTAATGTAAGCTGTAGTTAGTTTTAGTAGGTCTGTATGTAAGGGAGGTGGGGTAGTTCTGCTAGTCAGAAGGTCGGTGAAGATCTCGCCAGTTAATGTAAGCTGTAGTTAGTTTTAGTAGGTCTGTATGTAAGGGAGGTGGGGAAGTTCTGCTAGTCAGAAGGTCGGTGAAGATCTCGCCAGTTAATGTAAGCTGTAGTTAGTTTTAGTAGGTCTGTATGTAAGGGAGGTGGGGTAGTTCTGCTAGTCAGAAGGTCGGTGAAGATCTCGCCAGTTAATGTAAGCTGTAGTTAGTTTTAGTAGGTCTGTATGTAAGGGAGGTGGGGTAGTTCTGCTAGTCAGAAGGTCGGTGAAGATCTCGCCAGTTAATGTAAGCTGTAGTTAGTTTTAGTAGGTCTGTATGTAAGGGAGGTGGGGTAGTTCTGCTAGTCAGAAGGTCGGTGAAGATCTCGCCAGTTAATGTAAGCTGTAGTTAGTTTTAGTAGGTCTGTATGTAAGGGAGGTGGGGAAGTTCTGCTAGTCAGAAGGTCGGTGAAGATCTCGCCAGTTAATGTAAGCTGTAGTTAGTTTTAGTAGGTCTGTATGTAAGGGAGGTGGGGTAGTTCTGCTAGTCAGAAGGTCGGTGAAGATCTCGCCAGTTAATGTAAGCTGTAGTTAGTTTTAGTAGGTCTGTATGTAAGGGAGGTGGGGAAGTTCTGCTAGTCAGAAGGTCGGTGAAGATCTCGCCAGTTAATGTAAGCTGTAGTTAGTTTTAGTAGGTCTGTATGTAAGGGAGGTGGGGTAGTTCTGCTAGTCAGAAGGTCGGTGAAGATCTCGCCAGTTAATGTAAGCTGTAGTTAGTTTTAGTAGGTCTGTATGTAAGGGAGGTGGGGAAGTTCTGCTAGTCAGAAGGTCGGTGAAGATCTCGCCAGTTAATGTAAGCTGTAGTTAGTTTTAGTAGGTCTGTATGTAAGGGAGGTGGGGAAGTTCTGCTAGTTGGAAGCTTGCTGAAGACCTCGCCTGTGAATGTAAGTTGTAAGTAGCTTTAGCATGTCTGTATGTAAGGGACGTGGGAAAGTTCTGCTAGTCAGAAGGTCGCTGAAGACCTCGCGTGTGAATGTAGGTAGGGAGTAGTTTTAGTAGGTCTGTATGTAAGGGAGGTGGGGTAGTTCTGCTAGTCAGAAGGTCGCTGAAGACCTCGCGTGTGAATGTAGGTAGGGAGTAGTTTTAGTAGGTCTGTATGTAAGGGAGGTGGGGTAGTTCTGCTAGTCAGAAGGTCGCTGAAGACCTCGCGTGTGAATGTAGGTAGGGAGTAGTTTTAGTAGGTCTGTATGTAAGGGAGGTGGGGTAGTTCTGCTAGTCAGAAGCTTGCTGAAGACCTCGCGTGTGAATGTAAGTAGAGAGTAGTTTTAGTAGGTCTGTATGTAAGGGAGGTGGGGTAGTTCTGCTAGTCAGAAGCTTGCTGAAGACCTCGCGTGTGAATGTAAGTAGGGAGTAGTTTTAGTAGGTCTGTATGTAAGGGAGGTGGGGTAGTTCCGCTAGTCAGAGGGTCGCTGAAGACCTCGCCAGTTAATGTAAGCTGTAAGTACTTTTAGTAGGACTGTATGTAAGGGAGCTGGGGTAGTTCTGCTAGTCAGAAGGTCGCTGAAGACCTCGCCTGTAAATGTAAGTAGGGAGTAGTTTTAGTAGGTCTGTATGTAAGGGAGGTGGGGTAGTTCTGTTAGTGAGAAGCTTGCTGAAGACCTCGCGTGTGAATGTAAGTAGGGAGTAGTTTTAGTAGGTCTGTATGTAAGGGAGGTGGCATAGTTCTGCTAGACAGAAGGTCGCTTAAGACCTCGCCAGTTAATGCAAGCTGTAAGTAGTTTTAGTAGGTCTGTATGTAAGGGAGGTGGGGTAGTTCTGCTAGTCAGAAGGTTGCTGAAGACCTCGCCTGTGAATTTAAGTAGAGAGTAGTTTTAGTAGGTCTGTATGTAAGGGAAGTGGGGTAGTTCTGCTAGTCAGAAGCTCGCTGAAGATCTCCCCTGTGAATGTAAGTAGAGAGTAGTCTTAGTAGGTCTGTATGTAAGGGAGGTGGGGTAGTTCTGCTAGCCAGAAGCTTGCTGAAGACTCCGCCTGTAAATGTAAGTTGTAAGTAGCTTTAGCAGGTCTGTATGTAAGGGAGGTGGGGTAGTTCTGCTAGTGAGAAGCTCGCTGACGACCTCGCCCATTAATGTAAGTTGTAAGTAGTTTTAGTAGGTATGTATGTAAGGGAGGTTCGGTAGTTCTGCAAGGCAGAAGTTCACTGACGACCTCGCCAGTAAATGTAAGCTGTAAGTAGCTTTAGCAGGTCTGTATGTAAGGGAGGTGAGGTAGTTCTGCTAGTCAGAAGCTTGCTGAAGGCCTCGCCCTTTAATGTAAGTTGTAAGTAGTTTCAGTAGGTCTGTATGTAAGGGAGGTGGGGTAGTTCTGCTAGTCAGAAGCTCGCTGACGACCTCCCAAGTAAAAGTAAGGTGTAAGTTGTTTAGTAGGTCTGTATGTAAGCGAGTTGGGGATGTTCTGGTAGTCAGAAGCTTTCTGAAGACCTCGCCTGTAAATCTATGTAGCGAATAGTTTTAGTAGGTCTGTATATAAGGGAGGTGGGGTAGTTCTTCTAGTGAGAAGCTTGCTGAAGGCCTCGCCCTTTAATGTAAGTTGTAAGTACTTTTAGTGGGTCTGTATATAAGGGAGGTGGGGTAGTACTGCTAGTGAGAAGCTTGCTGAAGGCCTCGCCCTTTAATGTAAGTTGTAAGTAGTTTTAGTAGGTCTGTATGTAAGGGTGGTGGGGTAGTACTGCTAGTCAGAAGCTTGCTGAAGACCTCGCGTGTGAATGTAAGTAGGGAGTAGTTTTAGTAGGTCTGTATATAAGGGAGGTGAGGTAGTTCTGCTAGTCAGAACCTCGCTGAAGACCTCGCATGTGAATGTAAGTAGCGAGTAGTTTTAGTAGGTCTGTATATAAGGGAGGTGGGGTAGTTCTGCTAGTCAGAAGGTCGCTGAAGACCTCGCGTGTGAATGTAAGTAGAGAGTAGTTTTAGTAGGTCTGTATGTAAGGGAGGTGGAGTAGTTCTGCTAGTCAGAAGCTCGCTGAAGATCTCGCCTTTAAATGTAAGTTGTAAGTAGCTTTAGCAGGTCTGTATGTAAGGGAGGTGGGGTAGTTCTGCTAGTCAGAAGCTTGCTGAAGACTCCGCCTGTAAATGTAAGTTGTAAGTAGCTTTAGCAGGTCTGTATGTAAGGGAGGTGGGGTAGTTCTGCTAGTCAGAAGGTCGCTGAAGACCTCGCCTGTGAATTTAAGTAGAGAGTAGTTTTAGTAGGTCTGTATGTAAGGGAGGTGGGGTAGTTCTGCTAGTCAGAAGCTTGCTGAAGACTCCGCCTGTAAATGTAAGTTGTAAGTAGCTTTAGCAGGTCTGTATGTAAGGGAGGTGGGGTAGTTCTGCTAGTCAGAAGCTCGCTGAAGACCTCGCATGTGAATGTAAGTAGCGAGTAGTTTTAGTAGGTCTGTATATAAGGGAGGTGAGGTAGTTCTGCTAGTCAGAAGCTCGCTGAAGACCTCGCATGTGAATGTAAGCTGTAAGTAGTTTTAGAAGGTCTGTATATAAGGGAGGTGGGGTAGGTCTGCTAGTCAGAAGCTCGCTGAAGACCTCGCATGTGAATGTAAGTAGGGAGTAGTTTTAGTAGGTCTGTATATAAGGGAGGTGGGGTAGTTCTGCTTGTCAGAAGCTTGCTGAAGATCTCGCCAGTTAATGTAAGCTGTAAGTAGTTTTAGTAGGTGTGTATGTAAGGGAAGTGGGGTAGTTCTGCTAGTCAGTAGGTCACTGAAGATCTCGCCAGTTAATGTAAGCTGTAAGTAGTTTTAGTAGGTCTTTATGTAAGCGAGGTGGGGTAGTTCTGCTAGTCAGAAGCTACTGAAGACCTCACATGTAAATGTTAATGCCTTTTAAGTTGAGAAGATATTCGAGACTGCAGCCATAAAGCTGAGGGTTAGGAAACAAAGTATAGTAATCATTGGGTTTTATAGGTCACCAAACACAGAAGTAGATCTGTTTCTTGCTCTTTTGGATGAGCTATTATTAAAATTATCAACTAAATATAAAAATCTAGTAATTGCAGGTGATCTTAATAGAAATCGAGACAATTCAAACAATTGCTACAAAAAACTACTAGATATATTCAACAGCTACATGATGGTTAATTTAATACATAGCGCAACTAGTGAAACTGCATTAACATCCTCTACAATTGACAATGTTGCATCCAGTTTAAATAATGTAAGGATTAGTGCATGTAACATTAATATATGTATTTCGGATCATCATGCCCAACGTGTTGATGTTATAGGTATAAATGGGAGTGAAAAACAAAAAGAGCTTAGAACCCTCCGTAACTTCAGTGACAGTTGCATTGCTAAACTAGTTGATAAATTACACGATGAAAGTTGGTGCACAATGTATTCAGCAAAGTGTAAATAAAAAGTGGGAAGAAATTTATCATGTATTTGGGATGTATTTCTTTATTAATTGTCCAATTAAAACTAAAGTTTTGGATAGAAAATATAATACCAGTGTTGAACTTGATGAAGAAACCACAAAAGTAAAAGATGAAATGAAGCAGTTTTATGATCTTCATAAAGCAACGAAAAATGGACATTATAAAAATAAGTATAATCAGGCAAAAAAGCAATATTTGGCAAGTCTTAATCAACTGAAAGCTAATGTATATAAAGAAAAAATAAACAACTCAGGTAATATATCTCAAACCACTTGAGGGATAGTTAACGAAGCTAGACATAACTGACCCAACCCAAAAATCCTTAAACTGAATGTGAATGGATTGGCACTAAAGGATCCTATAAAATTATGTGAACACCTCAACAAATTTTTCTTAAACGTTGCATCTCAACCGAACAACCAAAGCTCTACAACCAACTTTTTCTCTACAAAAATATATCTATCATTTTTATTAGTCCTGTCACAATTAATGAAATAATCAATAGCATTACTAAATTACAAAACAAGACCACTAGTGGATGGGATGAAATTAACACAGTAATTCTAAAACAATGTAAACATGCTGTTGCAAGTCCTCTTGAACACCTTATCAACTACTCTATATCAAAAGGGGAGTTCCCAGACTGTTTGCAAATGTCTGTTGTTTGACCTATACATAAAAAGGGGGATACCATGGATATTAATAACTAGAGGCCAATTACTTTAACTTCAGAATTGGATAAAATCTTTGAAAGGGTTATTTTGCAATGACTGGTTCACTTCTTTGAAAAAAATAACACCATTATAAATTCACAACATGGCTTTAGAAAAAATGTCTCTACAATTTCAGCAATCTTGGAGTGCACAGATAATATTTGTGAAACACCTGGAAAATAAAGAAGTATCAGCAACTTTATTTTTAGACCTTACGAAAGCATTTGACTGTGTAGATCACAAAATTAGGGGGCTGACTAGAGATCTAATCAGCTCATAACTTACAGGAAGAAAGCAGGCAACACAAACATATCACAACCAGGGAAATTTAATAACAAAAATTACATCAAAATTCAAAACTGGAGTTCCTCAAGGTTCCGTATTAGGTCCTCTTTTGTTTATTCTATATATGAATGATATTCCTATGATAGAGAAAAGCCAAAATTATTTCTTATGCGGATGATACAATTGCTTTATGCTGGGGTTCTACGACTGAAGAATTAAAAGAAACTGTGACAAACACTATTAAGGATACCCATCTGTGAAAAAAGGCAAACAATTTCCAAAATTGCCAAAAATGGATTTTTGTTTTATCAAATAGTATAAATCGTCTGCTTTATTTTGATTGCTTTTTATAGCCTTTCAGCCTTTTTAACTATGTCACGTGGCCGCCTAACTGATTGCCTGTAAGTGGTCGTGTCCATTTAAATCCATACAGTTCCATTATCCTTGCTATGACTTCAAACTTAGTTGTTCCACGTTTTTATTTTTAGCACTGTTTGGTCTTTGAAATGCTCCACACGATGCAATTTTCAGTACTTATGCATGAAATTTGGTGTACCTGCTTAGAAACAACATTAAAAAGAAATGAAGAGATAATTTTTTCATAACATGAATAACTGCTGAGTAATTACATATTAAAGTTTACATTTCAAAATTTAAATGAAAAAAATAATGAATTTAAACTTTAAAATTTATTTTTATCCAAACTAATAACAAGATTAAAAATTTATCTCATCAATTTGCTAACATTCTATTACAGGACATAACTGAAAATTATCAAGTTTTTCAAATCAAAATTGCATCATGGGGAACCATTTATACAAATATTTAAAAAAATATAATAAAATATTAATATGTTAGCAACTAATCTGCATAAATGTATGAAATGTAGCACAGTTACTCTTCACTGTACAGTGATTGTTGTGTTAAAATTTCAAATCAATCCAATGAAAACTGTAGATTTTCAAAATTTCACAGATGGGTATCCTTAATACACTTTTTAAATACTTTAAACAAAATAACCTGAAATGCAACCTATCTACGACTACATTAATCAATTTCAATGTAAGAAATGTAAATGATATACATAATACTCCACAATTATCAGAGCACGGCATAGTTAGTATCAATAAGCATAAATTTTTAGGAATCATACTGGATCAAAAGTTGACTTGGTCGAAACATATTAATTATATTTGTGGGAAAATAAGCAAATTGCTATATCTGCTCAGGTATTTTTCAAGTTTTTAAGAGGTATGAGAATTCGAATAGATATGTTATGGAGTCATATACCCACATATGATATATGGGCTGGAGCGCTGAGGATGCAGTGCTAAACCACACATGGAAAGACTTTTTAAATTACAGCAGAAAGCAATTAGAACTATATATCACTTACACCCTACGGAATCATGCAGACAGTATTTTAGAGAAGAACAAATTCTTACAACACTTTCAGTATATGCATATAAAGCAATAATATATGCACTACAAAAAGACAACTTAAGAAACAATAATGTCCATCACTATAACATGCAGCATAACTGTGACTTTTATCGACAAGGCTTTAGATTAAATGTTAGTTACAAAGACCCTTGTGTAATGGGGCTATATCTTTATAATAAGTTACCAAATTCAATAAAGCAAATTAACATAACTAACACTTTTAAGTGTCAGCTCAAGAACTACTTAGTAGTAATGGTAGCAATAAAAGTAATAGTAATAGTAGGAATAATAGTAATAGTAGTAACAGTTATGGTAATAACAACAATAATAACAATAACAACAACAATATTAGTCGTCGTCGCCGTCGTCGTGGTGGTGGCGGTAGCAGTAGCAGTAGCACTAGCAGTAGCACTAGCAGTAGCACTAGCACTAGCACTAGCAGTAGCACTAGCAGTAGCACTAGCAGTAGCACTAGCACTAGCACTAGCACTAGCAGTAGCACTAGCAGTAGCACTAGCAGTAGCACTAGCACTAGCACTAGCAGTAGCACTAGCAGTAGCACTAGCAGTAGCACTAGCAATAGCACTAGCAGTAGCACTAGCAGTAGCACTAGCAGCAGCACTAGCAGCAGCACTAGCAGCAGCACTAGCAGCAGCACTAGCAGCAGCACTAGCAGCAGCACTAGCAGCAGCACTAGCAGCAGCACTAGCAGCAGCACTAGCAGCAGCACTAGCAGTAGTCGTCGTCGTAGTAGTAGTGGACGTTATTCTAACGAGTTGGACTCTAACCAACTAAAAAACCCCTGTGTGAATAAATTGAGTACTTCTTCTTGGAACTGCACAGGCGGCATTACTTCAAGTAGTAGTAGTCGTCGTCGCGGCAGCAATAATAATAATAATAATAATAATAATAATAATAATAATAATAATAATAATAATAATGATAATAATGATAATAATGATAATAATGATAATAATAATAATAATAATAATAATAATACTAATACTAATAATAATATTAATAATGATGGTGATGGTGATGGTGGTGGTGGTGGTGATGGTGGTGATGGTGATGGTGGTGATGGTGGTGATGGTGGTGATGGTGGTGGTGGTGGTGGTGGTGATGGTGGTGATGGTGGTGGTGGTGATGGTGGTGATGGTGGTGATGGTGGTGATGGTGGTGGTGGTGGTGGTGGTGATGGTGGTGATGGTGGTGATGGTGGTGATGGTGGTGATGGTGGTGATGGTGGTGATGGTGATGGTGGTGATGGTGGTGATGGTGATGATGGTGATGGTGATGGTGGTGATGGTGGCGGTGGTGATGGTGGGGATGGTGGTGGTGGTGATGGTGGCGGTGGTGATGGTGGTGATGGTGGTGATGGTGATGGTGGTGATGGTGGTGATGGTGGTGATGGTGATGGTGATGGTGGTGCTGGTGGTGATGGTGGCGGTGGTGATGGTGGTGGTGGTGGTGGTGATGGTGGCGGTGGTGATGGTGGTGGTGGTGATGGTGGTGATGGTGGTGGTGGTGGTGGCGGTGGTGATGGTGATGGTGGTGATGGTGGTGGTGGCGGTGGTGATTGTGATGGTGGTGATGGTGGTGGTGGTGATGGTGGTGATGGTGGTGATGGTGGTGGTGGTGGTGATGGTGGTGGTGGTGGTGATGGTGGTGATGGTGGTGGTGGTGGTGATGGTGGTGATGGTGATGGTGGTGATGGTGGTGATGGTGATGGTGATGGTGGTGGTGATGGTGGTGATGGTGGTGATGGTGGTGGTGATGGTGGTGATGGTGATGGTGATGGTGGTGATGGTGATGGTGATGGTGGTGATGGTGGTGGTGGTGATGGTGGTGATGGTGGTGATGGTGGTGATAGTGGTGATGGTGGTGGTGGTGATGGTGGTGATGGTGGTGGTGGTGGTGGTGGTGATGGTGGTGATGGTGGTGGTGGTGGTGATGGTGGTGATGGTGGTGGTGATGGTGGTGATGGTGGTGATGGTGGTGATGGTGGTGATGGTGATGGTGGTGATGGTGGTGATGGTGGTGATGGTGGTGATGGTGATGGTGGTGGTGGTGATGGTGGTGATGGTGGTGATGGTGGTGATGGTGATGGTGGTGATGGTGGTGATGGTGATGGTGGTGATGGTGATGGTGGTGATGGTGGTGATGGTGATGATGGTGGTGATGGTGGTGATGGTGGTGATGGTGGTGATGGCGGTGATGGTGGTGATGGTGGTGATGGTGGTGATGGTGATGGTGGTGATGATGGTGATGGTGGTGATGGTGGTGATGATGGTGATGGTGGTGATGGTGGTGATGGTGGTGATGGTGATGGTGATGGTGGTGATGGTGATGGTGGTGATGGTGATGGTGGTGATGGTGATGGTGGTGATGATGGTGATGGTGGTGATGGTGATGGTGGTGATGGTGGTGATGGTGGTGATGGTGATGGTGGTGATGGTGGTGATGGTGGTGATGGTGGTGATGGTGATGGTGGTGGTGGTGATGGTGGTGATGGTGGCGATGGTGGTGATGGTGATGGTGGTGATGGTGGTGATGGTGATGGTGGTGATGGTGATGGTGGTGATGGTGGTGATGGTGGTGATGGTGGTGGTGGTGATGATGGTGGTGATGGTGGTGATGGTGGTGATGGTGATGGTGGTGATGGTGGTGATGGTGGTGATGGTGGTGATGGTGGTGATGGTGGTGATGGTGGTGATGGTGGTGATGGTGGTGATGGTGATGGTGGTGATGGTGGTGATGGTGATGGTGGTGATGGTGGTGATGGTGGTGATGGTGGTGATGGTGGTGGTGGTGATGGTGGTGATGGTGGTGATGGTGGTGATGGTGGTGATGGTGGTGATGGTGGTGGTGGCGGTGGTAGTAGTAATAATTAGGGCTAGGAAGTTCATGCTTTTGCATGTTTTTTCATAGGGGCTATAAACGTATGCTTTTACATTATGTGCAACGTAAACCAACGACAGGTGTGGTCCTCCAGACATTCTGGGGGTTGTGAGAGAGTGATGTGACCGCCAAAACATAAAAATATGGTGCTCTCTTAAAAGCGGTTACTATACTGCTATTGCTCTATGAGTGAAAAATATTGTAGAGCAAGAGGATTAATGACTTCACTGTCAGAAATCCAGCATTAGCTAACAACAACATTATGTGCACGAATTATGGAATTTTCAGTTATTTGGACATGATTTTATGGTGCATATAACTGCATATTTTCTTGATTTTGATAAATGCATAATATTTCAATATTGAAGTCCCTGTATTGCATATTTTAATGATTTTTATGGTTTTTTATTATTTTTTCCATCTGGATAATATTTTTCATATTGGTAGTATTGCACATGATGATGCAGCTCGCGAGGTGAGTCATGTTGTCATGCAGTGAACCCCCTGTTTCCATCCCTTCATTATATGTATGTGTGTAGAGAATAATCAGTGCGTTATCTGAGAGGTTTATCTTAACAAAGATAAGATGCAGGTCAGTTGGTTTTGAGCAGCATGATTATCGCAACGCTTGCCTGCTCTCCGATAGTTGTGCCATGGTCTTCAAACATAACAGTGTTGCGAACCGGTTCCCACCAAATTAAATTACGTGTATAAAATGTTAAAGAGCTCTTCAAATGCCGAAAATAAAACCAACTTCGAGTGCTAGATTAATTAAATTACAGAAAGAGGTTTTGGGTGATTTAATATCTACAGATAATAGGGTATTATATTGTGGAGCGTGTGAGAAAAAGGTAGGGAGTGAGAAAAGATTTCAAGCAGTTCAACACATAAACACAGCAAAACATAAGGAGAATTTAATCAGAAAACTTGTAAACAAAGAACTTGTTCAAAAACAGCTAATAGAATTCTAAAGTAAGAACAAATTAGAAACTAAAAACTTCACTTATCTTAGTAATGTTGATATTCTTTTTCTCTTTTGCTGACCCAGGAGTTTCAAGCTATGTCCAGCTCATTCTCAAAGCCATATAAACAAACTCGTTGCCAAGCTACAATCTTTTATTTTTTCTGAAAAACAATTATTCATATTCAATTTTTATTTACCAATCTCTGAAAACAAAAATTCATAAATACAATCTATAGATGGTAATTCGAAGTTCATAACACGGTTCCTGTTTTTTAAAATAAAATTTTTTTCCCAAACCATTAAATCTATCGGATTACTTAATTGTTTTAGTAAAGTTTATATTGGTAAAACTAAACGTCATCTAGAAACCAGAATAAAAGAACATTTTAGAAATATTAAATATAAACAAACTGATAAATCAG
>CM060964.1:4292042-4460624 GCA_030765045.1 Tenodera sinensis
GGGCATTGACGTACCTACCTTCAGTTTCCCTTACACATGACAGAGGATATAGTGTTACACAATAAATTACCAAATATGAAAACACCTGTTTTGTTCAAGTGCACCCCATCTTTAGCATAGTCACTGTCACTTCGCTGCCAGTTTGCATCTACCATTTCACAGTCTTTCACCTTACACATCCAATTTATTTCACCATTGATCTGGAATATTCTTCTATTACTCCTGCCTTTTCTTCGCAATACGCCACTTGAAACCACTTTTGTTTCTGGAAGTTGCCGCTTGATAGTCTGAATTATATCCATAATTTCCCACATAATTTCTTCGGCACAAACTCCATTTCTCACATTCTTTGTTCCAACATGTAGAGCCACAACTTCCGGTCCGATTTTTTCAAGGTTCATTTGCTCAATTTGATGTTTTAGTTCCATAGCCCAGATTCCCGGAAAACATCGGACGTCATATCTTTTGTCCCTACAAATTTCACCAGCAAATTTTAATAGAGTCACCTACTACTAAAACTTTAGGTTTTTTCTCCCGGTTTCTCTCAGTCTGCAATTTGGGGCACCTGGAGCTGCAATACACATATTGCTTACTTGCAGAGGTATCCATAACCTCATTACGAACATTTAGCGCTTCAGATTTATTTAATGTCTGTACTGGACAATGGATTTCCTTGATTTTGTTCTCAGCCATACTCCTATCTGGCTCAGAATGTCTTCGCACATGTCTGCTTCTCGTATGAACCATCTTCGTGAATCCGTCCAGCATTTGTTGGTTAGAAGCCTCCATTTCTGCTTTGCCATGTACCAGCTGAGTTAAGGCCTGTTCCAGTTTTGCGCTAAGTTGCGCCAACTGTATCTTCAGGGTATCATTTTCCTTTTTCATTGCTCTCATTTCCTCCTGCACACGTTTCAACTCGTTATTTTTGATGTCCACTATTGTATAGAGTGACGCTATAATTTCACTATCGCCATTTTCCCGCGTCACGGTTGCACGCATAGTCACAGTTTGTTGCTTTTTTCACCACCATGCATCACTTTCCCTTTATTCCTGTTGTTTACAGTACTGTTTTTAACTAAAGCACTCCACTCTGTATTAGAATTACAATAAATATTTCCACTATTATCACACATTTTTTGGTGCATGCACCATGTTAAACCTTCAGCCGTTGCCATCTTTGGATGAGGATACTCAGACTACTTTCACAAACCTTCAGTCTCAATAGTAATTCAAAAACATTAAGTTTAAAATATTTATCAGAGAAAGTGAAAATGCTCAGTGATCATGAAAAAAAAATACATTTATTGCTGGGTGAAATTATTTTATGGGGGAGCTGGAGTGGCCAGCTATTGTTTACTAGTGCAATGTCTGCCTCTCCCGATCATTCGACTTCCAGAACATTTCCTTTGTCTAAAGGACTATATAAGGGACCTGCTTGTGCCTGTAGGGAGTAGTAGAAGTGAAGGAGTAGAAGTTGTTGTTCCAGTCATGCTCATAGTGAAGTGTTGGAGTGAAGAAAGACGTATACGAAGCATTCAGTAAATTGTACCGAGTAACAGTTCAGTGTGAGTATAATCTGACAGTTGTTGTTTGTGATTCAATTTGACAGTTGTTCTGTGCTCTGAGATTGTACAAAAGTGATCTAAGTGTAACGTTAGCACTATGCTAACTCACTAGAAGGCAATAAAGTGTGAAAAGCAGTAACTGGTGTTTTCTCTCTTGTTACCATATAATGAAACGATGGAAACAGAGGATTCACTGCATGACAACATGACTCAGCTTGCGAGTTGCATCATGTTGTAACGATACTTTATTTATTCTTACTAGCCACACGTTGATGCGACGTTTGTAATGATGCTGCTCAGTGGACTGTTGACCCAGGTAGTTTCCAATTTGTAACGTTCCTTCTTCTTACGTGGGGCTAACCTCATTGAGATCTGAGGGTACCATTTGCTGTTTGGTGTTGGGGGGGGGGGGCGTCGATCCTTCCTTGCCAGGCTAACACAGCGGTGAGCATGAACGACTCTTTCTTTCTTCCTGTAGTCCTGTTAAATGTACTTATCGAGGGAGTGGTGCGGAACAACACGTGGTTTGATGAATTATAAGTTCACATTTAATTTATTGAATTAGCTAATTTTTACTATCACATGAGAATGTACATTTAGATATGATGGATTGGCGTCCTTTCCTACGTACAGGGTTCACCCGTCAATGCCACGGACCACGCACTACTCTATATTCGATAAGTTCTTTATATTGTGACCTGCGTCGTAAAATAATGTATCTCTTGTGTGAAGGGTAATTCCTTCTTACTACTAAACATGAATATTTGTATATTATGGCGTATATGCCATAATATCACAGTTTTTACTCGGACTTGGTGTATCAGACGCGACGCCAATCCAGGTAACACATGCACAAGACAATTGAATATCTACATCATTGCTCACTGTAACAACAATTCAAAATTTTAGGGGGCTTTTGCTGTCACCACTATAAACACACATTTTAATTATTTTAGGAGGCTTCTTCTAAACAATATCGCCTCAATGTGCAATACTACCAATATGAAAAATGCTATCCAGATGGGAAAAAAAATTAAACAATAATAAAAACCATTAAAATATGCAACATAGGGGCTATAATATTGAAATATTATGCATTTATCAAAAATCAAGAAAATATGCGGTTATATAAATCATGAAATCATGTCCATATGGCTGAAGATTCCATAATTCATGCATATAACCCCTATGAAAAAACATGCAAATGCATGATCTTGCTAGCCCTAGTTGGTAGCAATATGTTTAAGGACATCTCTAACCACTAGACGATTGTACAATTATGGTATATCAGGACCACATTGAGTGATAGCAGACAAAACAGCTTACATTTCATATATATACATTTTTTGATGATTCCTATTTTTTATCCACTTTCCATTCATACTGTTATGGTAGAAATTTGACTATCCTACATGTGTTCAGATATTATTAATTCATTATTTTATTGTCAAAATTTATACTTGTTGCAGATAATCGTACAGATTTATGCTAAATAACAATTGTTCTTAATTAAATTAATAGTTTAATTGTCAGTAACTGATTGCACATTAAGTTCACCAACTTCCAAGCGGGGGCCACGGCCCCCTCCCCCCCATTGTCCCCCTTTCGCGATGCCCATGAATCCAATAGTTATAATGGTGATTCTCATATGAGTACTTACACTTGGTTCAAGTGGTGACTCTACTTGATCCGCAGTTCTTCTCCCCTGGGCCACTTCTACCTCTTCTTCTAAGGTAACAGCAGTCATAATCTCTGGCTCAGTTACTTCCTGGCTTTCATAATGTGTACTTGCCTAAAATAATCAGTGGTTCATCTTTAAAAATGCTTAACTTCTGAAATGACACCACACAATTGCTAAGCCTTATGTAATTCTAAAGTAATTACCTTAAAAGTAAATGCAAGGGAAACACAACACATATCAAACCATGATTCTTACTGAAGCCGTGAGCAATCCACTGATAATGTGGCGTTGGTGTAGTCAGCGTGGCGTTGGTGGCGGGGATACTGTTGGTGAACGAGCTTCTGTTGTTACATTTGGTGGTGGAGATGGTGTTGGTGGAGGAGGTGGTGCTGGTGGAGAAGGTGGTGTTGTGGTGGAGGTGGTGGTAGTGGTGGAGGTGGTGCTGGTGCTGTTGGTGGTGGAGGTGGTGTTGGTGGACCAGGTGGTGTTGGTGGTGGCGGTGGTGTTGGTGGAGGAGGTGGTGTTGGTGGAGGAGGTGGTCTTCGTGGTGGAGGTGGTGCAGGTGGTGCTGGAGGTGGTGTTGGTGGAGAAGGTGGTTTTGGTGGTGGAGGTGGTGCTGGTGAAGGTGGTGTTGGTGGAGGAGGTGGTGTTGGTGGAGGTGGTGTTGGTGGAGCAGGTGATGGTGGAGCAGGTCATGTTGGTGGTGGTGTTGGTGGCAGAGGTGGTGCTGGTGAAGGTGGTGTTGGTGGAGGAGGTGGTGTTGGTGGAGCAGGTGATGGTGGAGCAGGTCGTGTTGGTGGTGGTGTTGGTGGAGCAGGTGGTGATGGTGGTGGAGGTGGTGCTGGTGGAGGACATGGTGTTGGTGGAGGACATGGTGTTGGTGGAGGAGGTGCTGTTGTTGGAGGATGTGGTGTTGGTTGAGGAGGTGGTGTTGGTAGTGGAGGTGGTGCTGGTAGTGGAGGTGGTGTTGGTGGGGCGGCTTTGGTAGAGAAGGTGGAGGTGGTGTTCGTGGTGGAAGTGGTGCTGGTGGAGGAGGTCGTGTTGGTTGAGCAGGTGGTGTTGGTAGAGGAGGTGGTGCTGGTGGAGGAGGTGGTGTAGGTGGAGGAGGTGTTGGTGAAGGTGGTATCGGAGGTGGTGCTGGTGGTGTTAATGGAGGAGGTGGTGTTGGCAGATGAGGTGGCAGTTGGTAGAGGACGTGGTGATGGTGGAGGAGGTGGTGTTGGTGGAGGATGTGGTGTTGGTTGAGGAGGTGGTGTTGGTAGTGGAGGTGGTGCTGGTAGTGGAGGTGGTGTTGGTGGGGCGGCTTTGGTAGAGAAGGTGGAGGTGGTGTTCGTGGTGGAAGTGGTGCTGGTGGAGGAGGTCGTGTTGGTTGAGCAGGTGGTGTTGGTAGAGGAGGTGGTGCTGGTGGAGGAGGTGGTGTAGGTGGAGGAGGTGTTGGTGAAGGTGGTATCGGAGGTGGTGCTGGTGGTGTTAATGGAGGAGGTGGTGTTGGTAGATGAGGTGGCAGTTGGTAGAGGACGTGGTGATGGTGGAGGAGGTGGTGTTGGTGGAAGAGCTGGCAGTTGGTAGAGGACGTGGTGATGGTAGAGGAGGTGGTGTTGGTAGATGAGGTGGCAGTTGGTAGAGGACGTGGTGATGGTGGAGGAGGTGGTGTTGGTAGATGAGTTGGCAGTTGGTAGAAGACGTGGTGATGGTGGAGGAGGTGGTGTTGGTAGATGAGGTGGCAGTTGGTAGAGGACGTGGTGATGGTGGAGCAGGTGGTGTTGGTAGAGGAGGTGGTGCTGGTGGAGGAGGTGGTGTAGGTGGAGGAGGTGTTGGTGAAGGTGGTATCGGAGGTGGTGCTGGTGGTGTTAATGGAGGAGGTGGTGTTGGTAGATGAGGTGGCAGTTGGTAGAGGACGTGGTGATGGTGGAGGAGGTGGTGTTGGTAGATGAGGTGGCAGTTGGCAGAGGACGTGGTGCTGGTGGAGGAGGCGGTGTTGCTGCAAGAGTTGGTATTGGTGGAGGAGGTGGTGGAGGTGGTGTTGGTGCAGGAGGTGGTTCTGGTGGAGAAGGTGGTGCTGGTGGAGGAGGTGGTGCTGGTGGAGGAGGTGGTGGTGGTGGAGGAGGTGGTGTTGGTGGAGGAGGTGGTGTTGGTGGAAGAGCTGGGGCTGGTGGAGGAGGCGGTGTAGCTGGAAGAGTTGGTATTGGTGGAGGAGGTGGTGGAGGAGGTGGTGGAGGAGGTGGTGTTGGTTGTGGAGGTGGTGGTGGTGGAGGTGGTGTTGGTGGTAGAGATGGTGTTGGTGGTGGAGGTGGTGTTGGTGGTGGAGGTGGTGCTAGTGGTGGAGTTGGTGTTGGTGGTGCTTGTAGTGGAGGTGGTATTGGTGGAGGAGGTGGTGGGGGTGCTGGAGGTGGTGTTGGTGGAGGAGGTGGTGTTGGTGGTGGAGGTGGTCGTGTTGGTGATGGAGATGGTGTTGGTGGTGGAGGTGGTGCTGGTGGAGGACATGGTGTTGGTGGAATAGGTGGTGTTGGTAGTGGAGGTGGTGTTGGTGGGGCGGTTTTGGTGGAGGAGGTGGAGGTGGTGTTGGTGGAGGAGGTGCTGTTGTTGGAGGATGTGGTGTTGGTGGAGGTGGTATTGGTGGTGGTGGATGTGGTGGAAGTGGTGTTGGTGAAGGAGGTGGTGCTGGTGCAGGTGATTTTGGTGGAGGAGGTGGTGCTGGTGGGGGATGTGGTGTTGGTGGTGGTAGTGGTGGAGGGGGTGCTGGTGGTGTTGGTGCTGGAGGTGGTGTTGGTGGGGCGGTTTTGGTGGAGGAGGTGGAGGTGGTGTTGTTGGTGGAGGTGGTGTTGGTGGAGGAGGTGGTGGTGGTGGAGGAGGTGGTGTTGATGGAGGAGGTGGTGTTGCTGGAGGAGGTGGTGTTTGTGGAGGAGGTGGCGTTGGTGGTGGAGGAGGTGGCGTTGGTGGTGAAGGAGGTGTTGTTGGTGGAGGTGGTCTTCGTGGTGGAGGTGGTGCTGGTTGAAGAGGTGGTGGCGGTGGAGGTGGTGTTGGTGGAGAACGTGCTTTTGGTGGTGGGGGTGGTGCTGGTGAAGGCAGTGTTGGTGGAGGTGGTGTTGGTGGAGGTGGTGCTGGTGGAGGATGTGGTGTTGGTGGAGGTGGTGGTGGTGGTGTAGGTGGTGCTGGTAGTGGAAGTGGTTTTGGTGGAGAAGATGGTGCTGATGGAGGAGGTGGTGTTGGTGGAGGAGGTGGTGTTGGTGGAGGAGGTGGTGCTGGTGGTGTTGGTGGGGCGGGGTTGGTGGAGGAGGTGGTGCTGGTGTAGGACGTGGCGTTGGTGGTGGAAGAGGTGTTGTTGGTGGAGGAGGTGGTCTTCGTGGTGGAGGTGGTGCTGGTTGAAGAGGTGGTGCTGGTGGTGGTGGAGGTGGTGTTGGTGGAGAACGTGCTTTTGGTGGTGGAGGTGGTGCTGGCGAAGGTAGTGTTGGTGGAGGTGGTCTTGTGGAGGAGGTGGTGCTGGTGGAGGATGTGGTGTTGGTGGAGGTGGTGGTGGTGGTGTAGGTGGTGCTGGTAGTGGAAGTGGTTTTGGTGTAGAAGATGGTGCTGATGGAGGAGGTGGTGTTGGTGGAGGAGGTGGTGTTGGTGGAGGAGGTGGTGCTGGTGGTGTTGGTGGGGCGGGGTTGGTGGAGGAGGTGGTGCTGCTGCAGGACGTGGTGTTGGTGGTGGAGGTGGTGTTGGTGGAGGATGTGCTGCTGGTGGAGGTGGTGGTGTTGGTGGAGAAGGTGGTGTTGGTGGAGGAGGTGGTGCTGGTGGAGGAAGTTAAGCTGGTGGGGGATGTGGTGCTGGTGGTGTTGGTGGAGGAGGTGGTGTTGGTGGACGAGGTGGTGTTGGTGGAGGAGGTGGTGTTGGTGGATGAGGTGCTGTTAGTGGAGGAGGTGGTGCTGGTGGTGTTGGTGGGGGCGGTTTTGATGGAGGAGGTGGAGGTTGTGTTGGTGGAGGTGGTGTTGTTGGAGGATGTGGTGTTGGTGGAGGTGATGTTGGAGGTGGTCGAGGTGGTGCTGGTGGAAGTGGTGTTGGTGGAGGAGGTGGTGCTGGTGGAGGTACTGTTGGTGGAGGAGGTGGCGCTGTTGGGGGAGTGGTGGTGGAGGTGGGGGCGGTGCTGGTGGATGTGGTGTTGGTGGTGGAGGTGGTGCTGCTGGTGGAAGTAGTGTTGGTGGAGGAGGTGGTGTTGGTGGAGGTGCAGTTGGTGGAGGAAGTGGTGCTGGTGGGGGATGTGGTGCCACTGGGGTAGGTGGTGGTAGTTGTGCAGGTGGTGCTGGTGGTGGAGGTGGCGTTGGTGGACGAGGTGGTGATGGTGGTGGTGGAGGTTGTATAAGTGGAGGAGGTGGTGTTGGATGAGGAGGTGGTGTTGGTGGAGGAGGTGGCGGTGGTGGTGGAGGAGCTGTTGTTGGTGGAGGAGGTGGACATGGTGGAGCAGGTGGTGTTTGTGATGGTGGAGGTAGTGGTGGTGGTAGTGGTGGTGGTGGAGGTGGTGTTGGTGGTGTTGTTGGAGGAGGTGGTGTTGGTGGTGGATGTGGTGTTGGTGGAGGAGGTGGCGTTGGTGGTAGAGGTGGTGTTGGTGGAGGAGGTGTTCTTCGTGGTGGAGGTGGTGTTCTTCGTGGTGGAGGTGGTGTTGGTGGAGGAGGTAGTGCTGGTGGAGGAGGTGGTGCTGGTGGAGGAGGTGGTGTTGCTGGGGGAGGTGATGGTGGAGGAGGTGGTGCTGGTTAAGGAGGTTTTCCTGGTGGCGTTGGTGGAGGTGTTGTTGGTGTGGGCAATGTTGGTGGAGGTGGCGGTGGACGAGAAGGAGGTGATGGTGGTGGTGGAGGTGGTGTTGGTGGTGGAGGTGGTGTTGGTGGGGGCGGTTTTGGTGGAGGTGGTGCTGGTGGAGGAGGTGGATTTGGTGGAGGAGGTGGTGTTGGTGGAGGAGGTGGTGTTGGTGAAGAAGGTGGTGCTGGTGGTGGAGATGGCGTTGGTTCGGGCGGTGTTGGTGGAGGTGGACATGGTGGAGGAGGTGGTGTTGGTAGTGGTGGTGGTGGAGGTGGTGTTGGTGGTGTTGGTGGAGGTGGTGGTGTTGTTGGAGGAGGTGGTGTAGGTGGTGGACGTGGTGTTGTGGAGGAGGTGTTGGAGGAGGTGGTGTTGGTGGAGAAGGTGTTGCTGTTGGGGTTTGTGGTGTTGGTGGAGGAGGTGTTGGTGGAGGAGATGGTGTTGGCGGAGGAGGTGGTGTTGGTGGGGGAGGTGGTGTTGGTGGATGCGGTGGTGTTTGTGGAGGAGGTGGTGCTGGTGGTGTTGGTGGTGAAGGTGGTGGAGGTGCTGTAGTTGGGGGCGGCTTTGGTGGAGGAGGTGGAGGTGGTGTTCGTGGGGGATATGGTGGAGGTGGGGGCGGTGCTGGTGGATGTGGTGTTGGTGGTGGTGGAGGTGGTGCTAATGGTGGAGGTGGTATTGGTGGAGGTGCAGTTGGTGGAGGAGGTGGTGCTGGTGGGGGATGTGGTGCTGGTGGTGTAGGTGGTCGTAGTTGTGCAGGTGGTGCTGGTGGTGGAGGTGGCGTTGGTGGACGAGGCGGTGATGGTGGTGGAGGAGGTGGTGTTGGTGGACGAGGTGGTGGTGGAGGTGGTGGGGGTGACGTTGGTGGGGGCGGTTTTGGTGGAGGAGGTGGAGGTGGTGTTGGTGGTGGAGGTGGTGCTGGTGGAGGTGCTGTTTGTGCAGTGGGTGCTGGTGGGGGATATGGTGTTGGTGGTGGAGGTGGTGGTAGTGGTACAGTTGGTGCTGTTGGTGGTGGTGTTGGTGGACGAAGTGGTGGTGGTGGAGGAGGTGGTGTTGGTGGAGGAGGTGGTGTTCGTGAAAGGGGGTCGTGCTGGTGGAGAAGGTGGTGCTGGTGGTGTTGGTGGTGAGGGTGGTGGTGATGGGGGCGGTGGTGCTGGTGGAAGACGTGGTGTTGGTGGTGGAGGTGGTGTTGGTGGTGTTGGTGGAGGTGGTGGTGCTGTTGGAGGAGGTGTTGGTGGAGGAGGTGTTGCTGTTGGGGTTTGTGGTGTTGGTGGAGGAGGTATTGGTGGAGGACATGGTGTTGGTGGAGGAGGTGGTGTTGGTGGAGGTGGTGCTGGTGGTAAAGGTGGTGGAGGTGGTGTAGGTGGGGGCGGCTTTGGTGGAGGAGGTGGAGGTGGTGTTGGTGGAGGATATGGTGGAGCTGGGGGCGGTGCTGGTGGATGTGGTGTTGGTGGTGGTGGAGGTGGTGCTACTGGTGGAAGTGGTGTTGGTGGAGGATGTGGTATTGGTGGAGGTGCAGTTGGTGGAGGAGGTGGTGCTGGTGGGGGATGTGGTGCTGGTACTGTAGGTGTTGGTAGTTGTGCAGGTGGTGCTGGTGGTGGAGGTGGCGTTGGTGGACGAGGTGGTGATGGTGGCGGTGGAGGTGGTATTGGTGGAGAAGGTGGTGTTGGATGAGGAGGTGGTGTTGGTGGAGGAGGTGGCGTTGGTGGTGGAACAGCTGTTGTTGGTGGAGGAGGTGGTCTTCGTGGTGGAGGTGGTGCTGGTGGAGGAGGTGGTTTTGGTGGTGGAGATGGTGCTGGTGTTGGTGGAGGTGGGGTTAGTGGAGGAGGTGGTGTTGGTGGATGTGGTGTTGTGCATGAGGTGTTGGTGGAGGATGTGGTGTCGGTGGAGGTGGAGTTGGTGGAGGAGATGGTGCTGATGGAGGAGTTGGTGCTGGTGGTGGAAGTGGCGTGGGTGAAGGAGGTGGTTTTGGTGGAGGAGGTGGTGTTGGTGGAGTAGCTGGAGCTGGTGGAGGAGGCGGTGTTGCTGGAAGAGTTGGTATTGGTGGAGCAGGTGGTGGAGGTGGTGGAGGAGGTGGTGCTGGTGGAGGAGGTAGTGCTGGTGGTGGAGATGGTGCTGGTGGAGGAGGTGCTGGTGGTAGAGGTGGTGTTGGTAGAGGAGGTGGTTTTGGTGATGGAGGTGGTGCTGGTGGTGGTGGAGGTGGTGCTGGTGGAATAAGAGGTTTTGGTGGTGCAAGTGGTGTTGGTGAAGGAAGTGCTGGTGGTAGAGGTGGTGTTGGTTGGGGGAGGTGGTGTTGGTGGAGAAGGTGGTGTTGGTGGAAAAGGTGGTGTTGGTGGAGAAGGTGGTGTTGGTGGAGGTGGTACCGGTGGAGGAGGTGGTGTTGGTGGTGGAGGTGGCTTTGGTGGAGGTGGTGTTGGCGGAGGTGGTGTTGGTGGAGGTGGTGCTGGCGGTGGAGGTGGTGTTGGTGCTGGAGGTCGTGTTGGTGGGGGCGGTGTTGGTTGAGGAGGTGGCGCTGGTGGTGGAGGTGGTGTTGGTGGTCGAGGTGCTGGGGGCGGTGTTGGTGGAGGAAGTGGTGCTGGTGGAGGAGGTGGTTTTGGTGGAGGAGGTGGTGTTGATGGAGGAGGTGGTGTTTCTGGAGGAGGTGGTGTTTCTGGAGGAGGTGGTGCTGGTGGTGGAGGTGGCGTTGGTGGGGGCGGTGATTGTGGAGGAGGTGAAGCTGGTGGTGTTGGTGGTGGAGGTAGTGGTGGTGATGGTGTTGGTGTGGGCGGTGTTGGTGGTGGAGGTGGTGCTCGTGGAGGATGTGGTGTAGGTGGAATAGGTCGTGCTGGTCGAGGAGGTGGTGCTGGTGGTTTTGCTGGTGTAGGTGGTGTTGGTGGAGGAGGTAGTGGTGGTGGAGGAGGTAGTGCTGGTGGTGTTGGTGGTGGAGGTGGTGCTGGTGGAGGAGGTGGTGCTGGTGGTTTTGGTGGTGGAGGTGGTGTTGTTGGATGAGGTGGTGTTGGTGGAGGTGGTGCTGGTGGAGAAGGTGGTGCTGGTGGAGGAAGTGGTGTTGGTGGAGGAGATTGTGTTGCTGGAGGAGGTGGTTCTGGTGGTGGACGTGGTGTTGGTGGGGGTGGTGATGGTGGAGGAGGTGGTGCTGGTTAAGGTTTTCCTGGTGGTGTTGGTGGAGGTGTTGTTAGTGTGGGCAATGTTGGTGGAGTTGGTGGTGCAGGTGGAGGAGGTGGTGCTGGTGGTGGAGGTGGTGTTGGTGGTGGTGTTGGTGGGGGCGGTTTTGGTGGAGGTGGTGCTGGGGGAGGAGGTGGATTTGGTGGAGGAGGTGGTGTTGGTTGAGGAGGTGGTGTTGGTGGAGGAGGTGGTGCTGGTGAAGGAGGTGGTGCTGGTGGTGGAGATGGCGTTGGTGCGGGCGGTTTTGGTGGAGGTGGACATGGTGGAGGAGCTGGTGTTGGTGGTGGTGGAGGTAGTGGTGGTGGAGGTGGTGTTGGTGGGGGCGGTGATGGTGGAGGAGGTGGTGCTGGTGGTGGATGTGGTGTTGGTGGCGGATGTGGTGGTGGTGGAGGAGGTGGTGCTGGACGAGGAGGTGGCCCTGGTGGTGCAGGTGGTGCTGCTGGAGGAGGTGGTGTAGTGGAGAAGGTGGTGATGGTGGAGGACGTTGTGCTGGTGGTGTTGGTGGAGGAGGTGGTGTTGGTGGAGGTTGTGGTATTGGTGGAGGAGGTATTCTGCTGGAGGAGGTGGTTTTGGTGGAGGAGGTGGTGTTGGTGGAGGACGTGGTGCTGATGGAGGAGGTTGTGTTGGTAGACGAGGTGGTGCTGGTGGTTTTGGTGGTGGAGGTGGTGTTGGTGGAGGATGTTGTTTTGGTGGAGGAGGTGGTGTTGGTGGAGGAGGTGGTGCTGGTGGTGTTGATGGTAGAGGTGGTGTTGATGGAGGAGGTGTTGGTGGAGTGGTTGGTGCTGGTGGTGTTTGTGTTGGCGGTGGTTCTGGCAGTGGAGGTGGTGTGGTGGAGGAGGTGGTTTTGGTGGTGAACGTGGTGCTGGTGGTGTATGTGGAGGAGATGGTGGTCGTGGGGGAGGTAGTGTTGGTGGTGTAGCTGGTGTTGATGAGCTATTGTTGTTGGAGGTGGCGTTGGAGGTGGAGCTGGAGGTAGTCGTACCGGTGGTGTTGGTGGAGGAGGTGGTGCTAGTGGTGGAGGTGGTGTTGGTAATGGGGGTGGTGTTAGTGGAGAAGGTGGTGATGGTGGTAGAGGTGGTGCTCGTGGAGGAGGTGGTGTTGGTGGGGGCGGTGTTGGTGGAGGAGGTTGTGCTGTTGAAGGAGGTGGTGTTGGTGGAGGAGGTGCTGTTGGTGGAGGATGTGGTTTTGGTGGAGGAGGTGGTGCTGGTGGTGTTCGTGATGGTAGTGGAGGTGGTGTTTGTGGAGGAGGTGGTGTTGGTGGAGAGGGTGGTGCTTTTAGAGGAGGTGGTGTTGGTGGTGAAGGTTGCTTTGAGGGTGCAGGTGGTTTTGGTGATTGAGGTGGTGTAAATGGTGGAGGTGGTGTTGGTGGTGACCTAGGCGGTGGAGGTTGTGCAAATTGTGGATGAAGTGTTGGTGGCAGAAACTATTGTTGGAGGAGGTAGTGTTGGAGGTGGAGCTGGTGTTAGTGGTTCCGGTGGTGTTGGTGGAGGAGGTGGTGTTGGTGGAGGTGGTGGTGCTGGTGTTGGGGAGGAGGTTGTGTTAGTGGTGGGGGTGGTTTTGGTGGAGGTGGTGTTGGTGGAGGAGGTAGTGTTGGTGGAGGAGGTGGTGTTCGTGGAGGAGGTGGTGTTGGTGGGGGAGGCATTGGTGGAGGAGGTGGTGCTGGTGGAGAAGGTGGTGTTGGTGGAGGAGGTGCTGTTGATGGAGGAGGTGCTGTTGGTGGAGGAGGTGGAGTTGGTGGAGGAAGTGGTGCTGCTGGTGGAGGTGGTTCTGGTAGTGGAGGTGATGTTGTTGGAGGAGGTGGTGTTGGTGGTGGAGATGGTGCTGGTGTGGCTCGAGGTAGTGTTGGTGGAGCAGGTGGTGTTGTTGGAGGTGGTGGTGCTGGAGGTGGTGGTGTAGGTGGAGGAGCTGTTTTTGGTGGAGGAGGTGGTGCTGGTGTTGGCGGTGGAGGTGGTGCTGGAGGTGGTCTTGGTGAAGGAGATGGTTCTGGAAGGGTTTGTGGTGGAGGTGGTGCTGGTAGTGGAGCACGTGTTGGTGGAGGAGGTGGTTTTAGTTGTGGACGTGGTGCTGGTGATGGTGTATGTGGAGGAGGTGGTGTTGGTGGTGTACCTGGTGTTGATGTTTTAGCTGGTGTTAGTGCTATTGGTGGTGGAGGTGGTGTTGGTGGTGTAGGTGGTGTTGGTGGTGGAGGGTGTTTTGATGGTGGAGGTGGTGTTGGTGATTGAGGTGGTGTTAATGGTGGAGATCGTGTTGGTCGTAGAGGTGATGTTCGTGGTGTAGGTGATGTTGGTGGAGGTGGTGTTGATGGTGGATAAAGTGTTGGTGGAAGAGCTTTTGTTGGTGGAGGTGGTGTTGGAGGTAGAACTGGTGTTAGTGGTGCCGGTGGTCTTGGTGGAGAAGGTGGTGTTGGTGGAGGAGGTGGTGTTGGTGGTGTTGGTGGAGGAGGTGGTGCTAGTGGTGGAGGTGGTGTTGGTGGAGGAAGTGGTGTTGGTGATGGAGGTGGTGCTCGTGGAGGACGTGGTGTTGGTGGTGGCGGTGTAGGTGGAGAACGTTGGGCTGGTGGAGGAGGTGGTGTTGGTGGAGGAGTTGCTGTTGGTGGAGGAGGTGGTGTTGGTGGAGGTGGTGGCGCTGGTGGAGTTGGTGCTGGTGGAGGAGGTGATGTTGGGGGAAGAGGTGTTGTTGGTGGAGGTGGTGGTGTTAGTGGAGGAGGTGGTGCTGGTGGTGATGGTGGTGGTGGTAGTGGTGGTGGTGTTGTTGGAGGAGCTAGTCCTGGTGGTGGAGGTGTTTGTGGAGGAGGTGGTGTTGGTGGTGGAGGTGGTGTGGGTGGAGGAGGTGGTGCTGGTGGTGGAGGTGTTGGTGGAGGAGGTGGTGTTGGTGGTGGAGGTGGTGTGGGTGGAGGAGGTGGTGCTAGTGGAGGAGGTTGTGTAGGTGGGGGAGGTGGTGCTGGTGGTGGTGTTGGTGGAGGAGCTGGTGTTGGTGGAGGAGGTGGTGCTTGTGGTGGTGTTGGTGGTGGAGGTGGTGTTGGTGGTGGAGGTGGTGTTGGTGGTGGAGCTTGTTTTGGTGCTGTTGGTAGTGGTCGTGAAGATGGTGGTGGGGATGCTGTTGGTGGCGGAGCTGGTGGTGGTGTTATTGATGGTGTTGGTGTTGCGAGTGGAGGTGGTTTTGGAGGTGGAGCGGGTGTTAGTGGTTCCGGTGGTGTTGGTGGAGGATGTGCTGCTGGTGGTGTAGGTGGTGCTGATAATGAAAGTGGTTTTGGTGGAGGAGGTGGTGCTGATGGAGGAGTTGGTGCTGGTGGCGGAGGTGGTGTTGGTAGAGGAGGTGGTGTTGGTGGAGGAAGAGGTGTTGGTGGAGAAGGTGGTGCTGGTGGTGTTGGTGGTGAAGGTGGTGTTGATGGGGGCGGTGGTGCTGGTGAAGGACGTGGTGTTGGTGGTGGAGGTGGTGTTGGTGGTGGATGTGGTGTTGGTGGAGGTGGTGGTGTTGTTGGAGGAAGTGGTGTTGGTGGAGAAGGTGTTGCTGTTGGGGTTTGTGGTGTTGGTGGAGGTGTTGGTGGAGGAGATGGTGTTGGTGGAGCAGGTGGTGTTGGTGGCGGAGGTGGTGTTGGTGGATGCGGGGGTGTTTGTGGAGGAGGTGGTGCTGGTGGTGTTGCTGGTGGAGGTGGTGTAGGTGGGGGCGGCTTTGGTGGAGGAGGTGGAGGTGGTGTTGGAGGATATGGTGGAGGTGGGGTTGGTGCTGCTGGATGTGGTGTTGGTGGTGGTGGAGGTGGTGCTAATGGTGGAAGTGGTGTTGGTGGAGGAGGTGGTATTGGTGGAGGTGCAGTAGGTGGAGGAGGTGGTGCTGGTGGGGGATGTGGTGCTGGTGGTGTAGGTGGTCGTAGTTGTGCAGGTGGTGCTGGTGGTGGAGGTGGCGTTGGTGGACGAGGTGGTGATGGTGGTGGTGGTGGAGGTAGTGGTGGTGGTGGGGGTGGTGTTGGTGGAGGTGAAGTAGGTGGTGCTGGTGGTGGATGTGGTGTTGGTGGCAGATGTGGTGGTGGAGGAGGTGGTGCTTGTCAAGGAGGTGGTCCTGGTGGTGCAGGTGGTGCTGCTGGAGGAGGTGGTGTAGTGGAGAAGGTGGTGATGTTGGAGGACGTTGTGCTGGTGGTGTTGCTTTTGGAGGTGGTGTTGGTGGAGGAGATGGTGTTGGTGGAGGAGGTGGTGTTGGTGGCGGAGGTGGTGTTGGTGGATGCGGGGGTGTTTGTGGAGGAGGTGGTGCTGCTGGTGTTGCTGATGGAGGTGGTGTAGGTGGGGGCGGCTTTGGTGGAGGAGTTGGAGATAGTGTTGGTGGAGGTGGGGGCGGTGCTGGTGGATGTGGTGTTGGTGGTGGTGGAGGTGGTGCTAATGGTGGAAGTGGTGTTGGTGGAGGAGGTGGTATTGGTGGAGGTGCAGTAGGTGGAGGAGGTGGTGCTGGTGGGGGATGTGGTGCTGGTGGTGTAGGTGGTCGTAGTTGTGCAGGTTGTGCTGGTGGTGGAGGTGGCGTTGGTGGACGAGGTGGTGATGGTGGTGGTGGTGGACGTAGTGGTGGTGGTGGGGGTGGTGTTGGTGGAGGTGAAGTAGGTGGTGCTGGTGGTGGATGTGGTGTTGGTGGCAGATGTGGTGGTGGAGGAGGTGCTTGTCGAGGAGGTGGTCCTGGTGGTGCAGGTTGTGCTGCTGGAGGAGGTGGTGTAGTGGACAAGGTGGTGATGTTGGAGGACGTTGTGCTGGTGGTGTTGCTTTTGGAGGTGGTGTTGGTGGAGGAGGTGGTGTTGGTGGAGGAGGTATTCTGGTGGAGGAGGTGGTTTTGGTCGAGGAGGTGGTGCTGGTGGAGGACGTGGTGCTGGTGGTTTTTGTGGTGGAGGTGGTGTTGGTGGAGGAGGTGGTGTTGGTGGAGGAGGTAGTTCTCGTGGAGGAAGTGGTGTTGGTGGAGGAGGTTGTGTTGGTAGAGGAGGTGGTGCTGGTGGTGGAGGTGGTGTTGGTGGGGGCGGTGATGGTGGAGACGGTGGTGCTGGTGCAGGAGGTGGTGTTGGTGGAGGATGTTGTTTTGGTGGAGGAGCTGGTGTTGGTGGAGGAGGTGGTGCTGGTGGTGTTGGTGGTAGAGGTGGTGGTGGTGGAGGTGGTGTTGGTGGAGGAGGTGGTTTTGGAGGTGAACGTGGTGCTGGTGGTGTATGTGGAGGAGATGGTGTTCGTGGGGGAGGTGGTGTTGGTGGTGTAGCTGGTGTTGATGTGCTATTGTTGTTGGAGGTGGAGCTGGAGGTAGTCGTACCGGTGATGTTGGTGGAGGAGGTGGTGCCAGTGGTGGAGGTGGTGTTGGTAATGGGGGTAGTGTTAGTGGAGGAGGTGGTGTTGGTGGGGGCGGTGTTGGTGGAGGAGGTTGTGCTGTTGAAGGAGGTGGTGTTGGTGGAGGAGGTGCTGTTGGTGGAGGATGTGGTTTTGGTGGAGGAGGTGGTGCTGGTGGTGTTCGTGATGGTAGTGGAGGTGGTGTTTGTGGAGGAGGTGGTGTTGGTGGTGGAGGTTGCTTTGAGTGTGCAGGTGGTTTTGGTGTTTGAGGTGGTTTAAATGGTGGAGGTGGTGTTGGTGGAGGTGACGTAGGCGGTGGAAGTTGTGCAAATGGTGGATGAAGTGTTGGTGGCAGAAACTATTGTTGGAGGAGGTAGTGTTCGAGGTGGAGCTGGTGTTAGCGGTCCTGGTGGTGTTGGTGGAGCAGGTGGTGTTGGTGGAGGAGGTGGTGCTGGTGTTGGAGGTGGTGTTGTGGAGGAGGTGGTGTTAGTGGTGAGGGTAGTTTTGGTGGAGGAGGTGGTGTTGGAGGAGGAGGTAGTGTTGGTGGAGGAGGTGGTGTTGGTGGGGGAGGTATTGGTGGAGGAGGTTGTTCTGGTGGAGAAGGTGGTGTTGGTGGAGGAGGTGCTCTTGGTGGAGGAGGTGGAGTTGGTGGAGGAAGTGGTGCTGCTGGTGTAGGTGGTTCTGGTAGTGGAGGTGGTGTTGTTGGAGGAGGTGGTGTTGGTGGTAGAGGTGGTGCTGGTGTGGGTGGAGGAGATGGTGTGGTTGGAGGAGGTGGCGGTGTTGGAGGAGGTGGTGTTGGTGGAGGAGGTGGTGTTAGAGGAGGAGGTGGTGCTGGTGGTGGAGGTGGTGTTGGCGGTGGTGGTGGTGTAGGTGGAGGAGCTGTTTTTGGTGGTAGAGGTGGTGTTGGAGGTGGTGTTGGTGGAGGAGGTGGTTCTGTTGGGGTTTGTGGTGGAGGTGGATCTGGTAGTGGAGCTGGTGTTGGTGGAGGAGGTGGTTTCAGTGGTGGACGTGGTGCTGGTCGTAGAGGTGATGTTCGTGGTGTAGGTGGTGTTGATGTTTTAGCTGGTGTTAGTGCTATTGGTGGTGGAGGTGGTGTTGGTGGTGGAGGGTGTTTTGATAGTGGAGGTGGTGTTGGTGATTGAGGTGGTGTTAATGGTGGAGATGGTGTTGGTCGTAGAGGTGATGTTCGTGGTGTAGGTGGTGTTGGTGGAGGTGGCGTTGATGGTGGATGAAGTGTTGGTGGAAGAGCTATTGTTGGTGGAGGAGGTGTTGGAGGTGGAGCTGGTGTTAGTGGTGCCGGTGGGCTTGGTGGAGGAGGTGGTGTTGGTGGAGGAGGTGGTGTTGCTGGTGTTGGTGAAGGAGGTGGTGCTAGTGGTGGAGGTGGTGTTGGTGGAGGAAGTGGTGTTGATGGTGGAGGTGGTGCCCGTGGAGGAGGTGATGTTGGTGATGGCGGTGTGGGTGGAGAACGTTGGGCTGGTGGAGGAGATGGTATTGGTGGAGGAGTTGCTGTTGGTGGAGGAGGTGGTGTTGGTGGAGGAGGTCGTGCTGTTGGTGCTAGTGGTGGAGGTGGTGCTGGTAATGGAGGTGGTGTTTGTAGAGGAGGTGGTGTTGGTGGAGGAAGTGGTGTTGGTGGTGGAGGTGGTGCTCGTGGAGGAGGTGGTGTTGGTAGTGGCGGTGTAGGTGGAGAACGTTGGGCTGGTGCAGGAGGTGGTGTTGGTGGAGGATGTTGTTTTGGTGAAGGAGGTGGTGTTGGTGGAGGAGGTGGTGCTAGTGGTGGAGGTGGTGTTGGTAATGGCGGTGGTGCTAGTGGTGGAGGTGGTGTTGGTAATGGGGGTGGTGCTAGTGGAGGAGGTGGTGTTGGTGGTAGAGGTGGTGCTCGTGGAGGAGGTGGTGTTGGTGGGGGCGGTGTTGGTGGAGGAGGTTGTGCTATTGAAGGAGGTGCTGTTGGTGGAGGATGTGGTTTTGGTGGAGGAGTGGTGCTGGTGGTGCTGGTGATGGTAGTGGAGGTGGTGTTTGTGAAGGAGGTGGTGTTGGTGGAGAAGGTGGTGCTTTTAGAGGAGGTGGCGTTGGTGGTGGAGGTTGCTTTGAGGGTGCAGGTGGTTTTGGTGATTGAGGTGGTGTAAATGGTGGAGGTGGTGTTGGTGGTAGAGGTGATGTTCGTGGTGGAGGTGGTGCTGGTGGAGGTGACGTAGGCGGTGGAGGATGTGCAAATGGTGGATGAAGTGTTGGTGGCAGAAACTATTGTTGGAGGAGGTAGTGTTGCAGGTAGAGCTGGTGTTAGTGGTTCTAGTGGTGTTAGTGGAGGAGGTGGTGTTGGTGGATTATTATTATTATTATTATTTTGTTGTTTAACGACGCTGTCAATTGCCAGGATCACATCAGCGTCGCGGTGTTGGTGGAGGCGGTGGTGCTGGTGTTGGAGGTGGTGTTGTGGAGGAGGTGGTGTTAGTGGTGGGGGTGGTTTTGGTGGAGGAGGTGGAGTTGGTGGAGGAGGTGGTGCTGGTATGGGTGGAGGTAGTGTTGGTGGAGGAGGTGGTGTTGTTGGCGGAGGTGGTCCTCGTGGAGGAGGTGGTGCTGGTGGTGGAGGTGGTGTTGGCGGTGGAGGTGGTGTAGGTGGAGGAGCTGTTTTCTGTGGAGGAGGTGGTGCTGGTGTTGTTGGTGGTAGAGGTGGTGTTGGAGGTGGTGTTGGTGGAGGAGATGGTGTTGGTGGAGGAGGTGGTTCTGGTGGGGTTTGTGGTGGAGATGGTGCTGGTAGTGGAGCTGGTGTTGGTGGAGGAGGTGGTTTTAGTGGTGGACGTGGTGGTGGTGTATGTGGAGGAGGTGGTGTTGGTGGTGTAGCTGGTGTTATGTTTTAGCTGGTGTTAGTACTATTGGTGGTGGAGGTGGTGTTTGTGGTGTGGGTGGTGGAGCGTGTTTTGATGGTGGAGGTGGTGTTGGTGATTGAGGTGGTGTTAATGGTGGAGATGGTGTTGGTGGTGCCGGTGGTGTTGGTGGAGGAGGTGCTGTTGGTGGAGGAGGTGCTGTTGTTGGAGGAGGTGGGGTTGGTGGAGGAGGTCGTGCTGGTGGTGCTGGTGGTGGAGGTGGTGCTGGTAGTGGAGGTGGTGTTTGTGGAGGAGGTGGTGTTGGTGGAGGTAGTGGCGCTGGTGGAGGTGGTGCTGGTGGAGGAGGTGGTGTTGGGGGAATAGGTGGTGTTGGTGGAGGTGGTGTTAGTGGAGAAGGTAGTGTTGGTGGTGTTGGTGGTGGTAGTGGAGGTGTTGTTGGAGGAGGTGGTTTTGGTGGTGAACGTGGTGCTGGTGGTGTATGTGGAGGAGATGGTGTTCGTGGGGGAGGTGGTGTTGGTGGTGTAGCTGGTGTTGATGTGCTATTGTTGTTGAAGGTGGAGCTGGAGGTAGTTGTACCGGTGGTGTTGGTGGAGGAGGTGGTGCCAGTGGTGGAGGTGGTGTTGGTAATGGGGGTAGTGTTAGTGGAGGAGGTGGTGTTGGTGGGGGCGGTGTTGGTGGAGGAGGTTGTGCTGTTGAAGGAGGTGGTGTTGGTGGAGGAGGTGCTGTTGGTGGAGGATGTGGTTTTGGTGGAGGAGGTGGTGCTGGTGGTGTTCGTGATGGTAGTGGAGGTGGTGTTTGTGGAGGAGGTGGTTTTGGTGGAGAGGGTGGTGCTTTTAGAGGAGGTGGTGTTGGTGGTGGAGGTTGCTTTGAGTGTGCAGGTGGTTTTGGTGTTTGAGGTGGTTTAAATGGTGGAGGTGGTGTTGGTGGAGGTGACGTAGGCGGTGGAGGTTGTGCAAATGGTGGATGAAGTGTTGGTGGCAGAAACTATTGTTGGAGGAGGTAGTGTTCGAGGTGGAGCTGGTGCTAGCGATCCTGGTGGTGTTGGTGGAGCAGGTGGTGTTGGTGGAGGAGGTGGTGCTGGTGTTGGAGGTGGTGTTAGTGGTGAGGGTAGTTTTGGTGGAGGAGGTGGTGTTGGAGGAGGAGGTAGTGTTGGTGGAGGAGGTGGTGTTGGTGGGGGAGGTATTGGTGGAGGAGGTTGTTCTGGTGGAGAAGGTGGTGTTGGTGGAGGAGGTGCTCTTGGTGGAGGAGGTGGAGTTGGTGGAGGAAGTGGTGCTGCTGGTGTAGGTGGTTCTGGTAGTGGAGGGGGTGTTGTTGGAGGAGGTGGTGTTGGTGGTAGAGGTGGTGCTGGTGTGGGTGGAGGTAGTGTTGGTGGAGGAGATGGTGTTGTTGGAGGAGGTGGCGGTGTTGGAGGAGGTGGTGTTGGTGGAGGAGGTGGTGTTGGTGGAGGAGGTGGTGCTGGTGGTGGAGGTGGTGTTGGCGGTGGTGGTGGTGTAGGTGGAGGAGTTGGTTTTGGTGGTAGAGGTGGTGTTGGAGGTGGTGTTGGTGGAAGAGGTGGTTCTGTTGGGGTTTGTGGTGGAGGTGGATCTGGTAGTGGAGGTGGTGTTGGTGATTGAGGTGGTGTTAATGGTGGAGATGGTGTTGGTCGTAGAGGTGATGTTCGTGGTGTAGGTGGTGTTGGTGGAGGTGGTGTTGATTGTGGATGAAGTGTTGGTGGAAGAGCTATTGTTGGTTGAGGTGGTGTTGGAGGTGGAGCTGGTGTTAGTGGTGCCGGTGGGCTTGGTGGAGGAGGTGGTGTTGGTGGAGGAGGTGGTGTTGCTGGTGTTGGTGAAGGAGGTGGTGCTAGTGGTGTTGGTGGAGGAAGTGGTGTTGATGGTGGAGGTGGTGCCCGTGGAGGAGGTGATGTTGGTGATGGCGGTGTGGGTGGAGAACGTTGGGCTGGTGGAGGAGATGGTATTGGTGGAGGAGTTGCTGTTGGTGGAGGAGGTGGTGTTGGTGGAGGAGGTCGTGCTGTTGGTGCTAGTGGTGGAGGTGGTGCTGGTAATGGAGGTGGTGTTTGTAGAGGAGGTGGTGTTGGTGGAAGAAGTGGTTTTGGTGGTGGAGGTGGTGCTCGTGGAGGAGGTGGTGTTGGTAGTGGCGGTGTAGGTGGAGAACGTTGGGCTGGTGGAGGAGGTGGTGTTGGTGGAGGAGTTGCTGCTGGTGGAGGTGGTGGCGCTGGTGGAGGTGGTGCTGGTGGAGGAGGTGGTGTTGGGGGAAGAGGTGGTGTTGGTGGAGGTGGTGTTGTTAGTGGAGGTGGTGTTGGTGGAGGAGGTGGTGCTGGTGGTGGAAGTGTTGGTGGAGGAGGTGGTGTTGGTGGAGGAGGTGGTGCTAGTGGAGGAGGTTGTGTAGGTGGGGGAGGTGGTGCTGGTGGAGGAGGTAGTGTTGGTGGAAGAGGTGGTGTTGGTGGTCGAGGTGGTGCTGGTGTATGTGGAGGAGGTGGTGTTGGTGGAGGAGGTGGTGATGTGGTGGAGCTTGTTTTGGTGCTGTTGTTAGTGGTCATGAAGTTGGTGGTGGGGATGCTGTCGGCGGTGGAGCTGGTGGTGGTGTTGTTGATGGTGGTGGTGTTGGTGGTGGAGGTGGTGTTGGAGGCGGAGCGGGTGTTAGTGGTGCCGGTGGTGTTGGTGGAGGAGGTGGTGTTGGTAATGGGGGTGGTGGTAGTGAGATAGGTGATGTTGCTGGTAGAGGTGGTGCTCGTGGAGGAGGTGGTGTTGGTGGGGACGGTGTTGGTGGGAGCGGTGTTGGTGGAGGAGTTTGTGCTGGTGGAGGAGGTGGTGTTCGTGGAGGAGGTGCTGTTGGTGGAAGTTGTGGTGTGGTGGAGGTGGTGCTGGTGGTGGTGTTGGTAGTGGAGGTGGTATTAGTGGAGGAGGTGGTAATGGTGCTGGTGGTGGATGTGGTACTGTGGTGGATGTGGTGCTGGTAGTGGAGGTGGTGGTGGTGGTGGAGGTGGTGTTGGTGGAGGAGGTAGTGTTGGTGGAAGAGGTGGTGTTGGTGGTGGAGGTGGTGCTGGTGGTGGGGGTGCTGTTGGTGGAGGAGGTGCTGGTGGTAGAGGTGGTCTTGGTTGGGGGAGGCGGTGTTGATGAAGGAGGTGGTGTTGTTGGACAAGGTGGTGTTGTTGAGGTGGTGATGGTGGAGAAGGTGGTGTTGGTGGAGAAGGTAGTGATCTTGGAGAAGGTGGTGTTGGTGGAGGTGGTGACGGTGGAGGAGGTGGTGTTGGTGGTGGAGGTGGTGTTGGTGGAGATGGTGTTGGCGGAGGTGCTGTTGGTGGAGGTGGTGCTGGTGGTGGAGGTGGTGTTGGTGCTGGAGGGCGTGTTGGTGGTGGTGGAGGAGGTGGTGCTGGTTGAGGAGGTGGTGCTGGTGGTAGAGGTGGTGTTGGTGGTCGAGGTGGTGGGGGCGGTGTTGGTGGAAGAGGTGGTGCTGGTGGAGGAGGTGGTTTTGGTGCAGGAGGTGGTTTTGGTGGAGGAGGTGGTGTTGAAGGAGGAGGTGGTGTTGGTGGAGGAGGTGGTGTTTCTGGAGGAGGTGGTGCTGGTGGTGGAGGTGGTGGTGTTGGTGGGGGAGGTGGAGGTAGTGGTGGTGGTGGAGGTGGTGTTGGTGGGGGCGGTGTTGGTGGAGGAGGTGGAGCTCGTGGTGTTGGTGGCGGAGGTGGTGGTGGTGATGGAGGTGGTGGTGGAGGTGGTGTTGGTGGGGGCGGTGTGGTGTTGGAGGTGGTGGAGGAGGTGGTGTTGGTGGAGTAGGTCATGCTGGTCGAGGAGGTGGTGTTGGTGGAGGTGGTGCTGGTTGAGGAGGTGGTGTAGTGTAGGAGGCCGTGCTGGTGGAGGAGGTGGTGCTGGTGGTTTTGGTGGTGGAGGTGGTGTTGTTGGAGGAGGTGGTGGTGGTGGTGGTGGAGGAGGTGGTGCTGGCAGAGGAGGTGGTGTTGGTGGAGGAGGTGGTGCTGGTGGTTTTGGTGGTGGAGGTGGTGCTGGTGGAGGAGGTGGTGTTGGTGGAGGAGGTAGTGCTGGTGGAGGAAGTGGTGTTGGTGGAGGAGGTGGTGCTGGTGGTTTTGGTGGTGCTGGTGGTTTTGGTGCAGGAGGTGGTGTTGGTGGAGGATGTTGTTTTGGTGAAGGAGGTGGTGTTGGTGGAGGAGGTGGTGTTGGTGGAGGAGGTGGTGCTGGTGGTGTTGGTGGTAGAGGTGGTGATTGTGTTGGAGGTGGTTCTGGTAGTGGAGGCGGTGTTGGTGTAGGAGGTGGTTTTGGTGGTGAACGTGGTGCTGGTGGTGGTGGTGTATGTGGAGGAGATGGTGTTGAGCTATTGTTGTTGGAGGTGGCGTTGGAGGTGGAGCTGGAGTTAGTGGTGCCGGTGGTGTTGGTGGAGGAGGTGGTGCTAGTGGTGGAGGTGGTGTTGGTAATGGGGGTGGTGCTAGTGGTGGAGGTGGTGTTGGTAATGGGGGTGGTGCTAGTGGAGGAGGTGGTGTTGGTGGTAGAGGTGGTGCTCGTGGAGGAGGTGGTGTTGGTGGGGGCGGTGTTGGTGGAGGAGGTTGTGCTATTGAAGGAGGTGCTGTTGGTGGAGGATGTGGTTTTGGTGGAGGAGTGGTGCTTGTGGTGCTGGTGATGGTAGTGAAGGTGGTGTTTGTGGAGGAGGTGGTGTTGGTGGAGAAGTTGGTGCTTTTAGAGGAGGTGGCGTTGGTGGTGGAGGTTGCTTTGAGGGTGCAGGTGGTTTTGGTGATTGAGGTGGTGTAAATGGTGGAGGTGGTGTTGGTGGTAGAGGTGATGTTCGTGGTGGAGGTGGTGCTGGTGGAGGTGACGTAGGCGGTGGAGGATGTGCAAATGGTGGATGAAGTGTTGGTGGCAGAAACTATTGTTGGAGGAGGTAGTGTTGCAGGTAGAGCTGGTGTTAGTGGTTCTAGTGGTGTTGGTGGAGGAGGTTGTGTTGGTGGAGGCGGTGGTGCTGGTGTTGGAGGTGGTGTTGTGGAGGAGGTGGTGTTAGTGGTGGGGGTGGTTTTGGTGGAGGAGGTGGAGTTGGTGGAGGAGGTGGTGCTGCTGGTTGAGGTGTTTCTTGTAGTGGAGGTGGTGTTGTTGGAGGAGGTGGTATTGGTGGTGGAGGTGGTGCTGGTGTGGGTGGAGGTAGTGTTGGTGGAGGAGGTGGTGTTGTTGGCGGAGGTGGTCTTGGTGGAGGAGGTGGTGCTGGTGGTGGAGGTGGTGTTGGCGGTGGAGGTGGTGTAGGTGGAGGAGCTGTTTTCTGTGGAGGAGGTGGTGCTGGTGTGGGTGGAGGTAGTGTTGGTGGAGGAGGTGGTGTTGTTGGCGGAGGTGGTCTTGGTGGAGGAGGTGGTGCTGGTGGTGGAGGTGGTGTTGGCGGTGGAGGTGGTGTAGGTGGAGGAGCTGTTTTCTGTGGAGGAGGTGGTGCTGGTGTTGTTGGTGGTAGAGGTGGTGTTGGAGGTGCTGTTGGTGGAGGAGATGGTGTTGGTGGAGAAGGTGGTTCTGGTGGGGTTTGTGGTGGAGATGGTGCTGGTAGTGGAGCTGGTGTTGGTGGAGGAGGTGGTTTTAGTGGTGGACGTGGTGGTGGTGTATGTGGAGGAGGTGGTGTTGGTGGTGTAGCTGGTGTTATGTTTTAGCTGGTGTTAGTACTATTGGTGGTGGAGGTGGTGTTTGTGGTGTGGGTGGTGGAGGGTGTTTTGATGGTGGAGGTGGTGTTGGTGATTGAGGTGGTGTTAATGGTGGAGATGGTGTTGGTGGTAGAGGTGATGTTCGTGGTGGAGGTGGTGTTGGTAATGGGGGTGGTGTTGGTGGAGGAAGTGGTGTTGGTGGTGGAGGTGGTGTTGGTGGTGGCGGTGTAGGTGGAGAACGTTGGGCTGGTGGAGGAGATGGTGTTGGTGGAGGAGGTGCTGTTGGTGGAGGAGGTGCTGTTGGTGGAGGAGGTGGGGTTGGTGGAGGAGGTCGTGCTGGTGGTGCTGGTGGTGGAGGTGGTGCTGGTAGTGGAGGTGGTGTTTGTGGAGGAGGTGGTGTTGGTGGAGGTAGTGGCGCTGGTGGAGGTGGTGCTGGTGGAGGAGGTGGTGTTGGGGGAATAGGTGGTGTTGGTGGAGGTGGTGTTAGTGGAGAAGGTAGTGTTGGTGGTGTTGGTGGTGGTAGTGGAGGTGGTGTTGTTGGAGGAGGTGGTGTTGGTGGTGGAGGTGGTGTTGGTAATGGGGGTGGTGTTAGTGCAGTAGGTGGTGTTGGTGGTAGAGGTGGTGCTCGTTGAGGAGGTGGTGTTGGTGGGGCGGTGTTGGTGCAGGAGTTTGTGCTGGTGGAGGAGGTGGTGTTGGTGGAGGAGGTGCTGTTGGTGGAGGATGTGGTGTGGTGGAGGAGGTGGTGTAGGTGGTGTTGGTGTTGTTAATGGAGGTGGTGTTGGTGGAGGAGGTGGTGCTGATGGTGGATGTGGTGTTGGTAGTGGAGGTGGTGTTTGTTGGAGGTGGTGTTGCTGGAGGACGTGGTGTTGGTGGAGGAGGTGGTGTTGCTGGAGGACGTGGTGTTGGTGGAGGAGGTGGTGCTGGTGGAGGACGTGGTGTTAGTGCAGTAGGTGGTGTTGGTGGAGGAGGTGGTGCTGATGGTGGATGTGGTGCTGGTAGTGGAGGTGGTGTTTGTTGGAGGTGGTGTTGTTGGAGGAGGTGGTGTTGCTGGAGGACGTGGTGTTGTTGGAGGAGGTGGTGTTGCTGGAGGGCGTGGTGTTGGTGGAGGAGGTGATGGTGGTGGTGGTGGAGGTGGTGCTGGTGGCGGAGGTGCTGTTGGTGGAGGAGGTGGTGTTGGTGGAATAAGTGGTTTTAGTGGTGCAGGTGGTTTTGGTGGTTTTGGTGGTGTTGGTGGAGGAGGTGGTGCAGGTGGAGAAGGTGGTGCTGGTGGAGGAGGTGGTGTTGGTGGAGGTGGTGTTGGGAGAGGTGGTGTTGGTGGTTTTGGTGGAGGTGGTGTTGGCGGAGGTGCTGTTGGTGGAGGTGGTGCTGGTGGTGTTGGTGAAGGTCGTGTTGGTGGGGGCGGTGTTGGTGGTGGAGGTGGTGGGGGCGGTGTTGGTGGAGGAGGTGGTGCTGGTGGAGGGGGTGGTTCTGGTGGAGGAGGTGGTGTTGATGGAGGAGGTGGTGTTTCTGGAGGAGGTGGTGCTGGTGGTGGAGGTGGCGTTGGTGGGGGTGGTGTTGGTGGAGGAGGTGGAGCTGGTGGAGGAGGTGGTGTTGGTGGTGGCGGTGGTGTTGGTGGTGGCGGTGGTGATGGTGGGGGCGGTGTTTGTGGAGGAGGTGGTGCTGGTGGAGGATGTGGTGTTGGTGGAGTAGGTCGTGCTGGTAGAGGTGGTGCTGGTGGTGCTGGTGGAGGAGGATAAGTGGACGAGGTGCTGGTGGTGCTTGTGGTATTGGTGGTGGAGGCGGTGCTGGTGGAGGAGGTGGTGTTGATGGAGGAGGTGGTGTTGGTGGTGGTGGAGTTAGTGGTGATGGTGGAGGTGGTGTTGGTGGGGGGTGTTGGTGAAGGAGGTGGTGCTGGTGGTGGATGTGGTGTTGGTGGCGGATGTGGTGTTTGTGGAGGAGGTGGTGCTGGTCGAGGAGGTGGTGCTGGTGGTGCTGTTGGAGGAGGTGGTGTAGTGGAGGAGGTGGTGCTGGTGGAGGACGTTGTGCTGGTGGTGTTGGTTTTGGAGGTGGTGTTGGTGGAGGAGGTGGTGGTGGTGGAGGAGGTATTCTGGTGGAGGAGGTGGTTTTGGTGGAGGAGGTGGTGTTGGTGGAGGAGGTGGTGTTGGTGGAAGAGGTGGTGTTGGTGGAGGAGGTGGTGTTGGTGGAGGAGGTAGTGCTGGTGGAGGAGGTGGTGCTGGTGGAGGAGGTGGTGTTGGTGGAGGAGGTTGTGTTGGTGGAGGAGGTGGTGCTGGTGGTTTTGGTGGTGGAGGTGGTGTTGGTGGGGGCGGTGATGGTGGAGGAGGTGGTGCTGGTGCAGGAGGTGGTGTTGGTGGAGGATGTTGTTTTGGTGGAGGAGGTGGTGCTGGTGGAGGAGGTGGTGCTGGTTGAAGAGGTAGTGTTGGTGGAGGAGGTGGTGTTGGTGGAGTAGGTGGTGTTGGTGGAAGAGGTGGTGCTGGTGGTGGAGGTGTTGGTGAAGGAGGTGGTGTTGGTGGAGGAGGTGGTGCTGGTGGAAGAGGTGGTGTTGGTGGGGGCGGTGTTGGTGGAAGAAGCGGTGCTGGTGGAGTAGGTGGTGCTGGTGAAGGAGGTGGTGTTGGTGGAGGAGGTTGTGTTGGTGGAGCAGGTGGTGCTGGTTGTGTTGGTGGTGGAGGTGGTGTTGGTGGAGGATGTTTTGGTGGAGGAGGTGGTGCTGGTGGAGCAGGTGGTGTTGGTGGTGGAGGTGGTGGTGGTGGTGTTGGAGGTGGTGGTGGGGGCGGTGTTGTTGGAGGAGGTGGTGCTGGTGGGGGATGTGGTGTTCGTGGAGGAGATGGTGCTGGTAGAGGAGGTAGTGCTGGTGGTGGAGGTGGTACTGGTGGTGGAGGTGGTGCTGGTGGTGGAGGTGGTGCTGGTGGTGGAGGTGGTGCATGTGGTGTTGGTGGAGGTGGTGTTGGTCGAGGAGGTGGTGTTGGTCGAGGAGGTGGTGTTGGTGGTGCTGGTGGTGGATGAGGTGGTGCTGGTGGAGGAGGTTCTGTTGGTGGAGGAGGTGGTGCTGGTGGTTTTGGTGGTGGAGGTGGTGCTGGTAGGGGCGGTGATGGTGGAGGAGGTGGTGTCGGTGCAGGAGGTGGTGTTGGTGGAGGATGTTGTTTTGGTGGAGGAGGTGCATGTTCATAGCGCACCACCAACACCACCAGAACCACTAACACCAGCTCCACCTCCAACACCACCTCCTCCAACAATAGTTTCTGCCACCAACACTTCATCCACCATTTGCACCACCTCCACCGCCTACATCACCTCCTTCACCAGCACCACCTCCTCCACAAACACCACCTCCTCCACCAGCACTTCCTTCATATCGAGGCTGCTAAGGAAGTGTTACTGGGAATGCACGCCCTCAGGAGAACCGAGGCAATGGTCGACGTCTGCAGGAGGCTTCTGCGAACTGGATAAGACGAGATGACGCTCCAGAGCTCCAGCAAATACCTTAGGGTCCGTTGGGTAACCCTGGCGGTGGTTGCAGTTGTGTTTGCCAGGAGCATGGCTGCGAAAGTACAGCAGGAAGGTCAGCGGTCATCGAACCACGTGGCCCTCTTGGAGGGCAACTCGCAAGCCTACTGCAGAGCAAGCAGAAGGGAGGGGCTGACGCCTCACTTCACTGCATGACAGGTAAATGACAAGGAGATGGTCACAACAATTCTAGAAGCTATTCATGTGCTCGTTTATTAGAAACATCCAGGAATTCGCCGGCACTTTGCCTTGGCTATAAAAGCTAGCCAGTAAGTGTTGGAACAATTTTTAGTGATTCATTAAGTGTGTAACAGGACAACTGTTAGCATTTAGTTTTAAAACTTTATGTGTATGTTTTTGTGTGTGTGTGTGTGTGTGTGTGTGTGTGTGTTTGTATGTGTGTGTACAGTCAGTGTCAAGGGAGTGTGTATATTTTCAGAGACAATTATAGACATTTAAGTGTCGCACAGTAGTGATGGAATAGCTTTTAGTGAGTAAACTATCAGAGTTGCTTGTGTGAACATTTGAGCACTATTAGCTTTCATGTCAAGGTTACGATAAGACAGAACAGCATTAAAATGTAATGAATTGTAGTTTATGTTAACGATACCACACAACTACTTTTGTGCTTCAGCTTTAGAAGAGAAATAAAGTGACAGAAAAAGTAGCTGGAGTTGTCACCTGTCACGCTGCTATCAAAAATGAGATGTCACAAAATACAGATGGTGTATTACATCTCTCATAAAATAAACTGGTTTTTTCTTTCCAATAGTGGCACTATAATTGTAAGTGGCATCAGACAGCTATAGATACATTATTGGTTTACATCAGCTCTTTGCAGATTAAATTATAAGTTAATGAATATAGAGTGATTATTTCTGCTTACTGATATTTCTGAATTCTACATAAAACGTTTGATCAGAATAGCACATATGTTAGCACAAGTACATTTTCATGTATGTTTTCCATTAATTATGGCCATTATAATATCCATACACAGGCAGCATTAATTTCCGAAAACTATAATATTATGGAAGTTTCTTACTTCAGGTAGAGGTTGTCTCTGTTCATCTTCTAATTCTGGAACTCTGTTTATCTCTAAAATATGGCGATGTTGATCACTCAAATGCTGAGATTCTAATTCTTTTGACTCCACTTTTTCCAGTTCTGACAACATAAAACCCAAGTTGACATGTTCACCATTGGCTTCATTAAGATAAGTTATCTTTTATTCTACAAAACCTAAACTTTAAGACATACTTTATATCTAACACTGGTGCTTAGGGATATAAGGCACCATCACTAAACGCACATCACGTTCTATACGGATACAACAAATGTCATAAGCATCAACACAATTAAAATACCACCCATATAACACTAAATAAAGGTAACTATATAAATAATCATTTATAAATTATATGGCATGACATTGAAAAATTCTTTGCATCAATATGCAGTATAACCCATCTTCGGATTATTTCAAATCCTTTCAGAAAATCCTGTTTCCTTGCGTTGTTTGCTAGTTTTAAGCATTTTGAAACTAATACTTCAATAAGCAATAATAACAATTAAGAATAATACAAATAATAACAATTAATAATAACACAATTAATAATAACACAATTAATAGTAACAACAACTAATAGTAACAACAACTAATAGTAACAACTACTAATAGTAACAACTACTAATAGTAACAACAACTAATAGTAACAACAACCAATAGTAACAACAACCAATAGTAACAACAACCAATAGTAACAACAACCAATAGTAACAACAACCAATAATAACAACAACCAATAACAACAACAACTAATAACAACAACTAATAACAACAACAACTAATAACAACAACAACTAATAACAAGAACTAATAACAACAACTACTAATAACAACAACTAATAACAACAACTAATAATAACAACAACTAATAATAACAACAAATAATAATAACAACTAATAATAATAATAATAACAACTAATAATAATAACTAATAATAATAATAATAAGAACAACTAATAATAATAATAATAATAATAATAATAATAATAACAACAACTAATAATAATAATAACAACAACTAATAATAATAATAACAACAACTAATAATAATAATAACAACAACTAATAATAATAATAACAACAACTAATAATAACAACAACAACTAATAATAATAACAACAACAACTAATAATAATAACAACAACAACTAATAATAATAACAACAACAACAACTAATAATAATAACAACAACAACTAATAATAATAACAACAACAACTAATAATAACAACAACAACTAATAATAACAACAACAACTAATAATAACAACAACTAATAATAACAACAATTAATAATAACAACTAATAATAATAACAACAACTAATAATAATAACAACAACTAATAATAATAACAACAACAACTAATAATAATAACAACAACTAATAATAATAACAACAACTAATAATAATAACAACAACTAATAATAATAACAACTAATAATAATAACTAATAATAATAACAACTAATAATAATAACAACAACTAATAATAATAACAACTAATAATAATAACAACAACTCATAATAACAACAACAACTCATAATAACAACAACTCATAATAACAACAACTCATAATAACAACAACTCATAATAACAACCACTGATAACAACAACCACTGATAACAACAACCACTGATAACAACAACCACTGATAACAACAACCACTGATAACAACAACCACTGATAACAACAACCACTGATAACAACAACCACTGATAACAACAACCACTGATAACAACAACTACTGATAACAACTACTGATAACAGCTACTGATAACAACAGCTAATGATAACAACAGCTAATAATAACAACAGCTAATAATAAGAGCTAATAATATCAACAGCTAATAATAACAACTACTAATAATAACAACAACTAATAATAACAACAACTAATAATAACAACAAATAATAATAATAACAACAACTAATAATAATAATAACAACTAATAATAATAATAACAACTAATAATAACAACTAATAATAATAATAATAACAATAACAACAACTAATAATCATAATAACAACAACTAATAATAATAATAATAATAACAACAACTAATAATAATAATAATAACAACAACTAATAATAATAATAACAACTAATAATAATAATAACAACTAATAATAATAATAACAACAACTAATAATAATAACAACAACTAATAATAACAACAACAACTAATAATAATAACAACAACTAATAATAACAACAACAACTAATAATAATAACAACAACAACAACTAATAATAATAACAACAACAACTAATAATAATAACAACAACAACTAATAATAACAACAACAACTAATAATAACAACAACAACTAATAATAATAACAACAACAACAACTAATAATAACAACAACAACTAATAATAACAACAACAACTAATAATAACAACAACTAATAATAACAACAACTAATAATAACAACAACTAATAATAATAACAACAACTAATAATAATAACAACAACTAATAATAATAATAACAACAACAACTAATAATAATAATAACAACAACAACTAATAATAATAACAACTAATAACAACAACTAATAACAACAACAACTAATAATAACAACTAAAATAATAATAACTACTAATAATAACAACGACTAATAATAACAACAACTACTAATAACAACAACTACTAATAATAACAACAACTACTAATAATAACAACAACTACTAATAATAACAACAACTACTAATAATAACAACAACTACTAATAATAACAACTAATAATAACAACTAATAATAACTACTAATAATAACAACAACTAATAATAACAACAACTAATAATAACAACTACTAATAATAACAACTACTAATAATAACAACTACTAATAATAACAACTACTAATAATAACAACTACTAATAATAACAACAACTACTAATAATAACAACAACTACTAATAATAACAACAACTACTAATAATAACAACTACTAATAATAACAACTAATAATAACAACTAATAATAACAACAACTAATAATAACAACTACTAATAATAACAACAACTAATAATAACAACAACTAATAATAACAACTAATAATAACAACAACTAATAATAACAACTACTAATAATAACAACAACTAATAATAACAACTACTAATAATAACAACAACTAATAATAACAACTAATAATAACAACTACTAATAATAACAACTAATAATAACAACTAGTAATAATAACAACTAATAATAACAACTACTAATATTAACAACTAATAATAACCACTACTAATAATAACAACCACTACCACTACCACTACCACTACTACTACTTCTACTACTACTACTACTAATTCGGAGAAATGGAGGTGGTGATGGTTTTGTATGGATCGAAGGTGAAAATCTCATAATATATTCCTCTTATATATCCCCAGAGAATATCTAGAAGAGTTTCAGAAATACTTATTCTCAATGCAATACGCCATGCAGCAGCATACTGGGAAAAGAATAATGATAGGTGGCGACTTTAATGCCAAAGCGCTCTGTTGGGGGTCACCAAGGGAAGATAAAAAAGGGAGTCTCCTAGCTGAATGGGTCAACGAAAATGACTTTATAATATTAAACGATGGGGAAGTGCCTACATTCGAGAGGAATGGTGGAGTATCGTACATAGATTTAACTATGTGTACACAAAGTCTTGGAAAATTAATAAAAAACTGGTATGTTAGTGACGAAGAAAATCTAAGTTACCACAAAAGTATATATATAGAGCTGGAATCAGCCTCAATATATAAACCAAACACAAATCGAAAAGGTGGTTGGATATATTCAGAAGAGATGAAAGAGGAGATAATTAAAAAGGTTGTTGAGTATACAAAAAATAATAATCACCAGAATTGTGAGGTGCAGTGCCTAGACTCAGCTATAAATATGGCATGTAGTACAACACTGAGAAGGAAGAAAAGATATAGGTATCATAGCAGCACTTACTGGTGGAACCATGAGATCGCAAAACTAAGAACAGCTTGTACTAGAGCAAAACGGATAACAACCAGGCTAAATAAAAAGAAAAATATCACTAACGATCAAAAAGAGGAAGCAAGAAACAACTATAGAAAGTGTCGCTATGAACTGAAAAGAGAAATACAAATAGCTAAAAGCAATAAGTGGAAGCTTCTATGTGCAGAAGTAGAAAATGATATATGGGGTAAAGCCTATAAAATAGTAACTAATAAACTAGGACAGAGGTCACAAATAACTCTTGCTGATAAAGAACAAATACTCATAGCGGCTGAACTGTTCCCTAAACACGAAAGAGTAATATGGAGAAAAGAATTATCCGGGATATGGAACATATACCAGTATGTACAAGAGATGATATCATAACTGCTGGACGTAGCATAAAAGCTAAAAAAGCAGCAGGACCCGACGGAATACCGCCAGAGGTGATAAAGGCTATAGCCATGCAAAAACCTGAGATACTGATAGATACAGTAAATAAGCTCCTTAAATCAGGAGAATTCCCGAAAAACTGGAAAATAGGCAAATTAGTTTTGATAAAGAAGCCTAGCAAAAATGAAGGGAAAAAGTCTTATAGACCTATATGTCTATTAAATGTTATTGGAAAACTATTCGAACGAATAATAAATATAAGATTAATAGAAGAAATTGAGCAAGGAGAAGGACTATCGCCTAAACAGTATGGTTTTAGACGGGGAAAGTCTACAATAGACGCAATTCAAGCTGTGCTACGCATAGCAGAAGAGGCAACAACAAGAGCAGATAAATACGTGGTTCTAATAACATTAGACGTTAAAAATGCCTTTAATTCTGCACCATGGAAAGGGATTGTTCAAGAATTAGAGAGACGAAAGGTAACACCATATCTGATTAACTTAATCTGTAGTTATCTGGATGACAGAGAAATACAGGTAGGAGAGGAGGGCAAAATGAATATGACATGTGGTGTACCACAAGGATCGGTGTTGGGGCCCACATTGTGGAACATATATTATGATGGAGTGTTAAAACTGGAAATGGGGGAACAAGTAACAATAGTGGGCTATGCAGATGACCTTGCCCTAGTAATTTGTGGTGAACACAGAGACATTCTGGAAGACCGGATAGAATGGTCTATAAAGAGAGTTCAGTCCTGGATGGCAGGGAAAGGGCTTAAACTGGCGCCAAAAAAAACCGAGGCCGTAATTATAGTAGGCCGAAGAACCATAAGACAGGTCACAGTTAAAATCGACGATATACGCATAACGTCAAAGAGTAATATAAGATACCTTGGTATACAGATGGGCCATAACCTAAGCATGTCGGCGCATATACAAAGTATTGTAAAGAATGCAGAAAAGATCGTGGGAGCTCTAAGCAGATTGATGCCAAATGTGGGAGGGCCTAAGGCTGACAAAAGACGCATTCTGGGCAGTGTAGTGAATTCCATTATCCTATACGGAGCGGAGATCTGGGGGGATTGGATAGACACGGTCACATATAGGAAACTTATAGAAAGGCCATATAGGAAGATTTCAATCAGAATAGCCAGTGGATACAGGACTATCTCAACCAAAGCAATCCAGGTCATTGCAGGAATGATCCCTATACACCTACTGGTGGAAGAAAGAAGACACATGGATGGAGCACAATGGAACAGAAATTATAGGGACAGTGAAGGAAAATATTTTAAAGAAATGGCAGTCTGAACAGAATGCAGAGGTCAAAACGGGCCAATGGACAAAAAGGTTGATACCTGACATAAAGAAATGGACAGATAGAAAACATGGGCAGATAGAATACTTTTTAACACAATTTTTATCCGGACACGGATGTTTTAGAAGTTACCTGTACCTTTTTGGTCTGGCTTCAACCGACACATGTCTACGGTGTGCGGAATATGATACGCCAGAACACAATACATATATTCAGTTGTCCAAACTGGAAGGAAAAGAGAATGCGCCTTCAAGATAAAATAGGGAAAATAACAGTGGATAACATAGTTTGTCTTATGTTACACAGCAATAGCAACTGGAAGGATATTACTACATTTGTAAAAGAAGTTTTAAAGGAGAAACATAGTTACGACAATACAATAACGATCAACTTAAACACAGATAATTAAAAAATTGATAAATTGAAACAGGTAAAAAGGAACATCAGAGTGTCACAGTCTCCTGAAGTAATGCCACCAGCAGTTCCAGGAGACGAAGTCCTATGTGACTGGAAGTAGGGGTTTTTAGTTGGTAGAGGCCCAACTCCCACACAGAGTAGTGTCCTTGAGGATTTTCCCCTGCTATAAAAAAAATACTACTACTACCACCACCACCGCCACCACCACCACCACCACCACCGCCGCCACCACCACCAACACCGCCATCGCCACCACCACCACCACCAACACCACCACCACCGCCACCGCCACCACCACCAACACCACCACCACCACCGCCATCGCCACCGCCTCCACCACCACCACCAACACCGCCACCACCACCACCACCACCACCACCACCGCCATCGCCACCGCCACCACCACCACCACCACCACCGCCGCCACCACCACCACCACCAACACCGCCGCCACCACCACCACCGCCATCGCCACCGCCACCACCACCAACACCACCACCACCAACACCACCACCACCACCACCACCACCACCGCCGCCAACGCCACCACCACCAACACCACCACCACCACCACCACCGCCATCGCCACCGCCACCACCACCAACACCACCACCACCAACACCGCCGCCACCACCACCACCAACACCACCACCACCACCACCACCGCCGCCACCGCCACCACCACCAACACCACCACCACCAACACCACCACCAACACCACCGCCGCCGCCGCCGCCGTCACCACCACCATGTGATAGAACTGATATAACTGTGGACTATACATATGTGATGTGATACAGTTAATATCACCGTGGAGTGTATGTGATGTCATAGAACTTATATCACTGTGGACTGTATGTGTTCTCATAGAACTAATATCACTGTGGACTGTATGTGATGTCATAGAACTAATAACACTGTGGACTATGTGATGTGATACAGTTAATATCACTGTGGAGTGTATGTGATGTCATAGAACTTATATCACTGTGGACTGTATGTGTTGTCATAGAACCAATATCACTGTGGACTGTATGTGATGTCATAGAACTAATAACACTGTGGACTATGTGATGTGATACAGTTAATATCACTGTGGAGTGTATGTGATGTCATAGAACTTATATCACTGTGGACTCTATGTGATGTGATAGAACTGATATCACTGTAGACTGTATGTGATGTCATAGAACAAATATCACTGTGGACTGTGTGTGATGTGATACAGTTAATATCACTGTGGACTCTATGTGATGTGATAGAACTAATGTCACTGTGGACTATACATATGTGATGTGATAGAACTAATATCACTGTGGACTGTACGTGATGTGATAGAACTAATATCACTGTGGACTGTATGTGATGTGGTAGAACTAATGTCACTGTGGACTATACATATCTGATGTGATAGAACTAATGTCACTGTGGACTATAAATATGTGATGTGATAGAACTAATATCACTGTGGACTGTACGTGACGTGATAGAACTAATATCACTGTGGACTGTATGTGATGTCATAGAACAAATATCACTGTGGACTGTGTGTGATGTGATACAGTTAATATCACTGCGGACTGTATGTGATGTGATACAGTTAATATCACTGTGGACTGTGTGTGATGTGATACAGTTAATATCACTGTGGACTGTGTGTGATGTGATACAGTTAATATCACTGTGGACTGTACGTGATGTGATAGAACTAATATCACTGTGGACTCTATGTGATGTGATAGAACTAACATCACTGTGGACTATACATATGTGATGTGATAGAACTAATATCACTGTGGACTCTATGTGATGTGATAGAACTAATATCACTGTGGACTCTGTGATGTGATAGAACTAATGTCTCTGTGGACTGTATGTGATGTGATAGAACTAATATCACTGTGGACTGTACGTGATGTGATAGAACTAATATCACTGTGGACTCTGTGATGTGATAGAACTAATGTCTCTGTGGACTGTATGTGATGTGATAAAACTAATATCACTGTGGACTGTACGTGACGTGATAGAACTAATATCACTGTGGACTGTACGTGATGTGATAGACTTAATATCACTGTGGACTGTATGTGATGTGAAGGAACTAATATCACTGTGGACTATACATATGTGATGTGATAGAACTAATGTCACTGTAGACTATACATATGTGATGTGATAGAACTAATGTCACTGTGGACTATACATATGTGATGTGATAGAACTAATATCACTGTGGACTATACATATGTGATGTGATAGAACTAATATCACTGTGGACTATACATATGTGATGTGATAGAACTAATGTCACTGTGGACTATACATATGTGATGTGATAGAACTAATATCACTGTGGACTGTATGTGATGTGATAGAACTAATATCAGTGTGGACTATACATATGTGATGTGATAGAACTAATGTCACTGTGGACTATACATATGTGATGTGATAGAACTAATATCACTGTGGACTGTATGTGATGTGATAGAACTAATATCACTGTGGACTATACATATGTGATGTGATAGAACTAATGTCACCGTGGACTATACATATGTGATGTGATAGAACTTATATCACTGTGGACTGTATGTGATGTGATAGAACTAATATCACTGTGGACTATACATATGTGATGTGATAGAACTAATGTCACTGTGGACTATACATATGTGTTGTGATAGAACTAATATCACTGTGGACTATACATATGTGATGTGATAGAACTAATATCACTGTGGACTATACATATGTGATGTGATAGAACTAATATCACTGTGGACTGTATGTGATGTGATAGAACTAATATCACTGTGGACTGTATGTGATGTGATAGAACTAATATCACTGTGGACTATACATATGTGATGTGATAGAACTAATATCACTGTGGACTATACATATGTGATGTGATAGAACCAATGTCACTGTGGACTATACATATGTGATGTGATAGAACTAATATCACTGTGGACTATACATATGTGATGTGATAGAACCAATATCACTGTGGACTATACATATGTGATGTGATAGAACTGATATCACTGTGGACTGTATGTGATGTGATAGAACTAATATCACTGTGGACTGTATGTGATGTGATAGAACTAATATCACTGTGGACTATACATATGTGATGTGATAGAACTAATGTCACTGTGGACTACACATATGTGATGTGATAGAACTAATATCACTGTGGACTATACATATTGTAACTTTTTGTTGTGGGTGTGAAGTAGAGGAGACAGATGTAGTCTAGATAAAGACACACTTTTATTTCCGTAAACAGTAACTTGTACACTCGTTGCAACAGCAAGAAAGTCTTTCCCGATTCTCCAACAGCACGGCTCCGAACTCGTAACACAAAGAACTAACTCTTCTCCGTTGGCACAACTCTCCACATCGTCTGTCCGTCTCCGTCGGCACGACTACTCAACCTTCACATGCGTCTGACTGTTCTCCGTCGGCACTACTCAACGCTTCACGTACGTCTCTCACTTACGTCTGCCTGTCTGGACTGTCCCTTCTCACACTTTACCGCTATTTATATCTCCCCGGCACTATTCTGGAAGCTTCAAGAACGTTCACTTATTGCGCTGGGGTACAAAGTAGAAGATTCCAGTAGCCTCTATCCTTTTCTCTCTTTCGGCAAGCGCCCCAACAATGCGGCCATGCTCTGTCTCTTTCCTTCGGCTCCTTTGCGGTAGCGCCGACAATAATGCGATGCGTGACACTACGGTTGTCGGCAATTAGATGCGGCGGGCGCGGTGACACTGCTCCCTCCTCAGAGCTGGTCGTCCCGACCAGCACTATCACTGCGGCATCTCCCTTGCGTCCTGGTGGACTAACCCATCGAACCTCTTCTCCAGGAGGCACGATCCTAGGTATCGCTGTTGGATAGTGTCCCTTGGTCTGGGTAGGACGATGTATGCCATCCTGCTTCGAAATTCTGCAACAGTACCGCCGGTCTTGACGGTCCCTCGTCCAGTTGCCCTTCTTCCTGGTGTGTTGACGGGCCATCCTGCGCACTTGGAAACGGCTCACTGGGTACCATGTCCGCCGACCTCTCTGGCGCACCTTCGCAGCCACCTTGCTTCCGATGGGTCCGGCAACAAGCCCCGCCACATCCGCGCGAGTCGCGTCCACCACTGCACTCGTGTTCACTCGTGCTCGGCACGGCCTCTCCTGTATCCTGCCGTCCAAGATGATGTCCACCATTCTTTCGTTCACGGCACTATGCGTCAGGTGCTTGGATGGCTCCGACGGTCCTCCCATGTCACACGCCAAGTCGGTTCTCGCGGGTTGCTCGCCTGCTTGTGCGCTTCCCTGCTGATCGTCCTCCACGTCATATCCTGGTTGGTTACGTACCCGACACACTCCTCCAGGGGATCCTCGACGACGTCCCTGAACTGCCCCTTTGTCTTCCCCGAGACGGACACTTTCGTTATCTGAAACGGGCACAACTGTCGCCTCGGCCACTAGGTGCTCCCTCCCCGGGTCTGTGCTATTCCGTCTGCCCCTGGCATCCAGTACTTTGACGCTCTCGTCAACTCTTACTACCAGGGCGCCAAGACGTTCCCCGTCGTCCTCCACGACGTCCACATGCTGGCAGAGGTCTTCCACCTTTTCGCCGAGTTCTTCCACGCCTTCCGTCATGCCAATCAGTTCGCCGAGTTGTTCCACGTCTTTCGTCACGCCAATCCGTTCGCCGAGTTGTTCCACGTCTTCCGTCACGCCAATCCGTTCGCCGAGTTGTTCCACGTCTTCCCTCGCGCCAATCAGTTCGCCGAGTTGTTCCACGTCTTCCCTCATATCATCCGAAACGGGCGCAACTGTCGCCTCGGCCACTAGGTGCTCCCTCCCCGGCTCCGCGCTATTCCGTCTGCCCCTGGCATCCAGTACTTTGACGCTCTCGTCAACTCTTACTACCAGGGCGCCAAGACGTTCCCCGTCGTCCTCCACGACGTCCACGTGCTGGCAGAGGTCTTCCACCTTTTCGCCGAGTTCTTCCACGCCTTCCGTCACGCCAATCAGTTCGCCGTCAATTTTCGCCGATAGCTCCGTCTTCATCTCTTTCAGCTCGGCAGCGAGGTTGTTTCTCGTCTTTATTTCTGTAGCGAGGTTGTCGTTTGCCGCCTTCATTTCTGTAGCGAGGTTGTCGTTTGTCGTCTTCATGTCTTTCAGTTCAGCAGCGAGGTTGTCGGTTGCCGTCTTCATTTCTTCTTTCAGCTCGGCAACGAGGTTGTCGTTCCTCGTTTCCATTTTGGCAGCGAGGTTGTCGTATGACGTTTCCATTGTGGCAAATAATTCTTTCATCATTGCCATCATCCTGGTTTCCGAATCTCCCTCCATCTTGGTTCTAACGTTGCAACTTCTAACGACGATGTAACGAAACTAGAAGCAATTTGACGGATCCCACTTCTGACACCAGTGTAACTTTTTGTTGTGGGTGTGAAGTAGAGTAGACAGATGTAGTCTAGATAAAGACACACTTTTATTTCCGTAAACAGTAACTTGTACACTCGTTGCAACAGCAAGAAAGTCTTTCCCGATTCTCCAACAGCACGGCTCCGAACTCGTAACACAAAGAACTAACTCTTCTCCGTCGGCACAACTCTCCACATCGTCTGTCCGTCTCCGTCGGCACGACTACTCAACCTTCACATGCGTCTGACTGTTCTCCGTCGGCACTACTCAACGCTTCACGTACGTCTCTCACTTACGTCTGCCTGTCTGGACTGTCCCTTCTCACACTTTACCGCTATTTATATCTCCCCGGCACTATTCTGGAAGCTTCAAGAACGTTCACTTATTGCGCTGGGGTACAAAGTAGAAGATTCCAGTAGCCTCTATCCTTTTCTCTCTTTCGGCAAGCGCCCCAACAATGCGGCCATGCTCTGTCTCTTTCCTTCGGCTCCTTTGCGGTAGCGCCGACAATAATGCGATGCGTGACACTACGGTTGTCGGCAATTAGATGCGGCGGGCGCGGTGACAATATGTGATGTGATAGAACTAATGTCACTGTGGACTATACATATGTGATGTGATAGAACTAATATCACTGTGGACTATACATATGTGATGTGATAGAACTAATATCACTGTGGACTATACATATGTGATGTGATAGAACTAATATCACTGTGGACTGTATGTGATGTGATAGAACTAATATCACTGTGGACTGTATGTGATGTGATAGAACTAAAATCACTGTGGACTATACATATGTGATGTGATAGAACTAATATCACTGTGGACTATACATATGTGATGTGATAGAACTAATGTCACTGTGGACTATACATATGTGATGTGATAGAACTAATATCACTGTGGACTGTATGTGATGTGATAGAACTAATATCACTGTGGACTATACATATGTGATGTGATAGAACTAATGTCACTGTGGACTATACATGTGTGATGTGATAGAACTAATATCACTGTGGACTGTATGTGATGTGAAGGAACTAATATCACTGTGGACTATACATATGTGATGTGATAGAACTAATGTCACTGTGGACTATACATATGTGATGTGATAGAACTAATATCACTGTGAACTGTATGTGATGTGATAGAACTAATATCACTGTGGACTATACATATGTGATGTGATAGAACTAATGTCACTGTGGACTATACATATGTGATGTGATAGAACTAATATCACTGTGGACTATACATATGTGATGTGATAGAACTAATATCACTGTGGACTATACATATGTGATGTGATAGAACTAATATCACTGTGAACTCTATGTGATGTGATAGAACTAATGTCACTGTGGATTGTATGTGATGTGATAGAACTAATATCACTGTGGACTGTACGTGATGTGATAGAACTAATATCACTGTGGACTGTATGTGATGTGATAGAACTAATATCACTGTGGACTGTACGTGATGTGATAGAACTAATATCACTGTGGACTGTATGTGATGTGACAGAACTAATATCACTGTGCACTATACATATGTGATGTGATAGAACTAATATCACTGTGGACTGTACGTGATGTGATAGAACTAATATTACTGTGGACTGTATGTGATGTGATAGAACTAATATCACTGTGGACTATACATATGTGATGTGATAGAACTAATATCACTGTGGACTATACATATGTGATGTGACAGAACTAATATCACTGTGGACTGTACGTGATGTGATAGAACTAATATTACTGTGGACTGTATGTGATGTGATAGAACTAATATCACTGTGGACTATACATATGTGATGTGATAGCACTAATATCACTGTGGACTGTATGTGATGTGATAGAACTAATATCAATGTGGACTATACATATATGATGTGATAGAACTAATATCACTGTGGACTATACATATGTGATGTGATAGAACTAATATCACTGTGGACTATACATATGTGATGTGATAGAACTAATATCACTGTGGACTATACATATGTGATGTGATAGAACTAATATCACTGTGGACTATACATATGTGATGTGATAGAACAAACATCACTGTGGACTGTATGTGATGTGATAGAACTAATATCACTGTGGACTATACATATCTGATGTGATAGAAGTACTATCACTGTGGACTATGAATATGTGATATGATAGAACTAATATCACTGTGGACTATACATATGTGATGTGATAGAAGTAATATCACTGTGGACTATACATATGTGATGTGATAGAACTAATATCACTGCGGACTGTATGTGATGTGATAGAACTAATATCACTGTGGACTATACATATGTGATGTGATAGAGCTAATATCACTGTGGACTGTATGTGATGTGATAGAACTAATATCACTGTGGACTACACATATGTGATGTGATAGAACTAATATTACTGTGGACTGTATGTGATGTGATAGAACTAATATCACTGTGGACTGCATGTAATGTGATAGAACTAATATCACTGTGGACTATACATATGTGATGTGATAGAACTAATATCACTGTGGACTATACATATGTGATGTGATAGAACTAATGTCACTGTGGACTATACATATGTGATGTGATAGAACTAATATCACTGTGGACTGTATGTGATGTGATAGAACTAATATCAGTGTGGACTATACATATGTGATGTGATAGAACTAAAGTCACTGTGGACTATTCATATGTGATGTGATAGAACTAATATCACTGTGGACTGTATGTGATGTGATAGAACTAATATCACTGTGGACTATACATATGTGATGTGATAGAACTAATGTCACCGTGGACTATACATATGTGATGTGATAGAACTTATATCACTGTGGACTGTATGTGATGTGATAGAACTAATATCACTGTGGACTATACATATGTGATGTGATAGAACTAATGTCACTGTGGACTATACATATGTGATGTGATAGAACTAATATCACTGTGGACTATACATATGTGATGTGATAGAACTAATATCACTGTGGACTATACATATGTGATGTGATAGAACTAATATCACTGTGGACTGTATGTGATGTGATAGAACTAATATCACTGTGGACTGTATGTGATGTGATAGAACTAATATCACTGTGGACTATACATATGTGATGTGATAGAACTAATATCACTGTGGACTATACATATGTGATGTGATAGAACCAATGTCACTGTGGACTATACATATGTGATGTGATAGAACTAATATCACTGTGGACTATACATATGTGATGTGATAGAACTAATATCACTGTGGACTATACATATGTGATGTGATAGAACCAATATCACTGTGGACTATACATATGTGATGTGATAGAACTGATATCACTGTGGACTGTATGTGATGTGATAGAACTAATATCACTGTGGACTGTATGTGATGTGATAGAACTAATATCACTGTGGACTATACATATGTGATGTGATAGAACTAATATCACTGTGGACTATACATATGTGATGTGATAGAACTAATGTCACTGTGGACTATACATATGTGATGTGATAGAACTAATATCACTGTGGACTATACATATGTGATGTGATAGAACAAACATCACTGTGGACTGTATGTGATGTGATAGAACTAATATCGCTGTGGACTATACATATGTGATGTGATAGAACTAATATCACTGTGGACTATACATATGTGATGTGATAGAACAAACATCACTGTAGACTGTATGTGATGTCATAGAACAAATATCACTGTGGACTGTGTGTGATGTGATACAGTTAATATCACTGTGGTCTCTATGTGATGTGATAGAACTAATGTCACTGTGGACTACACATATGTGATGTGATAGAACTAATATCACTGTGGACTGTACGTGATGTGATAGAACTAATATCACTGTGGACTATACATATGTGATGTGATAGAACTAATATCACTGTGGTCTCTATGTGATGTGATAGAACTGATATCACTGTGGACTATACATATGTGATGTGATAGAACTAATATCACTGTGGACTGTACGTGATGTGATAGAACTAATATCACTGTGGACTGTATGTGATGTGATAGAACTAATATCACTGTGGACTCTATGTGATGTGATAGAACTAATATCACTGTGGACTATGTGATGTGATAGAACTAACGTCTCTGTGGACTGTATGTGATGTGATAGAACTAATATCACTGTGGACTGTACGTGACGTGATAGAACTAATATCACTGTGGACTGTACGTGATGTGATAGAACAAATATCACTGTGGACTGTATGTGATGTGAAGGAACTAATATCACTGTGGACTCTATGTGATGTGATAGAACTAATGTCACTGTGGACTATACATATGTGATGTGATAGAACTAATGTCACTGTGGACTATACATATGTGATGTGATAGAACTAATATCACTGTGGACTATACATATGTGATGTGATAGAACTAATATCACTGTCGACTATACATATGTGATGTGATAGAACTAATGTCACTGTGGATTGTATGTGATGTGATAGAACTAATATCACTGTGGACTGTACGTGATGTGATAGAACTAATATCACTGTGGACTGTATGTGATGTGATAGAACTAATATCACTGTGGACTGTACGTGATGTGATAGAACTAATATCACTGTGGACTGTATGTGATGTGATAGAACTAATATCACTGTGCACTATACATATGTGATGTGATAGAACTAATATCACTGTGGACTGTACGTGATGTGATAGAACTAATATTACTGTGGACTGTATGTGATGTGATAGAACTAATATCACTGTGGACTATACATATGTGATGTGATAGAACTAATATCACTGTGGACTATACATATGTGATGTGATAGAACTAATATCACTGTGGACTGTACGTGATGTGATAGAACTAATATTACTGTGGACTGTATGTGATGTGATAGAACTAATATCACTGTGGACTATACATATGTGATGTGATAGCACTAATATCACTGTGGACTGTATGTGATGTGATAGAACTAATATCAATGTGGACTATACATATATGATGTGATAGAACTAATATCACTGTGGACTATACATATGTGATGTGATAGAACTAATATCACTGTGGACTATACATATGTGATGTGATAGAACTAATATCACTGTGGACTATACATATGTGATGTGATAGAACTAATATCACTGTGGACTGTATGTGATGTGATAGAACTAATATCACTGTGGACTATACATATGTGGTGTGATAGAACTAATGTCACTGTGGACTATACGTATGTGATGTGATAGAACTAATATCACTGTGGACTATGCAAATGTGATGTGATAGAACTAATATCACTGAGGACTGTATGTGATGTGATAGAACTAATATCACTGTGGACTATACATATGTGATGTGATAGAACTAATGTCACTGTGGACTATACATATGTGATGTGGTAGAACTAATATCACTGTGGACTATACATATGTGATGTGATAGAACTAATATCACTGTGGACTGTATGTCATGTGACAGAACTAATATCACTGTGGACTATACATATGAGATGTGATAGAACTAATATCACTGTGGACTATACATGTGTGATGTGATAGAACTAATATCACTGTGGACTGTATGTGATGTGATAGAACTAATATCACTGTGGACTATACATATGTGATGTGATAGAACTAATATCACTGTGGACTGTATGTCATGTGACAGAACTAATATCACTGTGGACTATACATATGAGATGTGATAGAAATAATATCACTGTGGACTATACATATGTGATGTGATAGAACTAATATCACTGTGGACTGTATGTGATGTGATAGAACTGATATCACTGTGGACTATACATATGTGATGTGATAGAACTAATATCACTGTGGACTATCCTTATCTGATGTGATAGAACTAATATCACTGTGGACTATACATATGTGATGTGATAGAACTAATATCACTGTGGACTATACATATGTGATGCGATAGAACTAATATCACTGTGGAGCATACATATGTGATGTGATAGAACTGATATCACTGTGGACAATACATATGTGATGTGATAGAACTAATATCACTGTGGACTATACATATGTGATGTGATAGAACAGATATCACTGTGGACTATACATATGTGATGTGGTAGAACTAATATCACTGTGGACTATACATATGTGATGTGATAGAACTAACATCAATGTGGACTGTATGTGATGTGATAGAACTAATATCACTGTGGACTATACATATGTGATGTGATAGAACTAATACCACTCTGGACTGTATGCGATGTGATAGAACTAATATCACTGTGGACTGTATGGGATGTGATAGAACTAATATAACTGTGGACTATACATATGTGATGTGATAGAACTAATATCACTGTGGACTATACATATGTGATGTGATAGAACTAATATCACTGTGGAATGTATGTGATGTGATAGAACTAATATCTATGTGGACTGTATGTGATGTGATAGAACTAATATCACTGTGGACTATACATATGTGATGTGATAGAACTAATATCACTCTGGACTATACATATGTGATGTGATAGAGCTAATATCACTGTGGACTATACATATGTGATGTGATAGAACTAATGTCACTGTGGACTATACATATGTGATGTGATAGAACTAATATCACTGTGGACTGTACGTGATGTGATAGAACTAATATCACTGTGGACTGTATGTGATGTGATAGAACTAATATCACTGTGGACTGTACGTGATGTGATAGAACTAATATCACTGTGGACTGTATGTGATGTGATAGAACTAATATCACTGTGGACTGTACGTGATGTGATAGAACTAATATCACTGTGGACTGTATGTGATGTGACAGAACTAATATCACTGTGCACTATACATATGTGATGTGATAGAACTAATATCACTGTGGACTGTACGTGATGTGATAGAACTAATATTACTGTGGACTGTATGTGATGTGATAGAACTAATATCACTGTGGACTATACATATGTGATGTGATAGAACTAATATCACTGTGGAGTATACATATGTTATGTGATAGATCTAACATCACTGTGGACTGTATGTGATGTGATAGAACTAATATCACTGTGGACTATACATATGTGATGTGATAGAACTAATATCACTGTGCACTGTATGTGATGTGATAGAACTAATATCACTGTGGACTATACATTTGTGATGTGATAGAACTAATATCACTGTGGACTGTATGTGATGTGATAGAACTAATATCGCTCTGGACTATACATATGTGATGTGATAGAACTAATATCACTGTGGACTGTACGTGATGTGATAGAACTAATGTCACTGTGGACTGTATGTGATGTGATAGAACTAATATCACTGTGGACTATACATATTAGATGTGATAGAACTAATATTACTGTGGACTATACATATGTGATGTGATAGAACTAATATCACTGTGGACTGTGTGTGATGTGATAGAACTAATATCACTGTGGACTGTATGTGATGTGATAGAACTAATATAACTGTGGACTATCCATATGTGATGTGATAGAACTAATATCACTGTGGACTATACATATGTGATGTGATAGAACTGATATCACTGTGGACTGTATGTGATGTGATAGAACTAATATCACTGTGGACTCTATGTGATGTGATAGAACTAATGTCACTGTGGACTATACATATGTGATGTGATAGAACTAATATCACTGTGGACTATACATATGTGATGTGATAGAACTGATATCACTGTGGACTATACATATGTGATGTGATAGAACTAATATCACTGTGGACTATACATATGTGATGTGATAAATATACATCACTGTGGACTGTATGTGATGTGATAGAACTAATATCACTGTGGACTGTATGTGATGTGATAAAACTAATATCACTGTGGACTATACATATGTGATGTGATAGAACTAATACCACTGTGGACTGTATGTGATGTGGTAGAACTAATATCACTGTGGACTATACATATGTGATGTGATAGAACTAATGTCACTGTGGACTATACATATGTGATGTGGTAGAACTAATATCACTGTGGACTATACATATGTGATGTGATAGAACTAATATCACTGTGGACTGTATGTCATGTGACAGAACTAATATCACTGTGGACTATACATATGAGATGTGATAGAACTAATATCACTGTGGACTATACATGTGTGATGTGATAGAACTAATATCACTGTGGACTGTATGTGATGTGATAGAACTAATATCACTGTGGACTATACATATGTGATGTGATAGAACTAATATCACTGTGGACTGTATGTCATGTGACAGAACTAATATCACTGTGGACTATACATATGAGATGTGATAGAAATAATATCACTGTGGACTATACATATGTGATGTGATAGAACTAATATCACTGTGGACTGTATGTGATGTGATAGAACTAATATCACTGTGGACTATACATATGTGATGTGATAGAACTAATATCACTGTGGACTATCCTTATCTGATGTGATAGAACTAATATCACTGTGGACTATACATATGTGATGTGATAGAACTAATATCACTGTGGACTATACATATGTGATGCGATAGAACTAATATCACTGTGGAGCATACATATGTGATGTGATAGAACTGATATCACTGTGGACTATACATATGTGATGTGATAGAACTAATATCACTGTGGACTATACATATGTAATGTGATAGAACAGATATCACTGTGGACTATACATATGTGATGTGGTAGAACTAATATCACTGTGGACTATACATATGTGATGTGATAGAACTAACATCAATGTGGACTGTATGTGATGTGATAGAACTAATATCACTGTGGACTATACATATGTGATGTGATAGAACTAATACCACTCTGGACTGTATGCGATGTGATAGAACTAATATCACTGTGGACTGTATGGGATGTGATAGAACTAATATAACTGTGGACTATACATATGTGATGTGATAGAACTAATATCACTGTGGACTATACATATGTGATGTGATAGAACTAATATCACTGTGGAATGTATGTTATGTGATAGAACTAATATCTATGTGGACTGTATGTGATGTGATAGAACTAATATCACTGTGGACTATACATATGTGATGTGATAGAACTAATATCACTGTGGACTATACATATGTGATGTGATAGAGCTAATATCACTGTGGACTATACATATGTGATGTGATAGAACTAATGTCACTGTGGACTATACATATGTGATGTGATAGAACTAATATCACTGTGGACTGTACGTGATGTGATAGAACTAATATCACTGTGGACTGTATGTGATGTGATAGAACTAATATCACTGTGGACTGTACGTGATGTGATAGAACTAATATCACTGTGGACTGTATGTGATGTGATAGAACTAATATCACTGTGGACTGTACGTGATGTGATAGAACTAATATCACTGTGGACTGTATGTGATGTGACAGAACTAATATCACTGTGCACTATACATATGTGATGTGATAGAACTAATATCACTGTGGACTGTACGTGATGTGATAGAACTAATATTACTGTGGACTGTATGTGATGTGATAGAACTAATATCACTGTGGACTATACATATGTGATGTGATAGAACTAATATCACTGTGGAGTATACATATGTTATGTGATAGATCTAACATCACTGTGGACTGTATGTGATGTGATAGAACTAATATCACTGTGGACTATACATATGTGATGTGATAGAACTAATATCACTGTGCACTGTATGTGATGTGATAGAACTAATATCACTGTGGACTATACATTTGTGATGTGATAGAACTAATATCACTGTGGACTGTATGTGATGTGATAGAACTAATATCGCTCTGGACTATACATATGTGATGTGATAGAACTAATATCACTGTGGACTACACATATGTGATGTGATAGAACTAATATAACTGTGGACTGTATGTGATGTGATAGAACTAATATCACTGTGGACTGTACGTGATGTGATAGAACTAATGTCACTGTGGACTGTATGTGATGTGATAGAACTAATATCACTGTGGACTATACATATTAGATGTGATAGAACTAATATTACTGTGGACTATACATATGTGATGTGATAGAACTAATATCACTGTGGACTGTGTGTGATGTGATAGAACTAATATCACTGTGGACTGTATGTGATGTGATAGAACTAATATAACTGTGGACTATCCATATGTGATGTGATAGAACTAATATCACTGTGGACTATACATATGTGATGTGATAGAACTGATATCACTGTGGACTGTATGTGATGTGATAGAACTAATATCACTGTGGACTGTATGTGATGTGATAGAACTAATGTCACTGTGGACTATACATATGTGATGTGATAGAACTAATATCACTGTGGACTATACATATGTGATGTGATAGAACTGATATCACTGTGGACTATACATATGTGATGTGATAGAACTAATATCACTGTGGACTATACATATGTGATGTGATAAATATACATCACTGTGGACTGTATGTGATGTGATAGAACTAATATCACTGTGGACTGTATGTGATGTGATAAAACTAATATCACTGTGGACTATACATATGTGATGTGATAGAACTAATACCACTGTGGACTGTATGTGATGTGGTAGAACTAATATCACTGTGGACTGTGTGTGATGTGATAGAACTAATATCACTGTGGACTATACATATGTGATGTGATAGAACTAATATCACTGTGGACTATACATATGTGATGTGATAGAACTACTATCACTGTGGACTATACATATGTGATGTGATAGAACTAATATCACTGTGGACTATACATATGTGATGTGATAGAACTAATATCACTGTGGACTATACACATGTGATATGATAGAACTAATATCACTGTGGACTATACATATGTAATGTGATAGAACTAATATCACTGTGGACTATACATATGTGATGTGATAGAACTAATATCACTGTGAACTATACACATGTGGTGTGATAGAACTGATATCACTGTGGACTATACATATGTGATGTGATAGAATTAATATCACTGTGGAGTATACATATGTGATGTGATAGAACTAACATCACTGTGGACTGTATGTGATGTGATAGAACTAATATCACTGTGGACTATACATATGTGATGTGATAGAACTAATACCACTGTGGACTGTATGTGATGTGATAGAACTAATATCACTGTGGACTGTGTGTGATGTGATAGAACTAATATCACTGTGGACGTATGTGATGTGATAGAACTAATATCACTGTGGACTATACATATGTGATGTGATAGAACTAATGTCACTTTGGACTATACATATGTGATGTGGTAGAACTAATATCACTGTGGACTATACATATGTGATGTGATAGAACTAATATCACTGTGGACTATGTCATGTGACAGAACTAATATCACTGTGGACTATACATATGAGATGTGATAGAACTAATATCACTGTGGACTATACATATGTGATGTGATAGAACTAATATCACTGTGGACTGTATGTGATGTGATAGAAGTGATATCACTGTGGACTGTACATATGTGATGTGATAGAACTGATATCACTGTGGACTATACATATGTGATGTGATAGAACTAATATCACTGTGGACTGTATGTGATGTGATAGAACTAATATAACTGTGGACTGTATGTGATGTGATAGAACTAATATCACTGTGGACTGTATGTGATGTGATAGAACTAATATCACCGTGAACTATACATATGTGATGTGATAGAACTAATATCACTGTGGACCATACATATGTGATGTGATAGAACTAATATCACTGTGGACTATACATATGTGATGTGATAGAACTAATATCACTGTGGACTATACATATGTGATGTGATAGAACTAATATCACTGTGGACTGTATGTGATGTGATAGAACTAATATCACTGTGGACTGTATGTGATGTGATATAACTAATATCACTGTGGACTATACATATGTGATGTGATAGAACTAATATCACTGAGGACTATACATATGTGATGTGATAGAACTAATATCACTGTGGACTGTATGTGATGTGATGGAACTAATATCACAGTGGACTATACGTATGTGATGTGATAGAACTAATGTCACTGTGGACTATACATATGTGATGTGATAGAACTAATATCACTGTGGACTATACATATGTGATGTGATAGAACTAATATCACTGTGGACTGTATGTGATGTGATGGAACTAATATCACTGTGGACTATACATATGTGATGTGATAGAACTAATATCACTGTGGACTATACATATGTGATGTGATAGAACAAACATCACTGTGGACTGTATGTGATGTGATAGAACTAATAACACTGTGGACCATACATATGTGATGTGATAGAACTAATATCACTGTGGCCTGTATGTGATGTGATAGAACTAATATCACTGTGGACTATACATATGTGATGTGATGGAACTAATATCACTGTGGACTATACATATGTGATGTGATAGAACTAATATCACTGTGGACTATACATATGTGATGTGATAGAACTAACATCACTGTGGACTGTATGTGATGTGATAGAACTAATATCACTGTGGACTATACATATGTGATGTGATAGAACAAACATCACTTAGGACTGTATGTGATGTGATAGAACTAATATCACTGTGGACTATACATATGTGATGTGATAGAACTAATATCACTGTGGACTATACATATCTGATTTGATTGAACTACTATCATTGTGGTCTATACATATGTGATGTGATAGAACTAATATCACTCTGGACTATACATATGTGATGTGATAGAACTAATATCACTGTGGACTGTATGTGATGTGATAGAACTAATATCACTGTGGACTATACATATGAGATGTGATAGAACTAATATCACTGTGGACTATACATATGTGATGTGATAGAACTAATATCACTGTGGACTATACATATGTGATGTGATAGAACTAATATCACTTTGGACTATACATATGTGATGTGATAGAACTAATATAACTGTGGACTGTATGTGATGTGATAGAACTAATATCACTGTGGAATGCACTTAATGTTGATAGAACTAATGTCACTGTGGACTGTATGTGATGTTATAGAACTAATATCACTGTGGACTGTATGTGATGTGATAGAACTAATATCACTGTGGACTATACATATGTGATGTGATAGAACTACTATCACTGTGGACTATACATATGTGATGTGATAGAACTAATATCACTGTGGAGTATACATATGTTATGTGATAGATCTAACATCACTGTGGACTGTATGTGATGTGATAGAACTAATATCACTGTGGACTATACATATGTGATGTGATAGAACTAATATCACTGTGGACTGTATGTGATGTGATAGAACTAATATCACTGTGGACTATACATTTGTGATGTGATAGAACTAATATCACTGTGGACTGTATGTGATGTGATAGAACTAATATCGCTCTGGAATATACATATGTGATGTGATAGAACTAATATCACTGTGGACTACACATATGTGATGTGATAGAACTAATATAACTGTGGACTGTATGTGATGTGATAGAACTAATATCACTGTGGACTGTACGTGATGTGATAGAACTAATGTCACTGTGGACTGTATGTGATGTGATAGAACTAATATCACTGTGGACTATACATATTAGATGTGATAGAACTAATATTACTGTGGACTATACATATGTGATGTGATAGAACTAATATCACTGTGGACTGTGTGTGATGTGATAGAACTAATATCACTGTGGACTGTATGTGATGTGATAGAACTAATATAACTGTGGACTATCCATATGTGATGTGATAGAACTAATATCACTGTGGACTATACATATGTGATGTGATAGAACTGATATCACTGTGGACTGTATGTGATGTGATAGAACTAATATCACTGTGGACTGTATGTGATGTGATAGAACTAATGTCACTGTGGACTATACATATGTGATGTGATAGAACTAATATCACTGTGGACTATACATATGTGATGTGATAGAACTGATATCACTGTGGACTATACATATGTGATGTGATAGAACTAATATCACTGTGGACTATACATATGTGATGTGATAAATATACATCACTGTGGACTGTATGTGATGTGATAGAACTAATATCACTGTGGACTGTATGTGATGTGATAGAACTAATGTCACTGTGGACTATACATATGTGATGTGATAGAACTAATATAACTGTGGACTATCCATATGTGATGTGATAGAACTAATATCACTGTGGACTATACATATGTGATGTGATAGAACTAATACCACTGTGGACTGTATGTGATGTGGTAGAACTAATATCACTGTGGACTGTGTGTGATGTGATAGAACTAATATCACTGTGGACTATACATATGTGATGTGATAGAACTAATATCACTGTGGACTATACATATGTGATGTGATAGAACTACTATCACTGTGGACTATACATATGTGATGTGATAGAACTAATATCACTGTGGACTATACATATGTGATGTGATAGAACTAATATCACTGTGGACTATACATATGTGATGTGATAGAACTACTATCACTGTGGACTATACATATGTGATGTGATAGAACTAATATCACTGTGGACTATACATATGTAATGTGATAGAACTAATATCACTGTGGACTATACATATGTGATGTGATAGAACTAATATCACTGTGAACTATACACATGTGGTGTGATAGAACTGATATCACTGTGGACTATACATATGTGATGTGATAGAATTAATATCACTGTGGAGTATACATATGTGATGTGATAGAACTAACATCACTGTGGACTGTATGTGATGTGATAGAACTAATATCACTGTGGACTATACATATGTGATGTGATAGAACTAATAGCACTGTGGACTGTATGTGATGTGATAGAACTAATATCACTGTGGACTGTGTGTGATGTGATAGAACTAATATCACTGTGGACTGTATGTGATGTGATAGAACTAATATCACTGTGGACTATACATATGTGATGTGACAGAACTAATATCACTGTGGACTATACATATGTGATGTGATAGAACTAACATCACTGTGGACTGTATGTGATGTGATAGAACTAATATCACTGTGGACTATACATATGTGATGTGATAGAAGTAATATCACTGTGGACTGTATGTGATGTGATAGAACTAATATCACTGTGGACTGTATGTGATGTGATAGAACTAATATCACTGTGGACTATACATATGTGATGTGATAGAAATGATATCACTGTGGACTATACATATGTGATGTGATAGAACTAATTTCACTGTGGACTATACATATGCGATGTGATAGAACTAATATCACTGTGGACTATACATATGTGATGTGATAGAACTAATATCACTGTGGACTATACATATGTGATGTGATAGAACTAATATCACTGTGGACTATACATATGTGATGTGATAGAACTGATATCACTGTGGACTATACATATGTGATGTGATAGAACTAATATCACTGTGGACTATACATATGTGATGTGATAAATATACATCACTGTGGACTGTATGTGATGTGATAGAACTAATATCACTGTGGACTGTATGTGATGTGATAAAACTAATATCACTGTGGACCATACATATGTGATGTGATAGAACTAATACCACTGTGGACTGTATGTGATGAGGTAGAACTAATATCACTGTGGACTGTGTGTGATGTGATAGAACTAATATCACTGTGGACTATACATATGTGATGTGATAGAACTAATATCACTGTGGACTATACATATGTGATGTGATAGAACTACTATCACTGTGGACTATACATATGTGATGTGATAGAACTAATATCACTGTGGACTATACATATGTGATGTGATAGAACTAATATCACTGTGGACTATACACATGTGATATGATAGAACTAATATCACTGTGGACTATACATATGTAATGTGATAGAACTAATATCACTGTGGACTATACATATGTGATGTGATAGAACTAATATCACTGTGAACTATACACATGTGGTGTGATAGAACTGATATCACTGTGGACTATACATATGTGATGTGATAGAATTAATATCACTGTGGAGTATACATATGTGATGTGATAGAACTAACATCACTGTGGACTGTATGTGATGTGATAGAACTAATATCACTGTGGACTATACATATGTGATGTGATAGAACTAATACCACTGTGGACTGTATGTGATGTGATAGAACTAATATCACTGTGGACTGTGTGTGATGTGATAGAACCAATATCACTGTGGACGTATGTGATGTGATAGAACTAATATCACTGTGGACTATACATATGTGATGTGATAGAACTAATGTCACTTTGGACTATACATATGTGATGTGGTAGAACTAATATCACTGTGGACTATACATATGTGATGTGATAGAACTAATATCACTGTGGACTATGTCATGTGACAGAACTAATATCACTGTGGACTATACATATGAGATGTGATAGAACTAATATCACTGTGGACTATACATATGTGATGTGATAGAACTAATATCACTGTGGACTGTATGTGATGTGATAGAAGTGATATCACTGTGGACTGTACATATGTGATGTGATAGAACTGATATCACTGTGGACTATACATATGTGATGTGATAGAACTAATATCACTGTGGACTGTATGTGATGTGATAGAACTAATATAACTGTGGACTGTATGTGATGTGATAGAACTAATATCACTGTGGACTGTATGTGATGTGATAGAACTAATATCACCGTGGACTATACATATGTGATGTGATAGAACTAATATCACTGTGGACCATACATATGTGATGTGATAGAACTAATATCACTGTGGACTATACATATGTGATGTGATAGAACTAATATCACTGTGGACTATACATATGTGATGTGATAGAACTAATATCACTGTGGACTGTATGTGATGTGATAGAACTAATATCACTGTGGACTGTATGTGATGTGATATAACTAATATCACTGTGGACTATACATATGTGATGTGATAGAACTAATATCACTGAGGACTATACATATGTGATGTGATAGAACTAATATCACTGTGGACTGTATGTGATGTGATGGAACTAATATCACAGTGGACTATACGTATGTGATGTGATAGAACTAATGTCACTGTGGACTATACATATGTGATGTGATAGAACTAATATCACTGTGGACTATACATATGTGATGTGATAGAACTAATATCACTGTGGACTGTATGTGATGTGATGGAACTAATATCACTGTGGACTATACATATGTGATGTGATAGAACTAATATCACTGTGGACTATACATATGTGATGTGATAGAACAAACATCACTGTGGACTGTATGTGATGTGATAGAACTAATAACACTGTGGACCATACATATGTGATGTGATAGAACTAATATCACTGTGGCCTGTATGTGATGTGATAGAACTAATATCACCGTGGACTATACATATGTGATGTGATGGAACTAATATCACTGTGGACTATACATATGTGATGTGATAGAACTAATATCACTGTGGACTATACATATGTGATGTGATAGAACTAACATCACTGTGGACTGTATGTGATGTGATAGAACTAATATCACTGTGGACTATACATATGTGATGTGATAGAACAAACATCACTTAGGACTGTATGTGATGTGATAGAACTAATATCACTGTGGACTATACATATGTGATGTGATAGAACTAATATCACTGTGGACTATACATATCTGATTTGATTGAACTACTATCATTGTGGTCTATACATATGTGATGTGATAGAACTAATATCACTCTGGACTATACATATGTGATGTGATAGAACTAATATCACTGTGGACTGTATGTGATGTGATAGAACTAATATCACTGTGGACTATACATATGAGATGTGATAGAACTAATATCACTGTGGACTATACATATGTGATGTGATAGAACTAATATCACTGTGGACTATACATATGTGATGTGATAGAACTAATATCACTTTGGACTATACATATGTGATGTGATAGAACTAATATAACTGTGGACTGTATGTGATGTGATAGAACTAATATCACTGTGGAATGCACTTAATGTTGATAGAACTAATGTCACTGTGGACTGTATGTGATGTTATAGAACTAATATCACTGTGGACTGTATGTGATGTGATAGAACTAATATCACTGTGGACTATACATATGTGATGTGATAGAACTACTATCACTGTGGACTATACATATGTGATGTGATAGAACTAATATCACTGTGGAGTATACATATGTTATGTGATAGATCTAACATCACTGTGGACTGTATGTGATGTGATAGAACTAATATCACTGTGGACTATACATATGTGATGTGATAGAACTAATATCACTGTGGACTGTATGTGATGTGATAGAACTAATATCACTGTGGACTATACATTTGTGATGTGATAGAACTAATATCACTGTGGACTGTATGTGATGTGATAGAACTAATATCGCTCTGGAATATACATATGTGATGTGATAGAACTAATATCACTGTGGACTACACATATGTGATGTGATAGAACTAATATAACTGTGGACTGTATGTGATGTGATAGAACTAATATCACTGTGGACTGTACGTGATGTGATAGAACTAATGTCACTGTGGACTGTATGTGATGTGATAGAACTAATATCACTGTGGACTATACATATTAGATGTGATAGAACTAATATTACTGTGGACTATACATATGTGATGTGATAGAACTAATATCACTGTGGACTGTGTGTGATGTGATAGAACTAATATCACTGTGGACTGTATGTGATGTGATAGAACTAATATAACTGTGGACTATCCATATGTGATGTGATAGAACTAATATCACTGTGGACTATACATATGTGATGTGATAGAACTGATATCACTGTGGACTGTATGTGATGTGATAGAACTAATATCACTGTGGACTGTATGTGATGTGATAGAACTAATGTCACTGTGGACTATACATATGTGATGTGATAGAACTAATATCACTGTGGACTATACATATGTGATGTGATAGAACTAATATAACTGTGGACTGTATGTGATGTGATAGAACTAATATCACTGTGGACTGTATGTGATGTGATAGAAGTGATATCACTGTGGACTGTACATATGTGATGTGATAGAACTGATATCACTGTGGACTATACATATGTGATGTGATAGAACTAATATCACTGTGGACTGTATGTGATGTGATAGAACTAATATAACTGTGGACTGTATGTGATGTGATAGAACTAATATCACTGTGGACTGTATGTGATGTGATAAAACTAATATCACTGTGGACTATACATATGTGATGTGATAGAACTAATACCACTGTGGACTGTATGTGATGTGGTAGAACTAATATCACTGTGGACTGTGTGTGATGTGATAGAACTAATATCACTGTGGACTATACATATGTGATGTGATAGAACTAATATCACTGTGGACTATACATATGTGATGTGATAGAACTACTATCACTGTGGACTATACATATGTGATGTGATAGAACTAATATCACTGTGGACTATACATATGTGATGTGATAGAACTAATATCACTGTGGACTATACATATGTGATGTGATAGAACTACTATCACTGTGGACTATACATATGTGATGTGATAGAACTAATATCACTGTGGACTATACATATGTAATGTGATAGAACTAATATCACTGTGGACTATACATATGTGATGTGATAGAACTAATATCACTGTGAACTATACACATGTGGTGTGATAGAACTGATATCACTGTGGACTATACATATGTGATGTGATAGAATTAATATCACTGTGGAGTATACATATGTGATGTGATAGAACTAACATCACTGTGGACTGTATGTGATGTGATAGAACTAATATCACTGTGGACTATACATATGTGATGTGATAGAACTAATACCACTGTGGACTGTATGTGATGTGATAGAACTAATATCACTGTGGACTGTGTGTGATGTGATAGAACTAATATCACTGTGGACTGTATGTGATGTGATAGAACTAATATCACTGTGGACTATACATATGTGATGTGATAGAACTAATATCACTGTGGACTATACATATGTGATGTGATAGAACTAACATCACTGTGGACTGTATGTGATGTGATAGAACTAATATCAGTGTGGACTATACATATGTGATGTGATAGAAGTAATATCACTGTGGACTGTATGTGATGTGATAGAACTAATATCACTGTGGACTGTATGTGATGTGATAGAACTAATATCACTGTGGACTATACATATGTGATATGATAGAAATGATATCACTGTGGACTATACATATGTGATGTGATAGAACTAATTTCACTGTGGACTATACATATGCGATGTGATAGAACTAATATCACTGTGGACTATACATATGTGATGTGATAGAACTAATATCACTGTGGACTATACATATGTGATGTGATAGAACTAATATCACTGAGGACTATCCATATGTGATGTGATAGAACTAATATCACAGTGGACTATACGTATGTGATGTGATAGAACTAATGTCACTGTGGACTATACATATGTGATGTGATAGAACTAATATCACAGTGGACTATACATATGTGATGTGATAGAACTAATATCACTGTGGACTGTATGTGATGTGATGGAACTAATATCACTGTGACTATACATATGTGATGTGATAGAACTAATATCACTGTGGACTGTATGTGATGTGATAGAACTAATATCACTGTGGACTATACATTTGTGATGTAATAGAACTAATATCACTGTGGACTGTATGTGATGTGATAGAACTAATATCGCTCTGGACTATACATATGTGATGTGATAGAACTAATATCACTGTGGACTATACATTTGTGATGTGATAGAACTAATATCACTGTGGACTGTATGTGATGTGATAGAACTAATATCGCTCTGGACTATACATATGTGATGTGATAGAACTAATATCACTTTGGACTATACATATGTGATGTGGTGGAACTAATATCACTGTGGACTATACATATGTGATGTGATAGAACTAATATCACTGTGGACTGTATGTGATGTGATAGAACTAATATCACTGTGGACTATACATTTGTGATGTGATAGAACTAATATAACTGTGGACTGTATGTGATGTGATAGAACTAATATCACTGTGGACTGTACGTGATGTGATAGAACTAATGTCACTGTGGACTGTATGTGATGTGATAGAACTAATATCACTGTGGACTGTATGTGATGTGATAGAACTAATATCGCTCTGGACTATACATATGTGATGTGATAGAACTAGTATAACTGTGGACTGTATGTGATGTGATAGAACAAATATCACTGTGGACTGTACGTGATGTGATAGAACTAATGTCACTGTGGACTGTATGTGATGTGATAGAACTAATATCACTGTGGACTATACATATTAGATGTGATAGAACTAATATTACTGTGGACTATACATATGTGAAGTGATAGAACTAATATCACTGTGGACTGTGTGTGATGTGATTGAACTAATATCACTGTGGACTGTATGTAATGTGATAGAACTAATATAACTGTGGACTATACATATGTGATGTGATAGAACTAATATCACTGTGGACTATACATATGTGATGTGATAGAACTGATATCACTGTGGACTGTATGTGATGTGATAGAACTAATATCACTGTGGACTGTATGTGATGTGATAGAACTAATGTCACTGTGGACTATACATATGTGATGTGATAGAACTAATATCACTGTGGACTATACATATGTGATGTGATAGAACTCATATCACTGTGGACTATACTTATGTGATGTGATAGAACTAATATCACTGTGGACTATATATATGTGATGTGATAAAACTAACATCACTGTGGACTGTATGTGATGTGATAGAACTAATATCACTGTGGACTGTATGTGATGTGATAAAACTAATATCACTGTGGACTATACATATGTGATGTGATAGAACTAATACCACTGTGGACTGTATGTGATGTGGTAGAACTAATATCACTGTGGACTGTGTGTGATGTGATAGAACTAATATCACCGTGGACTATACGTATGTGATGTGATAGAACTAATATCACTGTGGACCATACATATGTGATGTGATAGAACTAATATCACTGTGGACTATACATATGTGATGTGATAGAACTAATATCACTGTGGACTATACATATGTGATGTGATAGAACTAATATCACTGTGGACTGTATGTGATGTGATATAACTAATATCACTGTGGACTATACATATGTGATGTGATAGAACTAATATCACTGAGGACTATACATATGTGATGTGATAGAACTAATATCACAGTGGACTATACGTATGTGATGTGATAGAACTAATGTCACTGTGGACTATACATATGTGATGTGATAGAACTAATATCACTGTGGACTATACATATGTGATGTGATAGAACTAATATCACTGTGGACTGTATGTGATGTGATGGAACTAATATCACTGTGGACTATACATATGTGATGTGATAGAACTAATATCACTGTGGACTATACATATGTGATGTGATAGAACAAACATCACTGTGGACTGTATGTGATGTGATAGAACTAATAACACTGTGGACCATACATATGTGATGTGATAGAACTAATATCACTGTGGCCTGTATGTGATGTGATAGAACTAATATCACTGTGGACTATACATATGTGATGTGATAGAACTAATACCACTGTGGACTGTATGTGATGTGGTAGAACTAATATCACTGTGGACTGTGTGTGATGTGATAGAACTAATATCACTGTGGACTATACATATGTGATGTGATAGAACTAATACCACTGTGGACTGTATGTGATGTGATAGAACTAATATCACTGTGGACTGTGTGTGATGTGATAGAACTAATATCACTGTGGACTGTATGTGATGTGATAGAACTAATATCACTGTGGACTATACATATGTGATGTGATAGAACTATTATCACTGTGGACTATACATATGTGATGTGATAGAACTAACATCACTGTGGACTGTATGTGATGTGATAGAACTAATATCACTGTGGACTATACATATGTGATGTGATAGAAGTAATATCACTGTGGACTGTATGTGATGTGATAGAACTAATATCACTGTGGACTGTATGTGATGTGATAGAACTAATATCACTGTGGACTATACATATGTGATGTGATAGAAATGATATCACTGTGGACTATACATATGTGATGTGATAGAACTAATTTCACTGTGGACTATACATATGCGATGTGATAGAACTAATATCACTGTGGACTATACATATGTGATGTGATAGAACTAATATCACTGTGGACTATACATGTGTGATGTGATAGAACTAATATCACTGAGGACTATCCATATGTGATGTGATAGAACTAATATCACAGTGGACTATACGTATGTGATGTGATAGAACTAATGTCACTGTGGACTATACATATGTGATGTGATAGAACTAATATCACAGTGGACTATACATATGTGATGTGATAGAACTAATATCACTGTGGACTGTATGTGATGTGATGGAACTAATATCACTGTGACTATACATATGTGATGTGATAGAACTAATATCACTGTGGACTGTATGTGATGTGATAGAACTAATATCACTGTGGACTATACATTTGTGATGTAATAGAACTAATATCACTGTGGACTGTATGTGATGTGATAGAACTAATATCGCTCTGGACTATACATATGTGATGTGATAGAACTAATATCACTGTGGACTATACATTTGTGATGTGATAGAACTAATATCACTGTGGACTGTATGTGATGTGATAGAACTAATATCGCTCTGGACTATACATATGTGATGTGATAGAACTAATATCACTTTGGACTATACATATGTGATGTGATGGAACTAATATCACTGTGGACTATACATATGTGATGTGATAGAACTAATATCACTGTGGACTGTATGTGATGTGATAGAACTAATATCACTGTGGACTGTACGTGATGTGATAGAACTAATGTCACTGTGGACTGTATGTGATGTGATAGAACTAATATCACTGTGGACTGTATGTGATGTGATAGAACTAATATCGCTCTGGACTATACATATGTGATGTGATAGAACTAATATAACTGTGGACTGTATGTGATGTGATAGAACTAATATCACTGTGGACTGTACGTGATGTGATAGAACTAATGTCACTGTGGACTGTATGTGATGTGATAGAACTAATATCACTGTGGACTATACATATTAGATGTGATAGAACTAATATTACTGTGGACTATACATATGTGATGTGATAGAACTAATATCACTGTGGACTGTGTGTGATGTGATAGAACTAATATCACTGTGGACTGTATGTAATGTGATAGAACTAATATAACTGTGGACTATACATATGTGATGTGATAGAACTAATATCACTGTGGACTATACATATGTGATGTGATAGAACTGATATCACTGTGGACTGTATATGATGTGATAGAACTAATATCACTGTGGACTGTATGTGATGTGATAGAACTAATGTCACTGTGGACTATACATATGTGATGTGATAGAACTAATATCACTGTGGACTATACATATGTGATGTGATAGAACTCATATCACTGTGGACTATACTTATGTGATGTGATAGAACTAATATCACTGTGGACTATACATATGTGATGTGATAAAACTAACATCACTGTGGACTGTATGTGATGTGATAGAACTAATATCACTGTGGACTGTATGTGATGTGATAAAACTAATATCACTGTGGACTATACATATGTGATGTGATAGAACTAATACCACTGTGGACTGTATGTGATGTGGTAGAACTAATATCACTGTGGACTGTGTGTGATGTGATAGAACTAATATCACCGTGGACTATACATATGTGATGTGATAGAACTAATATCACTGTGGACCATACATATGTGATGTGATAGAACTAATATCACTGTGGACTATACATATGTGATGTGATAGAACTAATATCACTGTGGACTATACATATGTGATGTGATAGAACTAATATCACTGTGGACTGTATGTGATGTGATAGAACTAATATCACTGTGGACTGTATGTGATGTGATATAACTAATATCACTGTGGACTATACATATGTGATGTGATAGAACTAATATCACTGAGGACTATACATATGTGATGTGATAGAACTAATATCACAGTGGACTATACGTATGTGATGTGATAGAACTAATGTCACTGTGGACTATACATATGTGATGTGATAGAACTAATATCACTGTGGACTATACATATGTGATGTGATAGAACTAATATCACTGTGGACTGTATGTGATGTGATGGAACTAATATCACTGTGGACTATACATATGTGATGTGATAGAACTAATATCACTGTGGACTATACATATGTGATGTGATAGAACAAACATCACTGTGGACTGTATGTGATGTGATAGAACTAATAACACTGTGGACCATACATATGTGATGTGATAGAACTAATATCACTGTGGCCTGTATGTGATGTGATAGAACTAATATCACTGTGGACTATACATATGTGATGTGATGGAACTAATATCACTGTGGACTATACATATGTGATGTGATAGAACTAATATCACTGTGGACTATACATATGTAATGTGATAGAACTAACATCACTGTGGACTGTATGTGATGTGATAGAACTAATATCACTGTGGACTATACATATGTGATGTGATAGAACAAACATCACTTAGGACTGTATGTGATGTGAGAGAACTAATATCACTGTGGACTATACATATGTGATGTGATAGAACTAATATCACTGTGGACTATACATATCTGATTTGATTGAACTACTATCATTGTGGTCTATACATATGTGATGTGATAGAACTAATATCACTGTGGACTGTATGTGATGTGATAGAACTAATATCACTGTGGACTATACATATGAGATGTGATAGAACTAATATCACTGTGGACTATACATATGTGATGTGATAGAACTAATATCACTGTGGACTATACATATGTGATGTGATAGAACTAATATCACTTTGGACTATACATATGTGATGTGATAGAACTAATATAACTGTGGACTGTATGTGATGTGATAGAACTAATATCACTGTGGAATGCACTTAATGTTGATAGAACTAATGTCACTGTGGACTGTATGTGATGTGATAGAACTAATATCACTGTGGACTGTATGTGATGTGATAGAACTAATATCACTGTGGACTATACATATGTGATGTGATAGAACTACTATCACTGTGGACTATACATATGTGATGTGATAGAACTAATATCACTGTGGAGTATACATATGTTATGTGATAGATCTAACATCACTGTGGACTGTATGTGATGTGATAGAACTAATATCACTCTGGACTATACATATGTGATGTGATAGAACTAATATCACTGTGGACTGTATGTGATGTGATAGAACTAATATCACTGTGGACTATACATTTGTGATGTGATAGAACTAATATCACTGTGGACTGTATGTGATGTGATAGAACTAATATCGCTCTGGACTATACATATGTGATGTGATAGAACTAATATCACTGTGGACTACACATATGTGATGTGATAGAACTAATATAACTGTGGACTGTATGTGATGTGATAGAACTAATATCACTGTGGACTCTACGTGATGTGATAGAACTAATGTCACTGTGGACTGTATGTGATGTGATAGAACTAATATCACTGTGGACTATACATATTAGATGTGATAGAACTAATATTACTGTGGACTATACATATGTGATGTGATAGAACTAATATCACTGTGGACTGTGTGTGATGTGATAGAACTAATATCACTGTGGACTGTATGTGATGTGATAGAACTAATATAACTGTGGACTATCCATATGTGATGTGATAGAACTAATATCACTGTGGACTATACATATGTGATGTGATAGAACTGATATCACTGTGGACTGTATGTGATGTGATAAAACTAATATCACTGTGGACTGTATGTGATGTGATAGAACTAATGTCACTGTGGACTATACATATGTGATGTGATAGAACTAATATCACTGTGGACTATACATATGTGATGTGATAGAACTGATATCACTGTGGACTATACATATGTGATGTGATAGAACTAATATCACTGTGGACTATACATATGTGATGTGATAAATATACATCACTGTGGACTGTATGTGATGTGATAGAACTAATATCACTGTGGACTGTATGTGATGTGATAAAACTAATATCACTGTGGACTATACATATGTGATGTGATAGAACTAATACCACTGTGGACTGTATGTGATGTGGTAGAACTAATATCACTGTTGACTGTGTGTGATGTGATAGAACTAATATCACTGTGGACTATACATATGTGATGTGATAGAACTAATATCACTGTGGACTATACATATGTGATGTGATAGAACTACTATCACTGTGGACTATACATATGTGATGTGATAGAACTAATATCACTGTGGACTATACATATGTGATGTGATAGAACTAATATCACTGTGGACTATACATATGTGATGTGATAGAACTACTATCACTGTGGACTATACATATGTGATGTGATAGAACTAATATCACTGTGGACTATACATATGTGATGTGATAGAACTAATACCACTGTGGACTGTATGTGATGTGATAGAACTAATATCACTGTGGACTGTGTGTGATGTGATAGAACTAATATCACTGTGGACTGTATGTGATGTGATAGAACTAATATCACTGTGGACTATACATATGTGATGTGATAGAACTATTATCACTGTGGACTATACATATGTGATGTGATAGAACTAACATCACTGTGGACTGTATGTGATGTGATAGAACTAATATCACTGTGGACTATACATATGTGATGTGATAGAAGTAATATCACTGTGGACTGTATGTGATGTGATAGAACTAATATCACTGTGGACTGTATGTGATGTGATAGAACTAATATCACTGTGGACTATACATATGTGATGTGATAGAAATGATATCACTGTGGACTATACATATGTGATGTGATAGAACTAATTTCACTGTGGACTATACATATGCGATGTGATAGAACTAATATCACTGTGGACTATACATATGTGATGTGATAGAACTAATATCACTGTGGACTATACATATGTGATGTAATAGAACTAATATCACTGAGGACTATCCATATGTGATGTGATAGAACTAATATCACAGTGGACTATACGTATGTGATGTGATAGAACTAATGTCACTGTGGACTATACATATGTGATGTGATAGAACTAATATCACAGTGGACTATACATATGTGATGTGATAGAACTAATATCACTGTGGACTGTATGTGATGTGATGGAACTAATATCACTGTGACTATACATATGTGATGTGATAGAACTAATATCACTGTGGACTGTATGTGATGTGATAGAACTAATATCACTGTGGACTATACATTTGTGATGTGATAGAACTAATATCACTGTGGACTGTATGTGATGTGATAGAACTAATATCACTGTGGACTATACATATGTGATGTGATAGAACTAATATCACTGTGGACTATACATTTGTGATGTGATAGAACTAATATCACTGTGGACTGTATGTGATGTGATAGAACTAATATCGCTCTGGACTATACATATGTGATGTGATAGAACTAATATCACTCTGGACTATACATATGTGATGTGATGGAACTAATATCACTGTGGACTATACATATGTGATGTGATAGAACTAATATCACTGTGGACTGTATGTGATGTGATAGAACTAATATCACTGTGGACTGTATGTGATGTGATAGAACTAATATCGCTCTGGACTATACATATGTGATGTGATAGAACTAATATCACTCTGGACTATACATATGTGATGTGATGGAACTAATATCACTGTGGACTATACATATGTGATGTGATAGAACTAATATCACTGTGGACTGTATGTGATGTGATAGAACTAATATCACTGTGGACTATACATATGTGATGTGATAGAACTAATATAACTGTGGACTGTATGTGATGTGATAGAACTAATATCACTGTGGACTGTACGTGATGTGATAGAACTAATGTCACTGTGGACTGTATGTGATGTGATAGAACTAATATCACTGTGGACTATACATATTAGATGTGATAGAACTAATATTACTGTGGACTATACATATGTGATGTGATAGAACTAATATCACTGTGGACTGTGTGTGATGTGATAGAACTAATATCACTGTGGACTGTATGTAATGTGATAGAACTAATATAACTGTGGACTATACATATGTGATGTGATAGAACTAATATCACTGTGGACTATACATATGTGATGTGATAGAACTGATATCACTGTGGACTGTATGTGATCTGATAGAACTAATATCACTGTGGACTGTATGTGATGTGATAGAACTAATGTCACTGTGGACTATACATATGTGATGTGATAGAACTAATATCACTGTGGACTATACATATGTGATGTGATAGAACTCATATCACTGTGGACTATACTTATGTGATGTGATAGAACTAATATCACTGTGGACTATACATATGTGATGTGATAAAACTAACATCACTGTGGACTGTATGTGATGTGATAGAACTAATATCACTGTGGACTGTATGTGATGTGATAAAACTAATATCACTGTGGACTATACATATGTGATGTGATAGAACTAATACCACTGTGGACTGTATGTGATGTGGTAGAACTAATATCACTGTGGACTGTGTGTGATGTGATAGAACTAATATCACCGTGGACTATACATATGTGATGTGATAGAACTAATATCACTGTGGACCATACATATGTGATGTGATAGAATTAATATCACTGTGGACTATACATATGTGATGTGATAGAACTAATATCACTGTGGACTATACATATGTGATGTGATAGAACTAATATCACTGTGGACTGTATGTGATGTGATAGAACTAATATCACTGTGGACTGTATGTGATGTGATATAACTAATATCACTGTGGACTATACATATGTGATGTGATAGAACTAATATCACTGAGGACTATACATATGTGATGTGATAGAACTAATATCACAGTGGACTATACGTATGTGATGTGATAGAACTAATGTCACTGTGGACTATACATATGTGATGTGATAGAACTAATATCACTGTGGACTATACATATGTGATGTGATAGAACTAATATCACTGTGGACTGTATGTGATGTGATGGAACTAATATCACTGTGGACTATACATATGTGATGTGATAGAACTAATATCACTGTGGACTATACATATGTGATGTGATAGAACAAACATCACTGTGGACTGTATGTGATGTGATAGAACTAATAACACTGTGGACCATACATATGTGATGTGATAGAACTAATATCACTGTGGCCTGTATGTGATGTGATAGAACTAATATCACTGTGGACTATACATATGTGATGTGATGGAACTAATATCACTGTGGACTATACATATGTGATGTGATAGAACTAATATCACTGTGGACTATACATATGTGATGTGATAGAACTAACATCACTGTGGACTGTATGTGATGATATAGAACTAATATCACTGTGGACTATACATATGTGATGTGATAGAACAAACATCACTTAGGACTGTATGTGATGTGATAGAACTAATATCACTGTGGACTATACATATGTGATGTGATAGAACTAATATCACTGTGGACTATACATATCTGATTTGATTGAACTACTATCATTGTGGTCTATACATATGTGATGTGATAGAACTAATATCACTGTGGACTGTATGTGATGTGATAGAACTAATATCACTGTGGACTATACATATGAGATGTGATAGAACTAATATCACTGTGGACTATACATATGTGATGTGATAGAACTAATATCACTGTGGACTATACATATGTGATGTGATAGAACTAATATCACTTTGGACTATACATATGTGATGTGATAGAACTAATATAACTGTGGACTGTATGTGATGTGATAGAACTAATATCACTGTGGAATGCACTTAATGTTGATAGAACTAATGTCACTGTGGACTGTATGTGATGTGATAGAACTAATATCACTGTGGACTGTATGTGATGTGATAGAACTAATATCACTGTGGACTATACATATGTGATGTGATAGAACTACTATCACTGTGGACTATACATATGTGATGTGATAGAACTAATATCACTGTGGAGTATACATATGTTATGTGATAGATCTAACATCACTGTGGACTGTATGTGATGTGATAGAACTAATATCACTGTGGACTATACATATGTGATGTGATAGAACTAATATCACTGTGGACTGTATGTGATGTGATAGAACTAATATCACTGTGGACTATACATTTGTGATGTGATAGAACTAATATCACTGTGGACTGTATGTGATGTGATAGAACTAATATCGCTCTGGACTATACATATGTGATGTGATAGAACTAATATCACTGTGGACTACACATATGTGATGTGATAGAACTAATATAACTGTGGACTGTATGTGATGTGATAGAACTAATATCACTGTGGACTCTACGTGATGTGATAGAACTAATGTCACTGTGGACTGTATGTGATGTGATAGAACTAATATCACTGTGGACTATACATATTAGATGTGATAGAACTAATATTACTGTGGACTATACATATGTGATGTGATAGAACTAATATCACTGTGGACTGTGTGTGATGTGATAGAACTAATATCACTGTGGACTGTATGTGATGTGATAGAACTAATATAACTGTGGACTATCCATATGTGATGTGATAGAACTAATATCACTGTGGACTATACATATGTGATGTGATAGAACTGATATCACTGTGGACTGTATGTGATGTGATAGAACTAATATCACTGTGGACTGTATGTGATGTGATAGAACTAATGTCACTGTGGACTATACATATGTGATGTGATAGAACTAATATCACTGTGGACTATACATATGTGATGTGATAGAACTGATATCACTGTGGACTATACATATGTGATGTGATAGAACTAATATCACTGTGGACTATACATATGTGATGTGATAAATATACATCACTGTGGACTGTATGTGATGTGATAGAACTAATATCACTGTGGACTGTATGTGATGTGATAAAACTAATATCACTGTGGACTATACATATGTGATGTGATAGAACTAATACCACTGTGGACTGTATGTGATGTGGTAGAACTAATATCACTGTGGACTGTGTGTGATGTGATAGAACTAATATCACTGTGGACTATACATATGTGATGTGATAGAACTAATATCACTGTGGACTATACATATGTGATGTGATAGAACTACTATCACTGTGGACTATACATATGTGATGTGATAGAACTAATATCACTGTGGACTATACATATGTGATGTGATAGAACTAATATCACTGTGGACTATACATATGTGATGTGATAGAACTACTATCACTGTGGACTATACATATGTGATGTGATAGAACTAATATCACTGTGGACTATACATATGTGATGTGATAAAACTAACATCACTGTGGACTGTATGTGATGTGATAGAACTAATATCACTGTGGACTGTATGTGATGTGATAAAACTAATATCACTGTGGACTATACATATGTGATGTGATAGAACTAATACCACTGTGGACTGTATGTGATGTGGTAGAACTAATATCACTGTGGACTGTGTGTGATGTGATAGAACTAATATCACTGTGGACTATACATATGTGATGTGATAGAACTAATATCACTGTGGACTATACATATGTGATGTGATAGAACTACTATCACCGTGGACTATACATATGTGATGTGATAGAACTAATATCACTGTGGACTATACATATGTGATGTGATAGAGCTAATATCACTGTGGACTATACATATGTGATGTGATAGAACTACTATCACTGTGGACTATACATATGTGATGTGATAGAACTAATATCACTGTGGACTATACATATGTGATGTGATAGAACTAATATCATTGTGGACTATACATATGTGATATGATAGAACTAATATCACTGTGGACTATACATATGTAATGTGATAGAACTAATATCACTGTGGACTATACATATGTGATGTGATAGAACTAATATCACTGTGAACTATACATATGTGGTGTGACAGAACTGATATCACTGTGGACTATACATATGTGTTGTGATAGAATTAATATCACTGTGGAGTATACATATGTGATGTGATAGAACTAACATCACTGTGGACTGTATGTGATGTGATAGAACTAATATCACTGTGGACTATACATATGTGATGTGATAGAACTAATACCACTGTGGACTGTATGTGATGTGATAGAACTAATATCACTGTGGACTGTGTGTGATGTGATAGAACTAATATCACTGTGGACTGTATGTGATGTGATAGAACTAATATCACTGTGGACTATACATATGTGATGTGATAGAACTAATATCAATGTGGACTATACATATGTGATGTGATAGAACTAACATCACTGTGGACTGTATGTGATGTGATAGAACTAATATCACTGTGGACTATACATATGTGATGTGATAGATCTAATATCACTGTGGACTGTATGTGATGTGATAGAACTAATATCACTATGGACTATACATATGTGATGTGATAGAACTAATACCACTGTGGACTGTATGCGATGTGATAGAACTAATATCACTGTGGACTGTGTGTGATGTGATAGAACTAATATCACTGTGAACTGTATGTGATGTGATAGAACTAATATAACTGTGGACTATACATATGTGATGTGGTAGAACTAATATCACTGTGGACTATACATATGTGATGTGATAGAAGTAATATCACTGTGGACTGTATGTGATGTGATAGAACTAATATCACTTTGGACTGTATGTGATGTGATAGAACTAATATCACTGTGGACTATACATATGTGATGTGATAGAAATGATATCACTGTGGACTATACATATGTGATGTGATAGAACTAATATCACAGTGGACTATACGTATGTGATGTGATAGAACTAATATCACTGTGGACTATACATATGTGATGTGATAGAACTAATATCACTCTGGACTATACATATGTGATGTGATAGAACTAACATCACTCTGGACTATACATATGTGATGTGATAGAACTAATATAACTGTGGACTGTATGTGATGTGATAGAACTAATATCACTGTGGAATGTACGTAATGTTGATAGAACTAATGTCACTGTGGACTGTATGTGATGTGATAGAACTAATATCACTGTGGACTGTATGTGATGTGATAGAACTTATATCACTGTGGACTATACATATGTGATGTGATAGAACTACTATCACTGTGGACTATACATATGTGATGTGATAGAACTAATATCACTGTGGACTATACATATGTGATGTGATAGAACTAACATCACTGTGGACTGTATGTGATGTGATAGAGCTAATATCACTGTGGACTATACATATGTGTTGTGATAGAACTAATATCACTGTGGACTGTATGTGATGTGATAGAACTAATATCACTGTGGACTACACATTTGTGATGTGATAGAACTAATATCACTGTGGACTGTATGTGATGTGATAGAACTAATATCGCTCTGGACTATACATATGTGATGTGATAGAACTAATATCACTGTGGACTATACATATGTGATGTGATAGAACTAATATCACTGTGGACTATACATATGTGATGTGATAGAACTAATACCACTGTGGACTGTATGCGATGTGATAGAACTAATATCACTGTGGACTGTGTGTGATGTGATAGAACTAATATCACTGTGAACTGTATGTGATGTGATAGAACTAATATAACTGTGGACTATACATATGTGATGTGATAGAACTAATATCACTGTGGACTATACATATGTGATGTGATAGAAGTAATATCACTGTGGACTGTATGTGATGTGATAGAACTAATATCACTTTGGACTGTATGTGATGTGATAGAACTAATATCACTGTGGACTATACATATGTGATGTGATAGAAATGATATCACTGTGGACTATACATATGTGATGTGATAGAACTAATATCACAGTGGACTATACGTATGTGATGTGATAGAACTAATGTCACTGTGGACTATACATATGTGATGTGATAGAACTAATATCACTGTGGACTATACATATGTGATGTGATAGAACTAATATCACTGTGGACTATACATATGTGATGTGATAGAACTAATATCACTCTGGACTATACATATGTGATGTGATAGAACTAATATAACTGTGGACTGTATGTGATGTGATAGAACTAATATCACTGTGGAATGTACGTAATGTTGATAGAACTAATGTCACTGTGGACTGTATGTGATGTGATAGAACTAATATCACTGTGGACTATACATATGTGATGTGATAGAACTACTATCACTGTGGACTATACATATGTGATGTGATAGAACTAATATCACTGTGGACTATACATATGGGATGTGATAGAACTAACATCACTGTGGACTGTATGTGATGTGATAGAGCTAATATCACTGTGGACTACACATTTGTGATGTGATAGAACTTATATCACTGTGGACTGTATGTGATGTGATAGAACTTATATCACTGTGGACTATACATATGTGATGTGATAGAACTACTATCACTGTGGACTATACATATGTGATGTGATAGAACTAATATCACTGTGGACTATACATATGTGATGTGATAGAACTAACATCACTGTGGACTGTATGTGATGTGATAGAGCTAATATCACTGTGGACTATACATATGTGATGTGATAGAACTAATATCACTGTGGACTGTATGTGATGTGATAGAACTAATATCACTGTGGACTACACATTTGTGATGTGATAGAACTAATATCACTGTGGACTGTATGTGATGTGATAGAACTAATATCGCTCTGGACTATACATATGTGATGTGATAGAACTAATATCACTGTGGACTATACATATGTGATGTGATAGAACTAATATCACTGTGGACTATACATATGTGATGTGATAGAACTAATATAACTGTGGACTGTATGTGATGTGATAGAACTAATATCACTGTGGAATGTTCGTGATGTGATAGAACTAATGTCACTGTGGACTGTATGTGATGTGATAGAACTAATATCACTGTGGACTATACATATTAGATGTGATAGAACTAATATTACTGTGGACTATACATATGTGATGTGATAGAACTAATATCACTGTGGACTGTGTGTGATGTGATAGAACTAATATCACTGTGGACTGTATGTGATGTGATAGAACTAATATAACTGTGGACTATACATATGTGATGTGATAGAACTAATATCACTGTGGACTATACATATGTGATGTGATAGAACTAATATCACTGTGGACTATACATATGTGATGTGATAGAACTAATATCACTGAGCACTATACATATGTGATGTGATAGAACTAATATCACAGTGGACTATACGTGTGTGATGTGATAGAACTAATGTCACTGTGGACTATACATATGTGACGTGATAGAACTAATATCACTGTGGACTGTATGTGATGTGATGGAACTAATATCACTGTGGACTATACATATGTGATGTGATAGAACTAATATCACTGTGGACTATACATATGTGATGTGATAGAACTAATATCACTGAGGACTATACATATGTGATGTGATAGAACTAATATCACAGTGGACTATACGTATGTGATGTGATAGAACTAATGGCACTGTGGACTATACATATGTGACGTGATAGAACTAATATCACTGTGGACTGTATGTGATGTGATGGAACTAATATCACTGTGGACTATACATATGTGATGTGATAGAACTAATATCACTGTGGACTATACATATGTGATGTGATAGAACAAACATCACTGTGGACTGTATGTGATGTGATAGAACTAATAACACTGTGGACCATACATATGTGATGTGATAGAACTAATATCACTGTGGCCTGTATGTGATGTGATAGAACTAATATCACTGTGGACTATACATATGTGATGTGATAGAACTAATATCACTGTGGACTATACATATGTGATGTGATAGAACTAATATCACTGTGGACTATACATATGTGATGTGATAGAACTAACATCACTGTGGACTGTATGTGATGTGATAGAACTAATATCACTGTGGACTATACATATGTGATGTGATAGAACTAATATCACTGTGGACTATACATATCTGATGTAATTGAACTACTATCACTATGGTCTATACATATGTGATGTGATAGAACTAATATCACTGTGGACTATACATATGTGATGTGATAGAACTAATTTCACTGTGGACTGTATGTGATGTGATAGAACTAATATCACTGTGGACTATACATATGAGATGTGATAGAACTAATATCACTGTGGACTATACATATGTGATGTGATAGAACTAATATCACTGTGGACTATACATATGTGATGTGATAGAACTAATTTCACTCTGGACTATACATATGTGATGTGATAGAACTAATATAACTGTGGACTGTATGTGATGTGATAGAACTAATATCACTGTGGAATGTACGTAATGTTGATAGAACTAATGTCACTGTGGACTGTATGTGATAGAACTAATATCACTGTGGACTGTATGTGATGTGATAGAACTTATATCACTGTGGACTATACATATGTGATGTGATAGAACTACTATCACTGTGGACTATACATATGTGATGTGATAGAACTAATATCACTGTGGACTATACATATGTGATGTGATAGAACTAACATCACTGTGGACTGTATGTGATGTGATAGAACTAATATCACTATGGACTATACATATGTGATGTGATAGAACTAATACCACTGTGGACTGTATGCGATGTGATAGAACTAATATCACTGTGGACTGTGTGTGATGTGATAGAACTAATATCACTGTGAACTGTATGTGATGTGATAGAACTAATATAACTGTGGACTATACATATGTGATGTGATAGAACTAATATCACTGTGGACTATACATATGTGATATGATAGAACTAATATCACTGTGGACTATACATATGTAATGTGATAGAACTAATATCACTGTGGACTATACATATGTGATATGATAGAACTAATATCACTGTGGACTATACATATGTAATGTGATAGAACTAATATCACTGTGGACTATACATATGTGATGTGATAGAATTAATATCACTGTGGAGTATACATATGTGATGTGATAGAACTAACATCACTGTGGACTGTATGTGATGTGATAGAACTAATATCACTGTGGACTATACATATGTGATGTGATAGAACTAATACAACTGTGGACTGTATGTGATGTGATAGAACTAATATCACTGTGGACTGTGTGTGATGTGATTGAACTAATATCACTGTGGACTGTATGTGATGTGATAGAACTAATATCACTGTGGACTATACATATGTGATGTGATAGAACTAATATCACTGTGGACTATACATATGTGATGTGATAGAACTAACATCACTGTGGACTGTATGTGATGTGATAGAACTAATATCACTGTGGACTATACATATGTGATGTGATAGAAGTAATATCACTGTGGACTGTATGTGATGTGATAGAACTAATATCACTGTGGACTGTATGTGATGTGATAGAACTAATATCACTGTGGACTATACATATGTGATGTGATAGAAATGATATCACTGTGGACTATACATATGTGATGTGATAGAACTAATTTCACTGTGGACTATACATATGCGATGTGATAGAACTAATATCACTGTGGACTATACATATGTGATGTGATAGAACTAATATCACTGTGGACTATACATATGTGATGTGATAGAACTAATATCACTGAGGACTATACATATGTGATGTGATAGAACTAATATCACAGTGGACTATACGTATGTGATGTGATAGAACTAATGTCACTGTGGACTATACATATGTGATGTGATAGAACTAATATCACAGTGGACTATACATATGTGATGTGATAGAACTAATATCACTGTGGACTGTATGTGATGTGATGGAACTAATATCACTGTGGACTATACATATGTGATGTGATAGAACTAATATCACTGTGGACTGTATGTGATGTGATAGAACTAATATCACTGTGGACTATACATTTGTGATGTAATAGAACTAATATCACTGTGGACTGTATGTGATGTGATAGAACTAATATCGCTCTGGACTATACATATGTGATGTGATAGAACTAATATCACTGTGGACTATACATTTGTGATGTGATAGAACTAATATCACTGTGGACTGTATGTGATGTGATAGAACTAATATCGCTCTGGACTATACATATGTGATGTGATAGAACTAATATCACTTTGGACTATACATATGTGATGTGATGGAACTAATATCACTGTGGACTATACATATGTGATGTGATAGAACTAATATCACTGTGGACTGTATGTGATGTGATAGAACTAATATCACTGTGGACTATACATTTGTGATGTGATAGAACTAATATAACTGTGGACTGTATGTGATGTGATAGAACTAATATCACTGTGGACTGTACGTGATGTGATAGAACTAATGTCACTGTGGACTGTATGTGATGTGATAGAACTAATATCACTGTGGACTGTATGTGATGTGATAGAACTAATATCGCTCTGGACTATACATATGTGATGTGATAGAACTAATATAACTGTGGACTGTATGTGATGTGATAGAACTAATATCACTGTGGACTGTACGTGATGTGATAGAACTAATGTCACTGTGGACTGTATGTGATGTGATAGAACTAATATCACTGTGGACTATACATATTAGATGTGATAGAACTAATATTACTGTGGACTATACATATGTGATGTGATAGAACTAATATCACTGTGGACTGTGTGTGATGTGATAGAACTAATATCACTGTGGATTGTATGTAATGTGATAGAACTAATATAACTGTGGACTATACATATCTGATGTGATAGAACTAATATCACTGTGGACTATACATATGTGATGTGATAGAACTGATATCACTGTGGACTGTATGTGATGTGATAGAACTAATATCACTGTGGACTGTATGTGATGTGATAGAACTAATGTCACTGTGGACTATACATATGTGATGTGATAGAACTAATATCACTGTGGACTATACATATGTGATGTGATAGAACTCATATCACTGTGGACTATACTTATGTGATGTGATAGAACTAATATCACTGTGGACTATACATATGTGATGTGATAAAACTAACATCACTGTGGACTGTATGTGATGTGATAGAACTAATATCACTGTGGACTGTATGTGATGTGATAAAACTAATATCACTGTGGACTATACATATGTGATGTGATAGAACTAATACCACTGTGGACTGTATGTGATGTGGTAGAACTAATATCACTGTGGACTGTGTGTGATGTGATAGAACTAATATCACTGTGGACTATACATATGTGATGTGATAGAACTAATATCACTGTGGACTATACATATGTGATGTGATAGAACTACTATCACCGTGGACTATACATATGTGATGTGATAGAACTAATATCACTGTGGACTATACATATGTGATGTGATAGAACTAATATAACTGTGGACTGTATGTGATGTGATAGAACTTATATCACTGTGGACTGTATGTGATGTGATAGAACTAATATCGCTCTGGACTATACATATGTGATGTGATAGAACTAATATCACTGTGGACTATACATATGTGATGTGATAGAACTAATATCACTGTGGACTATACATATGTGATGTGATAGAACTAATATAACTGTGGACTGTATGTGATGTGATAGAACTAATATCACTGTGGAATGTTCGTGATGTGATAGAACTAATGTCACTGTGGACTGTATGTGATGTGATAGAACTAATATCACTGTGGACTATACATATTAGATGTGATAGAACTAATATTACTGTGGACTATACATATGTGATGTGATAGAACTAATATCACTGTGGACTGTGTGTGATGTGATAGAACTAATATCACTGTGGACTGTATGTGATGTGATAGAACTAATATAACTGTGGACTATACATATGTGATGTGATAGAACTAATATCACTGTGGACTATACATATGTGATGTGATAGAACTAATATCACTGTGGACTATACATATGTGATGTGATAGAACTAATATCACTGAGCACTATACATATGTGATGTGATAGAACTAATATCACAGTGGACTATACGTGTGTGATGTGATAGAACTAATGTCACTGTGGACTATACATATGTGACGTGATAGAACTAATATCACTGTGGACTGTATGTGATGTGATGGAACTAATATCACTGTGGACTATACATATGTGATGTGATAGAACTAATATCACTGTGGACTATACATATGTGATGTCATAGAACTAATATCACTGAGGACTATACATATGTGATGTGATAGAACTAATATCACAGTGGACTATACGTATGTGATGTGATAGAACTAATGGCACTGTGGACTATACATATGTGACGTGATAGAACTAATATCACTGTGGACTGTATGTGATGTGATGGAACTAATATCACTGTGGACTATACATATGTGATGTGATAGAACTAATATCACTGTGGACTATACATATGTGATGTGATAGAACAAACATCACTGTGGACTGTATGTGATGTGATAGAACTAATAACACTGTGGACCATACATATGTGATGTGATAGAACTAATATCACTGTGGACTATACATATGTGATATGATAGAACTAATATCACTGTGGACTATACATATGTAATGTGATAGAACTAATATCACTGTGGACTATACATATGTGATGTGATAGAACTAATATCACTGTGAACTATACACATGTGGTGTGATAGAACTGATATCACTGTGGACTATACATATGTGATGTGATAGAATTAATATCACTGTGGAGTATACATATGTGATTTGATAGAACTAACATCACTGTGGACTGTATGTGATGTGATAGAACTAATATCACTGTGGACTATACATATGTGATGTGATAGAACTAATACAACTGTGGACTGTATGTGATGTGATAGAACTAATATCACTGTGGACTGTGTGTGATGTGATTGAACTAATATCACTGTGGACTGTATGTGATGTGATAGAACTAATATCACTGTGGACTATACATATGTGATGTGATAGAACTAATATCACTGTGGACTATACATATGTGATGTGATAGAACTAACATCACTGTGGACTGTATGTGATGTGATAGAACTAATATCACTGTGGACTATACATATGTGATGTGATAGAAGTAATATCACTGTGGACTGTATGTGATGTGATAGAACTAATATCACTGTGGACTGTATGTGATGTGATAGAACTAATATCACTGTGGACTATACATATGTGATGTGATAGAAATGATATCACTGTGGACTATACATATGTGATGTGATAGAACTAATTTCACTGTGGACTATACATATGCGATGTGATAGAACTAATATCACTGTGGACTATACATATGTGATGTGATAGAACTAATATCACTGTGGACTATACATATGTGATGTGATAGAACTAATATCACTGAGGACTATACATATGTGATGTGATAGAACTAATATCACAGTGGACTATACGTATGTGATGTGATAGAACTAATGTCACTGTGGACTATACATATGTGATGTGATAGAACTAATATCACAGTGGACTATACATATGTGATGTGATAGAACTAATATCACTGTGGACTGTATGTGATGTGATGGAACTAATATCACTGTGGACTATACATATGTGATGTGATAGAACTAATATCACTGTGGACTGTATGTGATGTGATAGAACTAATATCACTGTGGACTATACATTTGTGATGTAATAGAACTAATATCACTGTGGACTGTATGTGATGTGATAGAACTAATATCGCTCTGGACTATACATATGTGAAGTGATAGAACTAATATCACTGTGGACTGTGTGTGATGTGATTGAACTAATATCACTGTGGACTGTATGTAATGTGATAGAACTAATATAACTGTGGACTATACATATGTGATGTGATAGAACTAATATCACTGTGGACTATACATATGTGATGTGATAGAACTGATATCACTGTGGACTGTATGTGATGTGATAGAACTAATATCACTGTGGACTGTATGTGATGTGATAGAACTAATGTCACTGTGGACTATACATATGTGATGTGATAGAACTAATATCACTGTGGACTATACATATGTGATGTGATAGAACTCATATCACTGTGGACTATACTTATGTGATGTGATAGAACTAATATCACTGTGGACTATATATATGTGATGTGATAAAACTAACATCACTGTGGACTGTATGTGATGTGATAGAACTAATATCACTGTGGACTGTATGTGATGTGATAAAACTAATATCACTGTGGACTATACATATGTGATGTGATAGAACTAATACCACTGTGGACTGTATGTGATGTGGTAGAACTAATATCACTGTGGACTGTGTGTGATGTGATAGAACTAATATCACCGTGGACTATACGTATGTGATGTGATAGAACTAATATCACTGTGGACCATACATATGTGATGTGATAGAACTAATATCACTGTGGACTATACATATGTGATGTGATAGAACTAATATCACTGTGGACTATACATATGTGATGTGATAGAACTAATATCACTGTGGACTGTATGTGATGTGATATAACTAATATCACTGTGGACTATACATATGTGATGTGATAGAACTAATATCACTGAGGACTATACATATGTGATGTGATAGAACTAATATCACAGTGGACTATACGTATGTGATGTGATAGAACTAATGTCACTGTGGACTATACATATGTGATGTGATAGAACTAATATCACTGTGGACTATACATATGTGATGTGATAGAACTAATATCACTGTGGACTGTATGTGATGTGATGGAACTAATATCACTGTGGACTATACATATGTGATGTGATAGAACTAATATCACTGTGGACTATACATATGTGATGTGATAGAACAAACATCACTGTGGACTGTATGTGATGTGATAGAACTAATAACACTGTGGACCATACATATGTGATGTGATAGAACTAATATCACTGTGGCCTGTATGTGATGTGATAGAACTAATATCACTGTGGACTATACATATGTGATGTGATAGAACTAATACCACTGTGGACTGTATGTGATGTGGTAGAACTAATATCACTGTGGACTGTGTGTGATGTGATAGAACTAATATCACTGTGGACTATACATATGTGATGTGATAGAACTAATACCACTGTGGACTGTATGTGATGTGATAGAACTAATATCACTGTGGACTGTGTGTGATGTGATAGAACTAATATCACTGTGGAATGTATGTGATGTGATAGAACTAATATCACTGTGGACTATACATATGTGATGTGATAGAACTATTATCACTGTGGACTATACATATGTGATGTGATAGAACTAACATCACTGTGGACTGTATGTGATGTGATAGAACTAATATCACTGTGGACTATACATATGTGATGTGATAGAAGTAATATCACTGTGGACTGTATGTGATGTGATAGAACTAATATCACTGTGGACTGTATGTGATGTGATAGAACTAATATCACTGTGGACTATACATATGTGATGTGATAGAAATGATATCACTGTGGACTATACATATGTGATGTGATAGAACTAATTTCACTGTGGACTATACATATGCGATGTGATAGAACTAATATCACTGTGGACTATACATATGTGATGTGATAGAACTAATATCACTGTGGACTATACATATGTGATGTGATAGAACTAATATCACTGAGGACTATCCATATGTGATGTGATAGAACTAATATCACAGTGGACTATACGTATGTGATGTGATAGAACTAATGTCACTGTGGACTATACATATGTGATGTGATAGAACTAATATCACAGTGGACTATACATATGTGATGTGATAGAACTAATATCACTGTGGACTGTATGTGATGTGATGGAACTAATATCACTGTGACTATACATATGTGATGTGATAGAACTAATATCACTGTGGACTGTATGTGATGTGATAGAACTAATATCACTGTGGACTATACATTTGTGATGTAATAGAACTAATATCACTGTGGACTGTATGTGATGTGATAGAACTAATATCGCTCTGGACTATACATATGTGATGTGATAGAACTAATATCACTGTGGACTATACATTTGTGATGTGATAGAACTAATATCACTGTGGACTGTATGTGATGTGATAGAACTAATATCGCTCTGGACTATACATATGTGATGTGATAGAACTAATATCACTTTGGACTATACATATGTGATGTGATGGAACTAATATCACTGTGGACTATACATATGTGATGTGATAGAACTAATATCACTGTGGACTGTATGTGATGTGATAGAACTAATATCACTGTGGACTGTACGTGATGTGATAGAACTAATGTCACTGTGGACTGTATGTGATGTGATAGAACTAATATCACTGTGGACTGTATGTGATGTGATAGAACTAATATCGCTCTGGACTATACATATGTGATGTGATAGAACTAATATAACTGTGGACTGTATGTGATGTGATAGAACTAATATCACTGTGGACTGTACGTGATGTGATAGAACTAATGTCACTGTGGACTGTATGTGATGTGATAGAACTAATATCACTGTGGACTATACATATTAGATGTGATAGAACTAATATTACTGTGGACTATACATATGTGATGTGATAGAACTAATATCACTGTGGACTGTGTGTGATGTGATAGAACTAATATCACTGTGGACTGTATGTAATGTGATAGAACTAATATAACTGTGGACTATACATATGTGATGTGATAGAACTAATATCACTGTGGACTATACATATGTGATGTGATAGAACTGATATCACTGTGGACTGTATGTGATGTGATAGAACTAATATCACTGTGGACTGTATGTGATGTGATAGAACTAATGTCACTGTGGACTATACATATGTGATGTGATAGAACTAATATCACTGTGGACTATACATATGTGATGTGATAGAACTCATATCACTGTGGACTATACTTATGTGATGTGATAGAACTAATATCACTGTGGACTATACATATGTGATGTGATAAAACTAACATCACTGTGGACTGTATGTGATGTGATAGAACTAATATCACTGTGGACTGTATGTGATGTGATAAAACTAATATCACTGTGGACTATACATATGTGATGTGATAGAACTAATACCACTGTGGACTGTATGTGATGTGGTAGAACTAATATCACTGTGGACTGTGTGTGATGTGATAGAACTAATATCACCGTGGACTATACATATGTGATGTGATAGAACTAATATCACTGTGGACCATACATATGTGATGTGATAGAACTAATATCACTGTGGACTATACATATGTGATGTGATAGAACTAATATCACTGTGGACTATACATATGTGATGTGATAGAACTAATATCACTGTGGACTGTATGTGATGTGATAGAACTAATATCACTGTGGACTGTATGTGATGTGATATAACTAATATCACTGTGGACTATACATATGTGATGTGATAGAACTAATATCACTGAGGACTATACATATGTGATGTGATAGAACTAATATCACAGTGGACTATACGTATGTGATGTGATAGAACTAATGTCACTGTGGACTATACATATGTGATGTGATAGAACTAATATCACTGTGGACTATACATATGTGATGTGATAGAACTAATATCACTGTGGACTGTATGTGATGTGATGGAACTAATATCACTGTGGACTATACATATGTGATGTGATAGAACTAATATCACTGTGGACTATACATATGTGATGTGATAGAACAAACATCACTGTGGACTGTATGTGATGTGATAGAACTAATAACACTGTGGACCATACATATGTGATGTGATAGAACTAATATCACTGTGGCCTGTATGTGATGTGATAGAACTAATATCACTGTGGACTATACATATGTGATGTGATGGAACTAATATCACTGTGGACTATACATATGTGATGTGATAGAACTAATATCACTGTGGACTATACATATGTAATGTGATAGAACTAACATCACTGTGGACTGTATGTGATGTGATAGAACTAATATCACTGTGGACTATACATATGTGATGTGATAGAACAAACATCACTTAGGACTGTATGTGATGTGATAGAACTAATATCACTGTGGACTATACATATGTGATGTGATAGAACTAATATCACTGTGGACTATACATATCTGATTTGATTGAACTACTATCATTGTGGTCTATACATATGTGATGTGATACAACTAATATCACTGTGGACTGTATGTGATGTGATAGAACTAATATCACTGTGGACTATACATATGAGATGTGATAGAACTAATATCACTGTGGACTATACATATGTGATGTGATAGAACTAATATCACTGTGGACTATACATATGTGATGTGATAGAACTAATATCACTTTGGACTATACATATGTGATGTGATAGAACTAATATAACTGTGGACTGTATGTGATGTGATAGAACTAATATCACTGTGGAATGCACTTAATGTTGATAGAACTAATGTCACTGTGGACTGTATGTGATGTGATAGAACTAATATCACTGTGGACTGTATGTGATGTGATAGAACTAATATCACTGTGGACTATACATATGTGATGTGATAGAACTACTATCACTGTGGACTATACATATGTGATGTGATAGAACTAATATCACTGTGGAGTATACATATGTTATGTGATAGATCTAACATCACTGTGGACTGTATGTGATGTGATAGAACTAATATCACTGTGGACTATACATATGTGATGTGATAGAACTAATATCACTGTGGACTGTATGTGATGTGATAGAACTAATATCACTGTGGACTATACATTTGTGATGTGATAGAACTAATATCACTGTGGACTGTATGTGATGTGATAGAACTAATATCGCTCTGGACTATACATATGTGATGTGATAGAACTAATATCACTGTGGACTACACATATGTGATGTGATAGAACTAATATAACTGTGGACTGTATGTGATGTGATAGAACTAATATCACTGTGGACTCTACGTGATGTGATAGAACTAATGTCACTGTGGACTGTATGTGATGTGATAGAACTAATATCACTGTGGACTATACATATTAGATGTGATAGAACTAATATTACTGTGGACTATACATATGTGATGTGATAGAACTAATATCACTGTGGACTGTGTGTGATGTGATAGAACTAATATCACTGTGGACTGTATGTGATGTGATAGAACTAATATAACTGTGGACTATCCATATGTGATGTGATAGAACTAATATCACTGTGGACTATACATATGTGATGTGATAGAACTGATATCACTGTGGACTGTATGTGATGTGATAAAACTAATATCACTGTGGACTGTATGTGATGTGATAGAACTAATGTCACTGTGGACTATACATATGTGATGTGATAGAACTAATATCACTGTGGACTATACATATGTGATGTGATAGAACTGATATCACTGTGGACTATACATATGTGATGTGATAGAACTAATATCACTGTGGACTATACATATGTGATGTGATAAATATACATCACTGTGGACTGTATGTGATGTGATAGAACTAATATCACTGTGGACTGTATGTGATGTGATAAAACTAATATCACTGTGGACTATACATATGTGATGTGATAGAACTAATACCACTGTGGACTGTATGTGATGTGGTAGAACTAATATCACTGTGGACTGTGTGTGATGTGATAGAACTAATATCACTGTGGACTATACATATGTGATGTGATAGAACTAATATCACTGTGGACTATACATATGTGATGTGATAGAACTACTATCACTGTGGACTATACATATGTGATGTGATAGAACTAATATCACTGTGGACTATACATATGTGATGTGATAGAACTAATATCACTGTGGACTATACATATGTGATGTGATAGAACTACTATCACTGTGGACTATACATATGTGATGTGATAGAACTAATATCACTGTGGACTATACATATGTGATGTGATAGAACTAATACCACTGTGGACTGTATGTGATGTGATAGAACTAATCTCACTGTGGACTGTGTGTGATGTGATAGAACTAATATCACTGTGGACTGTATGTGATGTGATAGAACTAATATCACTGTGGACTATACATATGTGATGTGATAGAACTATTATCACTGTGGACTATACATATGTGATGTGATAGAACTAACATCACTGTGGACTGTATGTGATGTGATAGAACTAATATCACTGTGGACTATACATATGTGATGTGATAGAAGTAATATCACTGTGGACTGTATGTGATGTGATAGAACTAATATCACTGTGGACTGTATGTGATGTGATAGAACTAATATCACTGTGGACTATACATATGTGATGTGATAGAAATGATATCACTGTGGACTATACATATGTGATGTGATAGAACTAATTTCACTGTGGACTATACATATGCGATGTGATAGAACTAATATCACTGTGGACTATACATATGTGATGTGATAGAACTAATATCACTGTGGACTATACATATGTGATGTAATAGAACTAATATCACTGAGGACTATCCATATGTGATGTGATAGAACTAATATCACAGTGGACTATACGTATGTGATGTGATAGAACTAATGTCACTGTGGACTATACATATGTGATGTGATAGAACTAATATCACAGTGGACTATACATATGTGATGTGATAGAACTAATATCACTGTGGACTGTATGTGATGTGATGGAACTAATATCACTGTGACTATACATATGTGATGTGATAGAACTAATATCACTGTGGACTGTATGTGATGTGATAGAACTAATATCACTGTGGACTATACATTTGTGATGTAATAGAACTAATATCACTGTGGACTGTATGTGATGTGATAGAACTAATATCGCTCTGGACTATACATATGTGATGTGATAGAACTAATATCACTGTGGACTATACATTTGTGATGTGATAGAACTAATATCACTGTGGACTGTATGTGATGTGATAGAACTAATATCGCTCTGGACTATACATATGTGATGTGATAGAACTAATATCACTGTGGACTACACATATGTGATGTGATAGAACTAATATAACTGTGGACTGTATGTGATGTGATAGAACTAATATCACTGTGGACTCTACGTGATGTGATAGAACTAATGTCACTGTGGACTGTATGTGATGTGATAGAACTAATATCACTGTGGACTATACATATTAGATGTGATAGAACTAATATTACTGTGGACTATACATATGTGATGTGATAGAACTAATATCACTGTGGACTGTGTGTGATGTGATAGAACTAATATCACTGTGGACTGTATGTGATGTGATAGAACTAATATAACTGTGGACTATCCATATGTGATGTGATAGAACTAATATCACTGTGGACTATACATATGTGATGTGATAGAACTGATATCACTGTGGACTGTATGTGATGTGATAGAACTAATATCACTGTGGACTGTATGTGATGTGATAGAACTAATGTCACTGTGGACTATACATATGTGATGTGATAGAACTAATATCACTGTGGACTATACATATATGATGTGATAGAACTGATATCACTGTGGACTATACATATGTGATGTGATAGAACTAATATCACTGTGGACTATACATATGTGATGTGATAAATATACATCACTGTGGACTGTATGTGATGTGATAGAACTAATATCACTGTGGACTGTATGTGATGTGATAAAACTAATATCACTGTGGACTATACATATGTGATGTGATAGAACTAATACCACTGTGGACTGTATGTGATGTGGTAGAACTAATATCACTGTGGACTGTGTGTGATGTGATAGAACTAATATCACTGTGGACTATACATATGTGATGTGATAGAACTAATATCACTGTGGACTATACATATGTGATGTGATAGAACTACTATCACTGTGGACTATACATATGTGATGTGATAGAACTAATATCACTGTGGACTATACATATGTGATGTGATAGAACTAATATCACTGTGGACTATACATATGTGATGTGATAGAACTACTATCACTGTGGACTATACATATGTGATGTGATAGAACTAATATCACTGTGGACTATACATATGTGATGTGATAAAACTAACATCACTGTGGACTGTATGTGATGTGATAGAACTAATATCACTGTGGACTGTATGTGATGTGATAAAACTAATATCACTGTGGACTATACATATGTGATGTGATAGAACTAATACCACTGTGGACTGTATGTGATGTGGTAGAACTAATATCACTGTGGACCATACATATGTGATGTGATAGAACTAATATCACTGTGGCCTGTATGTGATGTGATAGAACTAATATCACTGTGGACTATACATATGTGATGTGATGGAACTAATATCACTGTGGACTATACATATGTGATGTGATAGAACTAATATCACTGTGGACTATACATATGTAATGTGATAGAACTAACATCACTGTGGACTGTATGTGATGTGATAGAACTAATATCACTGTGGACTATACATATGTGATGTGATAGAACAAACATCACTTAGGACTGTATGTGATGTGATAGAACTAATATCACTGTGGACTATACATATGTGATGTGATAGAACTAATATCACTGTGGACTATACATATCTGATTTGATTGAACTACTATCATTGTGGTCTATACATATGTGATGTGATAGAACTAATATCACTGTGGACTGTATGTGATGTGATAGAACTAATATCACTGTGGACTATACATATGAGATGTGATAGAACTAATATCACTGTGGACTATACATATGTGATGTGATAGAACTAATATCACTGTGGACTATACATATGTGATGTGATAGAACTAATATCACTTTGGACTATACATATGTGATGTGATAGAACTAATATAACTGTGGACTGTATGTGATGTGATAGAACTAATATCACTGTGGAATGCACTTAATGTTGATAGAACTAATGTCACTGTGGACTGTATGTGATGTGATAGAACTAATATCACTGTGGACTGTATGTGATGTGATAGAACTAATATCACTGTGGACTATACATATGTGATGTGATAGAACTACTATCACTGTGGACTATACATATGTGATGTGATAGAACTAATATCACTGTGGAGTATACATATGTTATGTGATAGATCTAACATCACTGTGGACTGTATGTGATGTGATAGAACTAATATCACTGTGGACTATACATATGTGATGTGATAGAACTAATATCACTGTGGACTGTATGTGATGTGATAGAACTAATATCACTGTGGACTATACATTTGTGATCTGATAGAACTAATATCACTGTGGACTGTATGTGATGTGATAGAACTAATATCGCTCTGGACTATACATATGTGATGTGATAGAACTAATATCACTGTGGACTACACATATGTGATGTGATAGAACTAATATAACTGTGGACTGTATGTGATGTGATAGAACTAATATCACTGTGGACTCTACGTGATGTGATAGAACTAATGTCACTGTGGACTGTATGTGATGTGATAGAACTAATATCACTGTGGACTATACATATTAGATGTGATAGAACTAATATTACTGTGGACTATACATATGTGATGTGATAGAACTAATATCACTGTGGACTGTGTGTGATGTGATAGAACTAATATCACTGTGGACTGTATGTGATGTGATAGAACTAATATAACTGTGGACTATCCATATGTGATGTGATAGAACTAATATCACTGTGGACTATACATATGTGATGTGATAGAACTGATATCACTGTGGACTGTATGTGATGTGATAAAACTAATATCACTGTGGACTGTATGTGATGTGATAGAACTAATGTCACTGTGGACTATACATATGTGATGTGATAGAACTAATATCACTGTGGACTATACATATGTGATGTGATAGAACTGATATCACTGTGGACTATACATATGTGATGTGATAGAACTAATATCACTGTGGACTATACATATGTGATGTGATAAATATACATCACTGTGGACTGTATGTGATGTGATAGAACTAATATCACTGTGGACTGTATGTGATGTGATAAAACTAATATCACTGTGGACTATACATATGTGATGTGATAGAACTAATACCACTGTGGACTGTATGTGATGTGGTAGAACTAATATCACTGTGGACTGTGTGTGATGTGATAGAACTAATATCACTGTGGACTATACATATGTGATGTGATAGAACTAATATCACTGTGGACTATACATATGTGATGTGATAGAACTACTATCACTGTGGACTATACATATGTGATGTGATAGAACTAATATCACTGTGGACTATACATATGTGATGTGATAGAACTAATATCACTGTGGACTATACATATGTGATGTGATAGAACTACTATCACTGTGGACTATACATATGTGATGTGATAGAACTAATATCACTGTGGACTATACATATGTGATGTGATAGAACTAATACCACTGTGGACTGTATGTGATGTGATAGAACTAATCTCACTGTGGACTGTGTGTGATGTGATAGAACTAATATCACTGTGGACTGTATGTGATGTGATAGAACTAATATCACTGTGGACTATACATATGTGATGTGATAGAACTATTATCACTGTGGACTATACATATGTGATGTGATAGAACTAACATCACTGTGGACTGTATGTGATGTGATAGAACTAATATCACTGTGGACTATACATATGTGATGTGATAGAAGTAATATCACTGTGGACTGTATGTGATGTGATAGAACTAATATCACTGTGGACTGTATGTGATGTGATAGAACTAATATCACTGTGGACTATACATATGTGATGTGATAGAAATGATATCACTGTGGACTATACATATGTGATGTGATAGAACTAATTTCACTGTGGACTATACATATGCGATGTGATAGAACTAATAACACTGTGGACTATACATATGTGATGTGATAGAACTAATATCACTGTGGACTATACATATGTGATGTAATAGAACTAATATCACTGAGGACTATCCATATGTGATGTGATAGAACTAATATCACAGTGGACTATACGTATGTGATGTGATAGAACTAATGTCACTGTGGACTATACATATGTGATGTGATAGAACTAATATCACAGTGGACTATACATATGTGATGTGATAGAACTAATATCACTGTGGACTGTATGTGATGTGATGGAACTAATATCACTGTGACTATACATATGTGATGTGATAGAACTAATATCACTGTGGACTGTATGTGATGTGATAGAACTAATATCACTGTGGACTATACATTTGTGATGTAATAGAACTAATATCACTGTGGACTGTATGTGATGTGATAGAACTAATATCGCTCTGGACTATACATATGTGATGTGATAGAACTAATATCACTGTGGACTATACATTTGTGATGTGATAGAACTAATATCACTGTGGACTGTATGTGATGTGATAGAACTAATATCGCTCTGGACTATACATATGTGATGTGATAGAACTAATATCACTCTGGACTATACATATGTGATGTGATGGAACTAATATCACTGTGGACTATACATATGTGATGTGATAGAACTAATATCACTGTGGACTGTATGTGATGTGATAGAACTAATATCACTGTGGACTATACATTTGTGATGTGATAGAACTAATATAACTGTGGACTGTATGTGATGTGATAGAACTAATATCACTGTGGACTGTACGTGATGTGATAGAACTAATGTCACTGTGGACTGTATGTGATGTGATAGAACTAATATCACTGTGGACTGTATGTGATGTGATAGAACTAATATCGCTCTGGACTATACATATGTGATGTGATAGAACTAATATAACTGTGGACTGTATGTGATGTGATAGAACTAATATCACTGTGGACTGTACGTGATGTGATAGAACTAATGTCACTGTGGACTGTATGTGATGTGATAGAACTAATATCACTGTGGACTATACATATTAGATGTGATAGAACTAATATTACTGTGGACTATACATATGTGATGTGATAGAACTAATATCACTGTGGACTGTGTGTGATGTGATAGAACTAATATCACTGTGGACTGTATGTAATGTGATAGAACTAATATAACTGTGGACTATACATATGTGATGTGATAGAACTAATATCACTGTGGACTATACATATGTGATGTGATAGAACTGATATCACTGTGGACTGTATGTGATGTGATAGAACTAATATCACTGTGGACTGTATGTGATGTGATAGAACTAATGTCACTGTGGACTATACATATGTGATGTGATAGAACTAATATCACTGTGGACTATACATATGTGATGTGATAGAACTCATATCACTGTGGACTATACTTATGTGATGTGATAGAACTAATATCACTGTGGACTATACATATGTGATGTGATAAAACTAACATCACTGTGGACTGTATGTGATGTGATAGAACTAATATCACTGTGGACTGTATGTGATGTGATAAAACTAATATCACTGTGGACTATACATATGTGATGTGATAGAACTAATACCACTGTGGACTGTATGTGATGTGGTAGAACTAATATCACTGTGGACTGTGTGTGATGTGATAGAACTAATATCACCGTGGACTATACATATGTGATGTGATAGAACTAATATCACTGTGGACCATACATATGTGATGTGATAGAATTAATATCACTGTGGACTATACATATGTGATGTGATAGAACTAATATAACTGTGGACTATACATATGTGATGTGATAGAACTAATATCACTGTGGACTGTATGTGATGTGATAGAACTAATATCACTGTGGACTGTATGTGATGTGATATAACTAATATCACTGTGGACTATACATATGTGATGTGATAGAACTAATATCACTGAGGACTATACATATGTGATGTGATAGAACTAATATCACAGTGGACTATACGTATGTGATGTGATAGAACTAATGTCACTGTGGACTATACATATGTGATGTGATAGAACTAATATCACTGTGGACTATACATATGTGATGTGATAGAACTAATATCACTGTGGACTGTATGTGATGGAACTAATATCACTGTGGACTATACATATGTGATGTGATAGAACTAATATCACTGTGGACTATACATATGTGATGTGATAGAACAAACATCACTGTGGACTGTATGTGATGTGATAGAACTAATAACACTGTGGACCATACATATGTGATGTGATAGAACTAATATCACTGTGGCCTGTATGTGATGTGATAGAACTAATATCACTGTGGACTATACATATGTGATGTGATGGAACTAATATCACTGTGGACTATACATATGTGATGTGATAGAACTAATATCACTGTGGACTATACATATGTGATGTGATAGAACTAACATCACTGTGGACTGTATGTGATGTGATAGAACTAATATCACTGTGGACTATACATATGTGATGTGATAGAACAAACATCACTTAGGACTGTATGTGATGTGATAGAACTAATATCACTGTGGACTATACATATGTGATGTGATAGAACTAATATCACTGTGGACTATACATATCTGATTTGATTGAACTACTATCATTGTGGTCTATACATATGTGATGTGATAGAACTAATATCACTGTGGACTGTATGTGATGTGATAGAACTAATATCACTGTGGACTATACATATGAGATGTGATAGAACTAATATCACTGTGGACTATACATATGTGATGTGATAGAACTAATATCACTGTGGACTATACATATGTGATGTGATAGAACTAATATCACTTTGGACTATACATATGTGATGTGATAGAACTAATATAACTGTGGACTGTATGTGATGTGATAGAACTAATATCACTGTGGAATGCACTTAATGTTGATAGAACTAATGTCACTGTGGACTGTATGTGATGTGATAGAACTAATATCACTGTGGACTGTATGTGATGTGATAGAACTAATATCACTGTGGACTATACATATGTGATGTGATAGAACTACTATCACTGTGGACTATACATATGTGATGTGATAGAACTAATATCACTGTGGAGTATACATATGTTATGTGATAGATCTAACATCACTGTGGACTGTATGTGATGTGATAGAACTAATATCACTGTGGACTATACATATGTGATGTGATAGAACTAATATCACTGTGGACTGTATGTGATGTGATAGAACTAATATCACTGTGGACTATACATTTGTGATGTGATAGAACTAATATCACTGTGGACTGTATGTGATGTGATAGAACTAATATCGCTCTGGACTATACATATGTGATGTGATAGAACTAATATCACTGTGGACTACACATATGTGATGTGATAGAACTAATATAACTGTGGACTGTATGTGATGTGATAGAACTAATATCACTGTGGACTCTACGTGATGTGATAGAACTAATGTCACTGTGGACTGTATGTGATGTGATAGAACTAATATCACTGTGGACTATACATATTAGATGTGATAGAACTAATATTACTGTGGACTATACATATGTGATGTGATAGAACTAATATCACTGTGGACTGTGTGTGATGTGATAGAACTAATATCACTGTGGACTGTATGTGATGTGATAGAACTAATATAACTGTGGACTATCCATATGTGATGTGATAGAACTAATATCACTGTGGACTATACATATGTGATGTGATAGAACTGATATCACTGTGGACTGTATGTGATGTGATAGAACTAATATCACTGTGGACTCTATGTGATGTGATAGAACTAATGTCACTGTGGACTATACATATGTGATGTGATAGAACTAATATCACTGTGGACTATACATATATGATGTGATAGAACTGATATCACTGTGGACTATACATATGTGATGTGATAGAACTAATATCACTGTGGACTATACATATGTGATGTGATAAATATACATCACTGTGGACTGTATGTGATGTGATAGAACTAATATCACTGTGGACTGTATGTGATGTGATAAAACTAATATCACTGTGGACTATACATATGTGATGTGATAGAACTAATACCACTGTGGACTGTATGTGATGTGGTAGAACTAATATCACTGTGGACTGTGTGTGATGTGATAGAACTAATATCACTGTGGACTATACATATGTGATGTGATAGAACTAATATCACTGTGGACTATACATATGTGATGTGATAGAACTACTATCACTGTGGACTATACATATGTGATGTGATAGAACTAATATCACTGTGGACTATACATATGTGATGTGATAGAACTAATATCACTGTGGACTATACATATGTGATGTGATAGAACTACTATCACTGTGGACTATACATATGTGATGTGATAGAACTAATATCACTGTGGACTATACATATGTGATGTGATAAAACTAACATCACTGTGGACTGTATGTGATGTGATAGAACTAATATCACTGTGGACTGTATGTGATGTGATAAAACTAATATCACTGTGGACTATACATATGTGATGTGATAGAACTAATACCACTGTGGACTGTATGTGATGTGGTAGAACTAATATCACTGTGGACTGTGTGTGATGTGATAGAACTAATATCACTGTGGACTATACATATGTGATGTGATAGAACTAATATCACTGTGGACTATACATATGTGATGTGATAGAACTACTATCACCGTGGACTATACATATGTGATGTGATAGAACTAATATCACTGTGGACTATACATATGTGATGTGATAGAGCTAATATCACTGTGGACTATACATATGTGATGTGATAGAACTACTATCACTGTGGACTATACATATGTGATGTGATAGAACTAATATCACTGTGGACTATACATATGTGATGTGATAGAACTAATATCATTGTGGACTATACATATGTGATATGATAGAACTAATATCACTGTGGACTATACATATGTAATGTGATAGAACTAATATCACTGTGGACTATACATATGTGATGTGATAGAACTAATATCACTGTGAACTATACATATGTGGTGTGACAGAACTGATATCACTGTGGACTATACATATGTGTTGTGATAGAATTAATATCACTGTGGAGTATACATATGTGATGTGATAGAACTAACATCACTGTGGACTGTATGTGATGTGATAGAACTAATATCACTGTGGACTATACATATGTGATGTGATAGAACTAATACCACTGTGGACTGTATGTGATGTGATAGAACTAATATCACTGTGGACTGTGTGTGATGTGATAGAACTAATATCACTGTGGACTGTATGTGATGTGATAGAACTAATATCACTGTGGACTATACATATGTGATGTGATAGAACTAATATCAATGTGGACTATACATATGTGATGTGATAGAACTAACATCACTGTGGACTGTATGTGATGTGATGGAACTAATATCACTGTGGACTATACATATGTGATGTGATAGATCTAATATCACTGTGGACTGTATGTGATGTGATAGAACTAATATCACTATGGACTATACATATGTGATGTGATAGAACTAATACCACTGTGGACTGTATGCGATGTGATAGAACTAATATCACTGTGGACTGTGTGTGATGTGATAGAACTAATATCACTGTGAACTGTATGTGATGTGATAGAACTAATATAACTGTGGACTATACATATGTGATGTGGTAGAACTAATATCACTGTGGACTATACATATGTGATGTGATAGAAGTAATATCACTGTGGACTGTATGTGATGTGATAGAACTAATATCACTTTGGACTGTATGTGATGTGATAGAACTAATATCACTGTGGACTATACATATGTGATGTGATAGAAATGATATCACTGTGGACTATACATATGTGATGTGATAGAACTAATATCACAGTGGACTATACGTATGTGATGTGATAGAACTAATATCACTGTGGACTATACATATGTGATGTGATAGAACTAATATCACTCTGGACTATACATATGTGATGTGATAGAACTAACATCACTCTGGACTATACATATGTGATGTGATAGAACTAATATAACTGTGGACTGTATGTGATGTGATAGAACTAATATCACTGTGGAATGTACGTAATGTTGATAGAACTAATGTCACTGTGGACTGTATGTGATGTGATAGAACTAATATCACTGTGGACTGTATGTGATGTGATAGAACTTATATCACTGTGGACTATACATATGTGATGTGATAGAACTACTATCACTGTGGACTATACATATGTGATGTGATAGAACTAATATCACTGTGGACTATACATATGTGATGTGATAGAACTAACATCACTGTGGACTGTATGTGATGTGATAGAGCTAATATCACTGTGGACTATACATATGTGTTGTGATAGAACTAATATCACTGTGGACTGTATGTGATGTGATAGAACTAATATCACTGTGGACTACACATTTGTGATGTGATAGAACTAATATCACTGTGGACTGTATGTGATGTGATAGAACTAATATCGCTCTGGACTATACATATGTGATGTGATAGAACTAATATCACTGTGGACTATACATATGTGATGTGATAGAACTAATATCACTGTGGACTATACATATGTGATGTGATAGAACTAATACCACTGTGGACTGTATGCGATGTGATAGAACTAATATCACTGTGGACTGTGTGTGATGTGATAGAACTAATATCACTGTGAACTGTATGTGATGTGATAGAACTAATATAACTGTGGACTATACATATGTGATGTGATAGAACTAATATCACTGTGGACTATACATATGTGATGTGATAGAAGTAATATCACTGTGGACTGTATGTGATGTGATAGAACTAATATCACTTTGGACTGTATGTGATGTGATAGAACTAATATCACTGTGGACTATACATATGTGATGTGATAGAAATGATATCACTGTGGACTATACATATGTGATGTGATAGAACTAATATCACAGTGGACTATACGTATGTGATGTGATAGAACTAATGTCACTGTGGACTATACATATGTGATGTGATAGAACTAATATCACTGTGGACTATACATATGTGATGTGATAGAACTAATATCACTGTGGACTATACATATGTGATGTGATAGAACTAATATCACTCTGGACTATACATATGTGATGTGATAGAACTAATATAACTGTGGACTGTATGTGATGTGATAGAACTAATATCACTGTGGAATGTACGTAATGTTGATAGAACTAATGTCACTGTGGACTGTATGTGATGTGATAGAACTAATATCACTGTGGACTATACATATGTGATGTGATAGAACTACTATCACTGTGGACTATACATATGTGATGTGATAGAACTAATATCACTGTGGACTATACATATGTGATGTGATAGAACTAACATCACTGTGGACTGTATGTGATGTGATAGAGCTAATATCACTGTGGACTACACATTTGTGATGTGATAGAACTTATATCACTGTGGACTGTATGTGATGTGATAGAACTTATATCACTGTGGACTATACATATGTGATGTGATAGAACTACTATCACTGTGGACTATACATATGTGATGTGATAGAACTAATATCACTGTGGACTATACATATGTGATGTGATAGAACTAACATCACTGTGGACTGTATGTGATGTGATAGAGCTAATATCACTGTGGACTATACATATGTGATGTGATAGAACTAATATCACTGTGGACTGTATGTGATGTGATAGAACTAATATCACTGTGGACTACACATTTGTGATGTGATAGAACTAATATCACTGTGGACTGTATGTGATGTGATAGAACTAATATCGCTCTGGACTATACATATGTGATGTGATAGAACTAATATCACTGTGGACTATACATATGTGATGTGATAGAACTAATATCACTGTGGACTATACATATGTGATGTGATAGAACTAATATAACTGTGGACTGTATGTGATGTGATAGAACTAATATCACTGTGGAATGTTCGTGATGTGATAGAACTAATGTCACTGTGGACTGTATGTCATGTGATAGAACTAATATCACTGTGGACTATACATATTAGATGTGATAGAACTAATATTACTGTGGACTATACATATGTGATGTGATAGAACTAATATCACTGTGGACTGTGTGTGATGTGATAGAACTAATATCACTGTGGACTGTATGTGATGTGATAGAACTAATATAACTGTGGACTATACATATGTGATGTGATAGAACTAATATCACTGTGGACTATACATATGTGATGTGATAGAACTAATATCACTGTGGACTATACATATGTGATGTGATAGAACTAATATCACTGAGCACTATACATATGTGATGTGATAGAACTAATATCACAGTGGACTATACGTGTGTGATGTGATAGAACTAATGTCACTGTGGACTATACATATGTGACGTGATAGAACTAATATCACTGTGGACTGTATGTGATGTGATGGAACTAATATCACTGTGGACTATACATATGTGATGTGATAGAACTAATATCACTGTGGACTATACATATGTGATGTGATAGAACTAATATCACTGAGGACTATACATATGTGATGTGATAGAACTAATATCACAGTGGACTATACGTATGTGATGTGATAGAACTAATGGCACTGTGGACTATACATATGTGACGTGATAGAACTAATATCACTGTGGACTGTATGTGATGTGATGGAACTAATATCACTGTGGACTATACATATGTGATGTGATAGAACTAATATCACTGTGGACTATACATATGTGATGTGATAGAACAAACATCACTGTGGACTGTATGTGATGTGATAGAACTAATAACACTGTGGACCATACATATGTGATGTGATAGAACTAATATCACTGTGGCCTGTATGTGATGTGATAGAACTAATATCACTGTGGACTATACATATGTGATGTGATAGAACTAATATCACTGTGGACTATACATATGTGATGTGATAGAACTAATATCACTGTGGACTATACATATGTGATGTGATAGAACTAACATCACTGTGGACTGTATGTGATGTGATAGAACTAATATCACTGTGGACTATACATATGTGATGTGATAGAACTAATATCACTGTGGACTATACATATCTGATGTAATTGAACTACTATCACTATGGTCTATACATATGTGATGTGATAGAACTAATATCACTGTGGACTATACATATGTGATGTGATAGAACTAATTTCACTGTGGACTGTATGTGATGTGATAGAACTAATATCACTGTGGACTATACATATGAGATGTGATAGAACTAATATCACTGTGGACTATACATATGTGATGTGATAGAACTAATATCACTGTGGACTATACATATGTGATGTGATAGAACTAATTTCACTCTGGACTATACATATGTGATGTGATAGAACTAATATAACTGTGGACTGTATGTGATGTGATAGAACTAATATCACTGTGGAATGTACGTAATGTTGATAGAACTAATGTCACTGTGGACTGTATGTGATAGAACTAATATCACTGTGGACTGTATGTGATGTGATAGAACTTATATCACTGTGGACTATACATATGTGATGTGATAGAACTACTATCACTGTGGACTATACATATGTGATGTGATAGAACTAATATCACTGTGGACTATACATATGTGATGTGATAGAACTAACATCACTGTGGACTGTATGTGATGTGATAGAACTAATATCACTATGGACTATACATATGTGATGTGATAGAACTAATACCACTGTGGACTGTATGCGATGTGATAGAACTAATATCACTGTGGACTGTGTGTGATGTGATAGAACTAATATCACTGTGAACTGTATGTGATGTGATAGAACTAATATAACTGTGGACTATACATATGTGATGTGATAGAACTAATATCACTGTGGACTATACATATGTGATGTGATAGAAGTAATATCACTGTGGACTGTATGTGATGTGATAGAACTAATATCACTGTGGACTGTATGTGATGTGATAGAACTAATATCACTGTGGACTATACATATGTGATATGATAGAACTAATTTCACTGTGGACTATACATATGCGATGTGATAGAACTAATATCACTGTGGGCTATACATATGTGATGTGATAGAACTAATATCACTGTGGACTATACATTTGTGATGTGATAGAACTAATATCACTGTGGACTATACATATGTGATGTGATAGAACTAATATCACTGTGGACTGTATGTGATGTGATAGAACTAATATCACTGTGGACTGTATGTGATGTGATAGAACTAATATCACTGAGGACTATACATATGTGATGTGATAGAACTAATATCACAGTGGACTATACATATGTGATGTGATAGAACTAATGTCACTGTGGATTATACATATGTGATGTGATAGAACTAATATCACTGTGGACTATACATATGTGATGTGATAGAACTAATATCACTGTGGACTATACATATGTGATGTGATAGAACTAATATCACTGTGGACTATACATATGTGATGTGATAGAACTAATATCACTGTGGAATATACATATGTGATGTGATAGAACTAATATCACTGTGGACTATACATATGTGATGTGATAGAACTAATATCACTGTGGACTGTATGTGATGTGATAGAACTAATATCACTGTGGACTGTATGTGATGTGATAGAACCAATATCACCGTGGACTATACATATGTGATGTGATAGAACCAATATCACTGTGGACTATACATATGTGATGTGATAGAACTAATATCACTGTGGACTGTATTTGATGTGATAGAACTAATATCACTGTGGACTATACATATGTGATGTGATAGAACTAATATCACTGTGGACTATACATATGTGATGTGATAGAACTAACATCACTGTGGACTGTATGTGATGTGATAGAGCTAATATCACTGTGGACTATACATATGTGATGTGATAGAACTAATATCACTGTGGACTGTATGTGATGTGATAGAACTAATATCACTGTGGACTACACATTTGTGATGTGATAGAACTAATATCACTGTGGACTGTATGTGATGTGATAGAACTAATATCGCTCTGGACTATACATATGTGATGTGATAGAACTAATATCACTGTGGACTATACATATGTGATGTGATAGAACTAATATCACTGTGGACTATACATATGTGATGTGATAGAACTAATATAACTGTGGACTGTATGTGATGTGATAGAACTAATATCACTGTGGAATGTTCGTGATGTGATAGAACTAATGTCACTGTGGACTGTATGTGATGTGATAGAACTAATATCACTGTGGACTATACATATTAGATGTGATAGAACTAATATTACTGTGGACTATACATATGTGATGTGATAGAACTAATATCACTGTGGACTGTGTGTGATGTGATAGAACTAATATCACTGTGGACTGTATGTGATGTGATAGAACTAATATAACTGTGGACTATACATATGTGATGTGATAGAACTAATATCACTGTGGACTATACATATGTGATGTGATAGAACTAATATCACTGTGGACTATACATATGTGATGTGATAGAACTAATATCACTGAGCACTATACATATGTGATGTGATAGAACTAATATCACAGTGGACTATACGTATGTGATGTGATAGAACTAATGTCACTGTGGACTATACATATGTGACGTGATAGAACTAATATCACTGTGGAATGTATGTGATGTGATGGAACTAATACCACTGTGGACTATACATATGTGATGTGATAGAACTAATATCACTGTGGACTATACATATGTGATGTGATAGAACTAATATCACTGAGGACTATACATATGTGATGTGATAGAACTAATATCACAGTGGACTATACGTATCTGATGTGATAGAACTAATGGCACTGTGGACTATACATATGTGACGTGATAGAACTAATATCACTGTGGACTGTATGTGATGTGATGGAACTAATATCACTGTGGACTATACATATGTGATGTGATAGAACTAATATCACTGTGGACTATACATATGTGATGTGATAGAACAAACATCACTGTGGACTGTATGTGATGTGATAGAACTAATAACACTGTGGACCATACATATGTGATGTGATAGAACTAATATCACTGTGGCCTGTATGTGATGTGATAGAACTAATGTCACTGTGGATTATACATATGTGATGTGATAGAACTAATATCACTGTGGACTATACATATGTGATGTGATAGAACTAATATCACTGTGGACTATACATATGTGATATGATAGAACTAATATCACTGTGGACTATACATATGTAATGTGATAGAACTAATATCACTGTGGACTATACATATGTGATGTGATAGAACTAATATCACTGTGAACTATACACATGTGGTGTGATAGAACTGATATCACTGTGGACTATACATATGTGATGTGATAGAACTAACATCACTGTGGACTGTATGTGATGTGATAGAACTAATATCACTGTGGACTATACATATGTGATGTGATAGAACTAATACAACTGTGGACTGTATGTGATGTGATAGAACTAATATCACTGTGGACTGTGTGTGATGTGATTGAACTAATATCACTGTGGACTGTATGTGATGTGATAGAACTAATATCACTGTGGACTATACATATGTGATGTGATAGAACTAATATCACTGTGGACTATACATATGTGATGTGATAGAACTAACATCACTGTGGACTGTATGTGATGTGATAGAACTAATATCACTGTGGACTATACATATGTGATGTGATAGAACTAACATCACTGTGGACTGTATGTGATGTGATAGAACTAATATCACTGTGGACTATACATATGTGATGTGATAGAACTAATATCACTGTGGACTATACATATCTGATGTAATTGAACTACTATCACTATGGTCTATACATATGTGATGTGATAGAACTAATATCACTGTGGACTATACATATGTGATGTGATAGAACTAATTTCACTGTGGACTGTATGTGATGTGATAGAACTAATATCACTGTGGACTATACATATGAGATGTGATAGAACTAATATCACTGTGGACTATACATATGTGATGTGATAGAACTAATATCACTGTGGACTATACATATGTGATGTGATAGAACTAATTTCACTCTGGACTATACATATGTGATGTGATAGAACTAATATAACTGTGGACTGTATGTGATGTGATAGAACTAATATCACTGTGGACTGTATGTGATGTGATGGAACTAATATCACTGTGGACTATACATATGTGATGTGATAGAACTAATATCACTGTGGACTGTATGTGATGTGATAGAACTAATATCACTGTGGACTATACATTTGTGATGTAATAGAACTAATATCACTGTGGACTGTATGTGATGTGATAGAACTAATATCGCTCTGGACTATACATATGTGATGTGATAGAACTAATATCACTGTGGACTATACATATGTGATGTGATAGAACTAATATCACTGTGGACTATACATATGTGATGTGATAGAACTAATATAACTGTGGACTGTATGTGATGTGATAGAACTAATATCACTGTGGAATGTTCGTGATGTGATAGAACTAATGTCACTGTGGACTGTATGTGATGTGATAGAACTAATATCACTGTGGACTATACATATTAGATGTGATAGAACTAATATTACTGTGGACTATACATATGTGATGTGATAGAACTAATATCACTGTGGACTGTGTGTGATGTGATAGAACTAATATCACTGTGGACTGTATGTGATGTGATAGAACTAATATAACTGTGGACTATACATATGTGATGTGATAGAACTAATATCACTGTGGACTATACATATGTGATGTGATAGAACTAATATCACTGTGGACTATACATATGTGATGTGATAGAACTAATATCACTGAGCACTATACATATGTGATGTGATAGAACTAATATCACAGTGGACTATACGTGTGTGATGTGATAGAACTAATGTCACTGTGGACTATACATATGTGACGTGATAGAACTAATATCACTGTGGACTGTATGTGATGTGATGGAACTAATATCACTGTGGACTATACATATGTGATGTGATAGAACTAATATCACTGTGGACTATACATATGTGATGTGATAGAACTAATATCACTGAGGACTATGCATATGTGATGTGATAGAACTAATATCACAGTGGACTATACGTATGTGATGTGATAGAACTAATGGCACTGTGGACTATACATATGTGACGTGATAGAACTAATATCACTGTGGACTGTATGTGATGTGATGGAACTAATATCACTGTGGACTATACATATGTGATGTGATAGAACTAATATCACTGTGGACTATACATATGTGATGTGATAGAACAAACATCACTGTGGACTGTATGTGATGTGATAGAACTAATAACACTGTGGACCATACATATGTGATGTGATAGAACTAATATCACTGTGGCCTGTATGTGATGTGATAGAACTAATATCACTGTGGACTATACATATGTGATGTGATAGAACTAATATCACTGTGGACTATACATATGTGATGTGATAGAACTAATATCACTGTGGACTATACATATGTGATGTGATAGAACTAACATCACTGTGGACTGTATGTGATGTGATAGAACTAATATCACTGTGGACTATACATATGTGATGTGATAGAACTAATATCACTGTGGACTATACATATCTGATGTAATTGAACTACTATCACTATGGTCTATACATATGTGATGTGATAGAACTAATATCACTGTGGACTATACATATGTGATGTGATAGAACTAATTTCACTGTGGACTGTATGTGATGTGATAGAACTAATATCACTGTGGACTATACATATGAGATGTGATAGAACTAATATCACTGTGGACTATACATATGTGATGTGATAGAACTAATATCACTGTGGACTATACATATGTGATGTGATAGAACTAATTTCACTCTGGACTATACATATGTGATGTGATAGAACTAATATAACTGTGGACTGTATGTGATGTGATAGAACTAATATCACTGTGGAATGTACGTAATGTTGATAGAACTAATGTCACTGTGGACTGTATGTGATAGAACTAATATCACTGTGGACTGTATGTGATGTGATAGAACTTATATCACTGTGGACTATACATATGTGATGTGATAGAACTACTATCACTGTGGACTATACATATGTGATGTGATAGAACTAATATCACTGTGGACTATACATATGTGATGTGATAGAACTAACATCACTGTGGACTGTATGTGATGTGATAGAACTAATATCACTATGGACTATACATATGTGATGTGATAGAACTAATACCACTGTGGACTGTATGCGATGTGATAGAACTAATATCACTGTGGACTGTGTGTGATGTGATAGAACTAATATCACTGTGAACTGTATGTGATGTGATAGAACTAATATAACTGTGGACTATACATATGTGATGTGATAGAACTAATATCACTGTGGACTATACATATGTGATGTGATAGAAGTAATATCACTGTGGACTGTATGTGATGTGATAGAACTAATATCACTGTGGACTGTATGTGATGTGATAGAACTAATATCACTGTGGACTATACATATGTGATGTGATAGAAAGGATATCACTGTGGACTATACATATGTGATATGATAGAACTAATTTCACTGTGGACTATACATATGCGATGTGATAGAACTAATATCACTGTGGGCTATACATATGTGATGTGATAGAACTAATATCACTGTGGACTATACATTTGTGATGTGATAGAACTAATATCACTGTGGACTATACATATGTGATGTGATAGAACTAATATCACTGTGGACTGTATGTGATGTGATAGAACTAATATCACTGTGGACTGTATGTGATGTGATAGAACTAATATCACTGAGGACTATACATATGTGATGTGATAGAACTAATATCACAGTGGACTATACATATGTGATGTGATAGAACTAATGTCACTGTGGATTATACATATGTGATGTGATAGAACTAATATCACTGTGGACTATACATATGTGATGTGATAGAACTAATATCACTGTGGACTATACATATGTGATGTGATAGAACTAATATCACTGTGGACTATACATATGTGATGTGATAGAACTAATATCACTGTGGAATATACATATGTGATGTGATAGAACTAATATCACTGTGGACTATACATATGTGATGTGATAGAACTAATATCACTGTGGACTGTATGTGATGTGATAGAACTAATATCACTGTGGACTGTATGTGATGTGATAGAACCAATATCACCGTGGACTATACATATGTGATGTGATAGAACCAATATCACTGTGGACTATACATATGTGATGTGATGTGATAGAACTAATATCACTGTGGACTGTATTTGATGTGATAGAACTAATATCACTGTGGACTATACATATGTGATGTGATAGAACTAATATCACTGTGGACTATACATATGTGATGTGATAGAACTAACATCACTGTGGACTGTATGTGATGTGATAGAGCTAATATCACTGTGGACTATACATATGTGATGTGATAGAACTAATATCACTGTGGACTGTATGTGATGTGATAGAACTAATATCACTGTGGACTACACATTTGTGATGTGATAGAACTAATATCACTGTGGACTGTATGTGATGTGATAGAACTAATATCGCTCTGGACTATACATATGTGATGTGATAGAACTAATATCACTGTGGACTATACATATGTGATGTGATAGAACTAATATCACTGTGGACTATACATATGTGATGTGATAGAACTAATATAACTGTGGACTGTATGTGATGTGATAGAACTAATATCACTGTGGAATGTTCGTGATGTGATAGAACTAATGTCACTGTGGACTGTATGTGATGTGATAGAACTAATATCACTGTGGACTATACATATTAGATGTGATAGAACTAATATTACTGTGGACTATACATATGTGATGTGATAGAACTAATATCACTGTGGACTGTGTGTGATGTGATAGAACTAATATCACTGTGGACTGTATGTGATGTGATAGAACTAATATAACTGTGGACTATACATATGTGATGTGATAGAACTAATATCACTGTGGACTATACATATGTGATGTGATAGAACTAATATCACTGTGGACTATACATATGTGATGTGATAGAACTAATATCACTGAGCACTATACATATGTGATGTGATAGAACTAATATCACAGTGGACTATACGTATGTGATGTGATAGAACTAATGTCACTGTGGACTATACATATGTGACGTGATAGAACTAATATCACTGTGGACTGTATGTGATGTGATGGAACTAATACCACTGTGGACTATACATATGTGATGTGATAGAACTAATATCACTGTGGACTATACATATGTGATGTGATAGAACTAATATCACTGAGGACTATACATATGTGATGTGATAGAACTAATATCACAGTGGACTATACGTATCTGATGTGATAGAACTAATGGCACTGTGGACTATACATATGTGACGTGATAGAACTAATATCACTGTGGACTGTATGTGATGTGATGGAACTAATATCACTGTGGACTATACATATGTGATGTGATAGAACTAATATCACTGTGGACTATACATATGTGATGTGATAGAACAAACATCACTGTGGACTGTATGTGATGTGATAGAACTAATAACACTGTGGACCATACATATGTGATGTGATAGAACTAATATCACTGTGGCCTGTATGTGATGTGATAGAACTAATGTCACTGTGGATTATACATATGTGATGTGATAGAACTAATATCACTGTGGACTATACATATGTGATGTGATAGAACTAATATCACTGTGGACTATACATATGTGATATGATAGAACTAATATCACTGTGGACTATACATATGTAATGTGATAGAACTAATATCACTGTGGACTATACATATGTGATGTGATAGAACTAATATCACTGTGAACTATACACATGTGGTGTGATAGAACTGATATCACTGTGGACTATACATATGTGATGTGATAGAATTAATATCACTGTGGAGTATACATATGTGATGTGATAGAACTAACATCACTGTGGACTGTATGTGATGTGATAGAACTAATATCACTGTGGACTATACATATGTGATGTGATAGAACTAATACAACTGTGGACTGTATGTGATGTGATAGAACTAATATCACTGTGGACTGTGTGTGATGTGATTGAACTAATATCACTGTGGACTGTATGTGATGTGATAGAACTAATATCACTGTGGACTATACATATGTGATGTGATAGAACTAATATCACTGTGGACTATACATATGTGATGTGATAGAACTAACATCACTGTGGACTGTATGTGATGTGATAGAACTAATATCACTGTGGACTATACATATGTGATGTGATAGAAGTAATATCACTGTGGACTGTATGTGATGTGATAGAACTAATATCACTGTGGACTGTATGTGATGTGATAGAACTAATATCACTGTGGACTATACATATGTGATGTGATAGAAATGATATCACTGTGGACTATACATATGTGATGTGATAGAACTAATTTCACTGTGGACTATACATATGCGATGTGATAGAACTAATATCACTGTGGACTATACATATGTGATGTGATAGAACTAATATCACTGTGGACTATACATATGTGATGTGATAGAACTAATATCACTGAGGACTATACATATGTGATGTGATAGAACTAATATCACAGTGGACTATACGTATGTGATGTGATAGAACTAATGTCACTGTGGACTATACATATGTGATGTGATAGAACTAATGGCACTGTGGACTATACATATGTGACGTGATAGAACTAATATCACTGTGGACTGTATGTGATGTGATGGAACTAATATCACTGTGGACTATACATATGTGATGTGATAGAACTAATATCACTGTGGACTATACATATGTGATGTGATAGAACAAACATCACTGTGGACTGTATGTGATGTGATAGAACTAATAACACTGTGGACCATACATATGTGATGTGATAGAACTAATATCACTGTGGACTATACATATGTGATATGATAGAACTAATATCACTGTGGACTATACATATGTAATGTGATAGAACTAATATCACTGTGGACTATACATATGTGATGTGATAGAACTAATATCACTGTGAACTATACACATGTGGTGTGATAGAACTGATATCACTGTGGACTATACATATGTGATGTGATAGAATTAATATCACTGTGGAGTATACATATGTGATGTGATAGAACTAACATCACTGTGGACTGTATGTGATGTGATAGAACTAATATCACTGTGGACTATACATATGTGATGTGATAGAACTAATACAACTGTGGACTGTATGTGATGTGATAGAACTAATATCACTGTGGACTGTGTGTGATGTGATTGAACTAATATCACTGTGGACTGTATGTGATGTGATAGAACTAATATCACTGTGGACTATACATATGTGATGTGATAGAACTAATATCACTGTGGACTATACATATGTGATGTGATAGAACTAACATCACTGTGGACTGTATGTGATGTGATAGAACTAATATCACTGTGGACTATACATATGTGATGTGATAGAAGTAATATCACTGTGGACTGTATGTGATGTGATAGAACTAATATCACTGTGGACTGTATGTGATGTGATAGAACTAATATCACTGTGGACTATACATATGTGATGTGATAGAAATGATATCACTGTGGACTATACATATGTGATGTGATAGAACTAATTTCACTGTGGACTATACATATGCGATGTGATAGAACTAATATCACTGTGGACTATACATATGTGATGTGATAGAACTAATATCACTGTGGACTATACATATGTGATGTGATAGAACTAATATCACTGAGGACTATACATATGTGATGTGATAGAACTAATATCACAGTGGACTATACGTATGTGATGTGATAGAACTAATGTCACTGTGGACTATACATATGTGATGTGATAGAACTAATATCACAGTGGACTATACATATGTGATGTGATAGAACTAATATCACTGTGGACTGTATGTGATGTGATGGAACTAATATCACTGTGGACTATACATATGTGATGTGATAGAACTAATATCACTGTGGACTGTATGTGATGTGATAGAACTAATATCACTGTGGACTATACATTTGTGATGTAATAGAACTAATATCACTGTGGACTGTATGTGATGTGATAGAACTAATATCGCTCTGGACTATACATATGTGATGTGATAGAACTAATATCACTGTGGACTATACATTTGTGATGTGATAGAACTAATATCACTGTGGACTGTATGTGATGTGATAGAACTAATATCGCTCTGGACTATACATATGTGATGTGATAGAACTAATATCACTTTGGACTATACATATGTGATGTGATGGAACTAATATCACTGTGGACTATACATATGTGATGTGATAGAACTAATATCACTGTGGACTGTATGTGATGTGATAGAACTAATATCACTGTGGACTATACATTTGTGATGTGATAGAACTAATATAACTGTGGACTGTATGTGATGTGATAGAACTAATATCACTGTGGACTGTACGTGATGTGATAGAACTAATGTCACTGTGGACTGTATGTGATGTGATAGAACTAATATCACTGTGGACTGTATGTGATGTGATAGAACTAATATCGCTCTGGACTATACATATGTGATGTGATAGAACTAATATAACTGTGGACTGTATGTGATGTGATAGAACTAATATCACTGTGGACTGTACGTGATGTGATAGAACTAATGTCACTGTGGACTGTATGTGATGTGATAGAACTAATATCACTGTGGACTATACATATTAGATGTGATAGAACTAATATTACTGTGGACTATACATATGTGATGTGATAGAACTAATATCACTGTGGACTGTGTGTGATGTGATAGAACTAATATCACTGTGGACTGTATGTTATTTGATAGAACTAATATAACTGTGGACTATACATATGTGATGTGATAGAACTAATATCACTGTGGACTATACATATGTGATGTGATAGAACTGATATCACTGTGGACTGTATGTGATGTGATAGAACTAATATCACTGTGGACTGTATGTGATGTGATAGAACTAATGTCACTGTGGACTATACATATGTGATGTGATAGAACTAATATCACTGTGGACTATACATATGTGATGTGATAGAACTCATATCACTGTGGACTATACTTATGTGATGTGATAGAACTAATATCACTGTGGACTATACATATGTGATGTGATAAAACTAACATCACTGTGGACTGTATGTGATGTGATAGAACTAATATCACTGTGGACTGTATGTGATGTGATAAAACTAATATCACTGTGGACTATACATATGTGATGTGATAGAACTAATACCACTGTGGACTGTATGTGATGTGGTAGAACTAATATCACTGTGGACTGTGTGTGATGTGATAGAACTAATATCACTGTGGACTATACATATGTGATGTGATAGAACTAATATCACTGTGGACTATACATATGTGATGTGATAGAACTACTATCACCGTGGACTATACATATGTGATGTGATAGAACTAATATCACTGTGGACTATACATATGTGATGTGATAGAACTAATATAACTGTGGACTGTATGTGATGTGATAGAACTTATATCACTGTGGACTGTATGTGATGTGATAGAACTAATATCGCTCTGGACTATACATATGTGATGTGATAGAACTAATATCACTGTGGACTATACATATGTGATGTGATAGAACTAATATCACTGTGGACTATACATATGTGATGTGATAGAACTAATATAACTGTGGACTGTATGTGATGTGATAGAACTAATATCACTGTGGAATGTTCGTGATGTGATAGAACTAATGTCACTGTGGACTGTATGTGATGTGATAGAACTAATATCACTGTGGACTATACATATTAGATGTGATAGAACTAATATTACTGTGGACTATACATATGTGATGTGATAGAACTAATATCACTCTGGACTGTGTGTGATGTGATAGAACTAATATCACTGTGGACTGTATGTGATGTGATAGAACTAATATAACTGTGGACTATACATATGTGATGTGATAGAACTAATATCACTGTGGACTATACATATGTGATGTGATAGAACTAATATCACTGTGGACTATACATATGTGATGTGATAGAACTAATATCACTGAGCACTATACATATGTGATGTGATAGAACTAATATCACAGTGGACTATACGTGTGTGATGTGATAGAACTAATGTCACTGTGGACTATACATATGTGACGTGATAGAACTAATATCACTGTGGACTGTATGTGATGTGATGGAACTAATATCACTGTGGACTATACATATGTGATGTGATAGAACTAATATCACTGTGGACTATACATATGTGATGTGATAGAACTAATATCACTGAGGACTATACATATGTGATGTGATAGAACTAATATCACAGTGGACTATACGTATGTGATGTGATAGAACTAATGGCACTGTGGACTATACATATGTGACGTGATAGAACTAATATCACTGTGGACTGTATGTGATGTGATGGAACTAATATCACTGTGGACTATACATATGTGATGTGATAGAACTAATATCACTGTGGACTATACATATGTGATGTGATAGAACAAACATCACTGTGGACTGTATGTGATGTGATAGAACTAATAACACTGTGGACCATACATATGTGATGTGATAGAACTAATATCACTGTGGACTATACATATGTGATATGATAGAACTAATATCACTGTGGACTATACATATGTAATGTGATAGAACTAATATCACTGTGGACTATACATATGTGATGTGATAGAATTAATATCACTGTGGAGTATACATATGTGATGTGATAGAACTAACATCACTGTGGACTGTATGTGATGTGATAGAACTAATATCACTGTGGACTATACATATGTGATGTGATAGAACTAATACAACTGTGGACTGTATGTGATGTGATAGAACTAATATCACTGTGGAATGTTCGTGATGTGATAGAACTAATGTCACTGTGGACTGTATGTGATGTGATAGAACTAATATCACTGTGGACTATACATATGTGATGTGATAGAACTAATATCACTGTGGACTATACATATGTGATGTGATAGAACAAACATCACTGTGGACTGTATGTGATGTGATAGAACTAATAACACTGTGGACCATACATATGTGATGTGATAGAACTAATATCACTGTGGACTATACATATGTGATATGATAGAACTAATATCACTGTGGACTATACATATGTAATGTGATAGAACTAATATCACTGTGGACTATACATATGTGATGTGATAGAACTAATATCGCTCTGGACTATACATATGTGATGTGATAGAACTAATATCACTGTGGACTATACATATGTGATGTGATAGAACTAATATCACTGTGGACTATACATATGTGATGTGATAGAACTAATATAACTGTGGACTGTATGTGATGTGATAGAACTAATATCACTGTGGAATGTTCGTGATGTGATAGAACTAATGTCACTGTGGACTGTATGTGATGTGATAGAACTAATATCACTGTGGACTATACATATTAGATGTGATAGAACTAATATTACTGTGGACTATACATATGTGATGTGATAGAACTAATATCACTGTGGACTGTGTGTGATGTGATAGAACTAATATCACTGTGGACTGTATGTGATGTGATAGAACTAATATAACTGTGGACTATACATATGTGATGTGATAGAACTAATATCACTGTGGACTATACATATGTGATGTGATAGAACTAATATCACTGTGGACTATACATATGTGATGTGATAGAACTAATATCACTGAGCACTATACATATGTGATGTGATAGAACTAATATCACAGTGGACTATACGTGTGTGATGTGATAGAACTAATGTCACTGTGGACTATACATATGTGACGTGATAGAACTAATATCACTGTGGACTGTATGTGATGTGATGGAACTAATATCACTGTGGACTATACATATGTGATGTGATAGAACTAATATCACTGTGGACTATACATATGTGATGTGATAGAACTAATATCACTGAGGACTATACATATGTGATGTGATAGAACTAATATCACAGTGGACTATACGTATGTGATGTGATAGAACTAATGGCACTGTGGACTATACATATGTGACGTGATAGAACTAATATCACTGTGGACTGTATGTGATGTGATGGAACTAATATCACTGTGGACTATACATATGTGATGTGATAGAACTAATATCACTGTGGACTATACATATGTGATGTGATAGAACAAACATCACTGTGGACTGTATGTGATGTGATAGAACTAATAACACTGTGGACCATACATATGTGATGTGATAGAACTAATATCACTGTGGACTATACATATGTGATATGATAGAACTAATATCACTGTGGACTATACATATGTAATGTGATAGAACTAATATCACTGTGGACTATACATATGTGATGTGATAGAACTAATATCACTGTGAACTATACACATGTGGTGTGATAGAACTGATATCACTGTGGACTATACATATGTGATGTGATAGAATTAATATCACTGTGGAGTATACATATGTGATGTGATAGAACTAACATCACTGTGGACTGTATGTGATGTGATAGAACTAATATCACTGTGGACTATACATATGTGATGTGATAGAACTAATACAACTGTGGACTGTATGTGATGTGATAGAACTAATATCACTGTGGACTGTGTGTGATGTGATTGAACTAATATCACTGTGGACTGTATGTGATGTGATAGAACTAATATCACTGTGGACTATACATATGTGATGTGATAGAACTAATATCACTGTGGACTATACATATGTGATGTGATAGAACTAACATCACTGTGGACTGTATGTGATGTGATAGAACTAATATCACTGAGGACTATACATATGTGATGTGATAGAAGTAATATCACTGTGGACTGTATGTGATGTGATAGAACTAATATCACTGTGGACTGTATGTGATGTGATAGAACTAATATCACTGTGGACTATACATATGTGATGTGATAGAAATGATATCACTGTGGACTATACATATGTGATGTGATAGAACTAATTTCACTGTGGACTATACATATGCGATGTGATAGAACTAATATCACTGTGGACTATACATATGTGATGTGATAGAACTAATATCACTGTGGACTATACATATGTGATGTGATAGAACTAATATCACTGAGGACTATACATATGTGATGTGATAGAACTAATATCACAGTGGACTATACGTATGTGATGTGATAGAACTAATGTCACTGTGGACTATACATATGTGATGTGATAGAACTAATATCACAGTGGACTATACATATGTGATGTGATAGAACTAATATCACTGTGGACTGTATGTGATGTGATGGAACTAATATCACTGTGGACTATACATATGTGATGTGAAAGAACTAATATCACTGTGGACTGTATGTGATGTGATAGAACTAATATCACTGTGGACTATACATTTGTGATGTAATAGAACTAATATCACTGTGGACTGTATGTGATGTGATAGAACTAATATCGCTCTGGACTATACATATGTGATGTGATAGAACTAATATCACTGTGGACTATACATTTGTGATGTGATAGAACTAATATCACTGTGGACTGTATGTGATGTGATAGAACTAATATCGCTCTGGACTATACATATGTGATGTGATAGAACTAATATCACTTTGGACTATACATATGTGATGTGATGGAACTAATATCACTGTGGACTATACATATGTGATGTGATAGAACTAATATCACTGTGGACTGTATGTGATGTGATAGAACTAATATCACTGTGGACTATACATTTGTGATGTGATAGAACTAATATAACTGTGGACTGTATGTGATGTGATAGAACTAATATCACTGTGGACTGTACGTGATGTGATAGAACCAATGTCACTGTGGACTGTATGTGATGTGATAGAACTAATATCACTGTGGACTGTATGTGATGTGATAGAACTAATATCGCTCTGGACTATACATATGTGATGTGATAGAACTAATATAACTGTGGACTGTATGTGATGTGATAGAACTAATATCACTGTGGACTGTACGTGATGTGATAGAACTAATGTCACTGTGGACTGTATGTGATGTGATAGAACTCATATCACTGTGGACTATACATTTTAGATGTGATAGAACTAATATTACTGTGGACTATACATATGTGATGTGATAGAACTAATATCACTGTGGACTGTGTGTGATGTGATAGAACTAATATCACTGTGGACTGTATGTTATTTGATAGAACTAATATAACTGTGGACTATACATATGTGATGTGATAGAACTAATATCACTGTGGACTATACATATGTGATGTGATAGAACTGATATCACTGTGGACTGTATGTGATGTGATAGAACTAATATCACTGTGGACTGTATGTGATGTGATAGAACTAATGTCACTGTGGACTATACATATGTGATGTGATAGAACTAATATCACTGTGGACTATACATATGTGATGTGATAGAACTCATATCACTGTGGACTATACTTATGTGATGTGATAGAACTAATATCACTGTGGACTATACATATGTGATGTGATAAAACTAACATCACTGTGGACTGTATGTGATGTGATAGAACTAATATCACTGTGGACTGTATGTGATGTGATAAAACTAATATCACTGTGGACTATACATATGTGATGTGATAGAACTAATACCACTGTGGACTGTATGTGATGTGGTAGAACTAATATCACTGTGGACTGTGTGTGATGTGATAGAACTAATATCACTGTGGACTATACATATGTGATGTGATAGAACTAATATCACTGTGGACTATACATATGTGATGTGATAGAACTACTATCACCGTGGACTATACATATGTGATGTGATAGAACTAATATCACTGTGGACTATACATATGTGATGTGATAGAACTAATATCACTGTGGACTATACATATGTGATGTGATAGAACTACTATCACTGTGGACTATACATATGTGATGTGATAGAACTAATATCACTGTGGACTATACATATGTGATGTGATAGAACTAATATCATTGTGGACTATACATATGTGATATGATAGAACTAATATCACTGTGGACTATACATATGTAATGTGATAGAACTAATATCACTGTGGACTATACATATGTGATGTGATAGAACTAATATCACTGTGAACTATACATATGTGGTGTGATAGAACTGATATCACTGTGGACTATACATATGTGTTGTGATAGAATTAATATCACTGTGGAGTATACATATGTGATGTGATAGAACTAACATCACTGTGGACTGTATGTGATGTGATAGAACTAATATCACTGTGGACTATACATATGTGATGTGATAGAACTAATACCACTGTGGACTGTATGTGATGTGATAGAACTAATATCACTGTGGACTGTGTGTGATGTGATAGAACTAATATCACTGTGGACTGTATGTGATGTGATAGAACTAATATCACTGTGGACTATACATATGTGATGTGATAGAGCTAATATCAATGTGGACTATACATATGTGATGTGATAGAACTAACATCACTGTGGACTGTATGTGATGTGATAGAACTAATATCACTGTGGACTATACATATATGATGTGATAGATCTAATATCACTGTGGACTGTATGTGATGTGATAGAACTAATATCACTATGGACTATACATATGTGATGTGATAGAACTAATACCACTGTGGACTGTATGCGATGTGATAGAACTAATATCACTGTGGACTGTGTGTGATGTGATAGAACTAATATCACTGTGAACTGTATGTGATGTGATAGAACTAATATAACTGTGGACTATACATATGTGATGTGGTAGAACTAATATCACTGTGGACTATACATATGTGATGTGATAGAAGTAATATCACTGTGGACTGTATGTGATGTGATAGAACTAATATCACTTTGGACTGTATGTGATGTGATAGAACTAATATCACTGTGGACTATACATATGTGATGTGATAGAAATGATATCACTGTGGACTATACATATGTGATGTGATAGAACTAATATCACAGTGGACTATACGTATGTGATGTGATAGAACTAATATCACTGTTGACTATACATATGTGATGTGATAGAACTAATATCACTCTGGACTATACATATGTGATGTGATAGAACTAATATAACTGTGGACTGTATGTGATGTGATAGAACTAATATCACTGTGGAATGTACGTAATGTTGATAGAACTAATGTCACTGTGGACTGTATGTGATGTGATAGAACTAATATCACTGTGGACTGTATGTGATGTGATAGAACTTATATCACTGTGGACTATACATATGTGATGTGATAGAACTACTATCACTGTGGACTATACATATGTGATGTGATAGAACTAATATCACTGTGGACTATACATATGTGATGTGATAGAACTAACATCACTGTGGACTGTATGTGATGTGATAGAGCTAATATCACTGTGGACTATACATATGTGTTGTGATAGAACTAATATCACTGTGGACTGTATGTGATGTGATAGAACTAATATCACTGTGGACTACACATTTGTGATGTGATAGAACTAATATCACTGTGGACTGTATGTGATGTGATAGAACTAATATCGCTCTGGACTATACATATGTGATGTGATAGAACTAATATCACTGTGGACTATACATATGTGATGTGATAGAACTAATATCACTGTGGACTATACATATGTGATGTGATAGAACTAATACCACTGTGGACTGTATGCGATGTGATAGAACTAATATCACTGTGGACTGTGTGTGATGTGATAGAACTAATATCACTGTGAACTGTATGTGATGTGATAGAACTAATATAACTGTGGACTATACATATGTGATGTGATAGAACTAATATCACTGTGGACTATACATATGTGATGTGATAGAAGTAATATCACTGTGGACTGTATGTGATGTGATAGAACTAATATCACTTTGGACTGTATGTGATGTGATAGAACTAATATCACTGTGGACTATACATATGTGATGTGATAGAAATGATATCACTGTGGACTATACATATGTGATGTGATAGAACTAATATCACAGTGGACTATACGTATGTGATGTGATAGAACTAATGTCACTGTGGACTATACATATGTGATGTGATAGAACTAATATCACTGTGGACTATACATATGTGATGTGATAGAACTAATATCACTGTGGACTATACATATGTGATGTGATAGAACTAATATCACTCTGGACTATACATATGTGATGTGATAGAACTAATATAACTGTGGACTGTATGTGATGTGATAGAACTAATATCACTGTGGAATGTACGTAATGTTGATACAACTAATGTCACTGTGGACTGTATGTGATGTGATAGAACTAATATCACTGTGGACTGTATGTGATGTGATAGAACTTATATCACTGTGGACTATACATATGTGATGTGATAGAACTACTATCACTGTGGACTATACATATGTGATGTGATAGAACTAATATCACTGTGGACTATACATATGTGATGTGATAGAACTAACATCACTGTGGACTGTATGTGATGTGATAGAGCTAATATCACTGTGGACTATACATATGTGATGTGATAGAACTAATATCACTGTGGACTGTATGTGATGTGATAGAACTAATATCACTGTGGACTACACATTTGTGATGTGATAGAACTTATATCACTGTGGACTGTATGTGATGTGATAGAACTAATATCGCTCTGGACTATACATATGTGATGTGATAGAACTAATATCACTGTGGACTATACATATGTGATGTGATAGAACTAATATCACTGTGGACTATACATATGTGATGTGATAGAACTAATATAACTGTGGACTGTATGTGATGTGATAGAACTAATATCACTGTGGAATGTTCGTGATGTGATAGAACTAATGTCACTGTGGACTGTATGTGATGTGATAGAACTAATATCACTGTGGACTATACATATTAGATGTGATAGAACTAATATTACTGTGGACTATACATATGTGATGTGATAGAACTAATATCACTGTGGACTGTGTGTGATGTGATAGAACTAATATCAATGTGGACTGTATGTGATGTGATAGAACTAATATAACTGTGGACTATACATATGTGATGTGATAGAACTAATATCACTGTGGACTATACATATGTGATGTGATAGAACTAATATCACTGTGGACTATACATATGTGATGTGATAGAACTAATATCACTGAGCACTATACATATGTGATGTGATAGAACTAATATCACAGTGGACTATACGTGTGTGATGTGATAGAACTAATGTCACTGTGGACTATACATATGTGACGTGATAGAACTAATATCACTGTGGACTGTATGTGATGTGATGGAACTAATATCACTGTGGACTATACATATGTGATGTGATAGAACTAATATCACTGTGGACTATACATATGTGATGTGATAGAACTAATATCACTGAGGACTATACATATGTGATGTGATAGAACTAATATCACAGTGGACTATACGTATGTGATGTGATAGAACTAATGGCACTGTGGACTATACATATGTGACGTGATAGAACTAATATCACTGTGGACTGTATGTGATGTGATGGAACTAATATCACTGTGGACTATACATATGTGATGTGATAGAACTAATATCACTGTGGACTATACATATGTGATGTGATAGAACAAACATCACTGTGGACTGTATGTGATGTGATAGAACTAATAACACTGTGGACCATACATATGTGATGTGATAGAACTAATATCACTGTGGCCTGTATGTGATGTGATAGAACTAATATCACTGTGGACTATACATATGTGATGTGATAGAACTAATATCACTGTGGACTATACATATGTGATGTGATAGAACTAATATCACTGTGGACTATACATATGTGATGTGATGTGATAGAACTAACATCACTGTGGACTGTATGTGATGTGATAGAACTAATATCACTGTGGACTATACATATGTGATGTGATAGAACAAACATCACTGTGGACTGTATGTGATGTGAAAGAACTAATATCACTGTGGACTATACATATGTGATGTGATAGAACTAATATCACTGTGGACTATACATATCTGATGTAATTGAACTACTATCACTATGGTCTATACATATGTGATGTGATAGAACTAATATCACTGTGGACTATACATATGTGATGTGATAGAACTAATTTCACTGTGGACTGTATGTGATGTGATAGAACTAATATCACTGTGGACTATACATATGAGATGTGATAGAACTAATATCACTGTGGACTATACATATGTGATGTGATAGAACTAATATCACTGTGGACTATACATATGTGATGTGATAGAACTAATTTCACTCTGGACTTTACATATGTGATGTGATAGAACTAACATCACTGTGGACTGTATGTGATGTGATAGAACTAATATCACTGTGGACTATACATATGTGATGTGATAGAACAAACATCACTGTGGACTGTATGTGATGTGAAAGAACTAATATCACTGTGGACTATACATATGAGATGTGATAGAACTAATATCACTGTGGACTATACATATGTGATGTGATAGAACTAATATCACTGTGGACTATACATATGTGATGTGATAGAACTAATTTCACTCTGGACTATACATATGTGATGTGATAGAACTAATATAACTGTGGACTGTATGTGATGTGATAGAACTAATATCACTGTGGAATGTACGTAATGTTGATAGAACTAATGTCACTGTGGACTGTATGTGATGTGATAGAACTAATATCACTGTGGACTGTATGTGATGTGATAGAACTTATATCACTGTGGACTATACATATGTGATGTGATAGAACTACTATCACTGTGGACTATACATATGTGATGTGATAGAACTAATATCACTGTGGACTATACATATGTGATGTGATAGAACTAACATCACTGTGGACTGTATGTGATGTGATAGAACTAATATCACTATGGACTATACATATGTGATGTGATAGAACTAATACCACTGTGGACTGTATGCGATGTGATAGAACTAATATCACTGTGGACTGTGTGTGATGTGATAGAACTAATATCACTGTGAACTGTATGTGATGTGATAGAACTAATTTAACTGTGGACTATACATATGTGATGTGATAGAACTAATATCACTGTGGACTATACATATGTGATGTGATAGAAGTAATATCACTGTGGACTGTATGTGATGTGATAGAACTAATATCACTGTGGACTGTATGTGATGTGATAGAACTAATATCACTGTGGACTATACATATGTGATGTGATAGAAAGGATATCACTGTGGACTATACATATGTGATATGATAGAACTAATTTCACTGTGGACTATACATATGCGATGTGATAGAACTAATATCACTGTGGGCTATACATATGTGATGTGATAGAACTAATATCACTGTGGACTATACATTTGTGATGTGATAGAACTAATATCACTGTGGACTATACATATGTGATGTGATAGAACTAATATCACTGTGGACTGTATGTGATGTGATAGAACTAATATCACTGTGGACTGTATGTGATGTGATAGAACTAATATCACTGAGGACTATACATATGTGATGTGATAGAACTAATATCACAGTGGACTATACATATGTGATGTGATAGAACTAATGTCACTGTGGATTATACATATGTGATGTGATAGAACTAATATCACTGTGGACTATACATATGTGATGTGATAGAACTAATATCACTGTGGACTATACATATGTGATGTGATAGAACTAATATCACTGTGGACTATACATATGTGATGTGATAGAACTAATATCACTGTGGAATATACATATGTGATGTGATAGAACTAATATCACTGTGGACTATACATATGTGATGTGATAGAACTAATATCACTGTGGACTGTATGTGATGTGATAGAACTAATATCACTGTGGACTGTATGTGATGTGATAGAACTAATATCACCGTGGACTATACATATGTGATGTGACAGAACCAATATCACTGTGGACTATACATATGTGATGTGATGTGATAGAACTAATATCACTGTGGACTGTATTTGATGTGATAGAACTAATATCACTGTGGACTATACATATGTGATGTGATAGAACTAATATCACTGTGGACTATACATATGTGATGTGATAGAACTAACATCACTGTGGACTGTATGTGATGTGATAGAGCTAATATCACTGTGGACTATACATATGTGATGTGATAGAACTAATATCACTGTGGACTGTATGTGATGTGATAGAACTAATATCACTGTGGACTACACATTTGTGATGTGATAGAACTAATATCACTGTGGACTGTATGTGATGTGATAGAACTAATATCGCTCTGGACTATACATATGTGATGTGATAGAACTAATATCACTGTGGACTATACATATGTGATGTGATAGAACTAATATCACTGTGGACTATACATATGTGATGTGATAGAACTAATATAACTGTGGACTGTATGTGATGTGATAGAACTAATATCACTGTGGACTGTGTGTGATGTGATAGAACTAATATCACTGTGGACTGTATGTGATGTGATAGAACTAATATAACTGTGGACTATACATTTGTGATGTGATAGAACTAATATCACTGTGGACTATACATATGTGATGTGATAGAACTAATATCACTGTGGACTATACATATGTGATGTGATAGAACTAATATCACTGAGCACTATACATATGTGATGTGATAGAACTAATATCACAGTGGACTATACGTATGTGATGTGATAGAACTAATGTCACTGTGGACTATACATATGTGACGTGATAGAACTAATATCACTGTGGACTGTATGTGATGTGATGGAACTAATACCACTGTGGACTATACATATGTGATGTGATAGAACTAATATCACTGTGGACTATACATATGTGAGGTGATAGAACTAATATCACTGAGGACTATACATATGTGATGTGATAGAACTAATATCACAGTGGACTATACGTATGTGATGTGATAGAACTAATGGCACTGTGGACTATACATATGTGACGTGATAGAACTAATATCACTGTGGACTGTATGTGATGTGATGGAACTAATATCACTGTGGACTATACATATGTGATGTGATAGAACTAATATCACTGTGGACTATACATATGTGATGTGATAGAACAAACATCACTGTGGACCTTATGTGATGTGATAGAACTAATAACACTGTGGACCATACATATGTGATGTGATAGAACTAATATCACTGTGGCCTGTATGTGATGTGATAGAACTAATATCACTGTGGACTATACATATGTGATGTGATAGAACTAATATCACTGTGGACTATACATATGTGATGTGATAGAACTAATATCACTGTGGACTATACATATGTGATGTGATAGAACTAACATCACTGTGGACTGTATGTGATGTGATAGAACTAATATCACTGTGGACTATACATATGTGATGTGATAGAACAAACATCACTGTGGACTGTATGTGATGTGAAAGAACTAATATCACTGTGGACTATACATATGTGATGTGATAGAACTAATATCACTGTGGACTATACATATCTGATGTAATTGAACTACTATCACTGTGGTCTATACATATGTGATGTGATAGCACTAATATCACTGTGGACTATACATATGTGATGTGATAGAACTAATTTCACTGTGGACTGTATGTGATGTGATAGAACTAATATCACTGTGGACTATACATATGAGATGTGATAGAACTAATATCACTGTGGACTATACATATGTGATGTGATAGAACTAATATCACTGTGGACTATACATATGTGATGTGATAGAACTAATTTCACTCTGGACTATACATATGTGATGTGATAGAACTAATATAACTGTGGACTGTATGTGATGTGATAGAACTAATATCACTGTGGAATGTACGTAATGTTGATAGAACTAATGTCACTGTGGACTGTATGTGATGTGATAGAACTAATATCACTGTGGACTGTATGTGATGTGATAGAACTTATATCACTGTGGACTATACATATGTGATGTGATAGAACTACTATCACTGTGGACTATACATATGTGATGTGATAGAACTAATATCACTGTGGACTATACATATGTGATGTGATAGAACTAACATCACTGTGGACTGTATGTGATGTGATAGAACTAATATCACTATGGACTATACATATGTGATGTGATAGAACTAATACCACTGTGGACTGTATGCGATGTGATAGAACTAATATCACTGTGGACTGTGTGTGATGTGATAGAACTAATATCACTGTGAACTGTATGTGATGTGATAGAACTAATATAACTGTGGACTATACATATGTGATGTGATAGAACTAATATCACTGTGGACTATACATATGTGATGTGATAGAAGTAATATCACTGTGGACTGTATGTGATGTGATAGAACTAATATCACTGTGGACTGTATGTGATGTGATAGAACTAATATCACTGTGGACTATACATATGTGATGTGATAGAAAGGATATCACTGTGGACTATACATATGTGATATGATAGAACTAATTTCACTGTGGACTATACATATGCGATGTGATAGAACTAATATCACTGTGGGCTATACATATGTGATGTGATAGAACTAATATCACTGTGGACTATACATTTGTGATGTGATAGAACTAATATCACTGTGGACTATACATATGTGATGTGATAGAACTAATATCACTGTGGACTGTATGTGATGTCATAGAACTAATATCACTGTGGACTGTATGTGATGTGATAGAACTAATATCACTGAGGACTATACATATGTGATGTGATAGAACTAATATCACAGTGGACTATACATATGTGATGTGATAGAACTAATGTCACTGTGGACTATACATATGTGATGTGATAGAACTAATATCACTGTGGACTATACATATGTGATGTGATAGAACTAATATCACTGTGGACTATACATATGTGATGTGATAGAACTAATATCACTGTGGACTATACATATGTGATGTGATAGAACTAATATCACTGTGGACTGTATGTGATGTGATAGAACTAATATCACTGTGGACTACACATTTGTGATGTGATAGAACTAATATCACTGTGGACTGTATGTGATGTGATAGAACTAATATCGCTCTGGACTATACATATGTGATGTGATAGAACTAATATCACTGTGGACTATACATATGTGATGTGATAGAACTAATATCACTGTGGACTATACATATGTGATGTGATAGAACTAATATAACTGTGGACTGTATGTGATGTGATAGAACTAATATCACTGTGGAATGTTCGTGATGTGATAGAACTAATGTCACTGTGGACTGTATGTGATGTGATAGAACTAATATCACTGTGGACTATACATATTAGATGTGATAGAACTAATATTACTGTGGACTATACATATGTGATGTGATAGAACTAATATCACTGTGGACTGTGTGTGATGTGATAGAACTAATATCACTGTGGACTGTATGTGATGTGATAGAACTAATATAACTGTGGACTATACATATGTGATGTGATAGAACTAATATCACTGTGGACTATACATATGTGATGTGATAGAACTAATATCACTGTGGACTATACATATGTGATGTGATAGAACTAATATCACTGAGCACTATACATATGTGATGTGATAGAACTAATATCACAGTGGACTATACGTATGTGATGTGATAGAACTAATGTCACTGTGGACTATACATATGTGACGTGATAGAACTAATATCACTGTGGACTGTATGTGATGTGATGGAACTAATATCACTGTGGACTATACATATGTGATGTGATAGAACTAATATCACTGTGGACTATACATATGTGATGTGATAGAACTAATATCACTGAGGACTATACATATGTGATGTGATAGAACTAATATCACAGTGGACTAAACGTATGTGATGTGATAGAACTAATGGCACTGTGGACTATACATATGTGACGTGATAGAACTAATATCACTGTGGACTGTATGTGATGTGATGGAACTAATATCACTGTGGACTATACATATGTGATGTGATAGAACTAATATCACTGTGGACTATACATATGTGATGTGATAGAACAAACATCACTGTGGACTGTATGTGATGTGATAGAACTAATAACACTGTGGACCATACATATGTGATGTGATAGAACTAATATCACTGTGGCCTGTATGTGATGTGATAGAACTAATATCACTGTGGACTATACATATGTGATGTGATAGAACTAATATCACTGTGGACTATACATATGTGATGTGATAGAACTAATATCACTGTGGACTATACATATGTGATGTGATAGAACTAACATCACTGTGGACTGTATGTGATGTGATAGAACTAATATCACTGTGGACTATACATATGTGATGTGATAGAACAAACATCACTGTGGACTGTATGTGATGTGAAAGAACTAATATCACTGTGGACTATACATATGTGATGTGATAGAACTAATATCACTGTGGACTATACATATCTGATGTAATTGAACTACTATCACTGTGGTCTATACATATGTGATGTGATAGAACTAATATCACTGTGGACTATACATATGTGATGTGATAGAACTAATTTCACTGTGGACTGTATGTGATGTGATAGAACTAATATCACTGTGGACTATACATATGAGATGTGATAGAACTAATATCACTGTGGACTATACATATGTGATGTGATAGAACTAATATCACTGTGGACTATACATATGTGATGTGATAGAACTAATTTCACTCTGGACTATACATATGTGATGTGATAGAACTAATATAACTGTGGACTGTATGTGATGTGATAGAACTAATATCACTGTGGAATGTACGTAATGTTGATAGAACTAATGTCACTGTGGACTGTATGTGATGTGATAGAACTAATATCACTGTGGACTGTATGTGATGTGATAGAACTTATATCACTGTGGACTATACATATGTGATGTGATAGAACTACTATCACTGTGGACTATACATATGTGATGTGATAGAACTAATATCACTGTGGACTATACATATGTGATGTGATAGAACTAACATCACTGTGGACTGTATGTGATGTGATAGAACTAATATCACTATGGACTATACATATGTGATGTGATAGAACTAATACCACTGTGGACTGTATGCGATGTGATAGAACTAATATCACTGTGGACTGTGTGTGATGTGATAGAACTAATATCACTGTGAACTGTATGTGATGTGATAGAACTAATATAACTGTGGACTATACATATGTGATGTGATAGAACTAATATCACTGTGGACTATACATATGTGATGTGATAGAAGTAATATCACTGTGGACTGTATGTGATGTGATAGAACTAATATCACTGTGGACTGTATGTGATGTGATAGAACTAATATCACTGTGGACTATACATATGTGATGTGATAGAAAGGATATCACTGTGGACTATACATATGTGATATGATAGAACTAATTTCACTGTGGACTATACATATGCGATGTGATAGAACTAATATCACTGTGGGCTATACATATGTGATGTGATAGAACTAATATCACTGTGGACTATACATTTGTGATGTGATAGAACTAATATCACTGTGGACTATACATATGTGATGTGATAGAACTAATATCACTGTGGACTGTATGTGATGTGATAGAACTAATATCACTGTGGACTGTATGTGATGTGATAGAACTAATATCACTGAGGGCTATACATATGTGATGTGATAGAACTAATATCACAGTGGACTATACATATGTGATGTGATAGAACTAATGTCACTGTGGATTATACATATGTGATGTGATAGAACTAATATCACTGTGGACTATACATATGTGATGTGATAGAACTAATATCACTGTGGACTATACATATGTGATGTGATAGAACTAATATCACTGTGGACTATACATATGTGATGTGATAGAACTAATATCACTGTGGAATATACATATGTGATGTGATAGAACTAATATCACTGTGGACTATACATATGTGATGTGATAGAACTAATATCACTGTTGACTGTATGTGATGTGATAGAACTAATATCACTGTGGACTGTATGTGATGTGATAGAACTAATATCACCGTGGACTATACATATGTGATGTGATAGAACCAATATCACTGTGGACTATACATATGTGATGTGATAGAACTAATATCACTGTGGACTGTATTTGATGTGATAGAACTAATATCACTGTGGACTATACATATGTGATGTGATAGAACTAATATCACTGTGGACTATACATATGTGATGTGATAGAACTAACATCACTGTGGACTGTATGTGATGTGATAGAGCTAATATCACTGTGGACTATACATATGTGATGTGATAGAACTAATATCACTGTGGACTGTATGTGATGTGATAGAACTAATATCACTGTGGACTACACATTTGTGATGTGATAGAACTAATATCACTGTGGACTGTATGTGATGTGATAGAACTAATATCGCTCTGGACTATACATATGTGATGTGATAGAACTAATATCACTGTGGTCTATACATATGTGATGTGATAGAACTAATATCACTGTGGACTATACATATGTGATGTGATAGAACTAATATAACTGTGGACTGTATGTGATGTGATAGAACTAATATCACTGTGGAATGTTCGTGATGTGATAGAACTCATGTCACTGTGGACTGTATGTGATGTGATAGAACTAATATCACTGTGGACTATACATATTAGATGTGATAGAACTAATATTACTGTGGACTATACATATGTGATGTGATAGAACTAATATCACTGTGGACTGCGTGTGATGTGATAGAACTAATATCACTGTGGACTGTATGTGATGTGATAGAACTAATATAACTGTGGACTATACATATGTGATGTGATAGAACTAATATCACTGTGGACTATACATATGTGATGTGATAGAACTAATATCACTGTGGACTATACATATGTGATGTGATAGAACTAATATCACTGAGCACTATACATATGTGATGTGATAGAACTAATATCACAGTGGACTATACGTATGTGATGTGATAGAACTAATGTCACTGTGGACTATACATATGTGACGTGATAGAACTAATATCACTGTGGACTGTATGTGATGTGATGGAACTAATATCACTGTGGACTATACATATGTGATGTGATAGAACTAATATCACTGTGGACTATACATATGTGATGTGATAGAACTAATATCACTGAGGACTATACATATGTGATGTGATAGAACTAATATCACAGTGGACTATACGTATGTGATGTGATAGAACTAATGGCACTGTGGACTATACATATGTGACGTGATAGAACTAATATCACTGTGGACTGTATGTGATGTGATGGAACTAATATCACTGTGGACTATACATATGTGATGTGATAGAACTAATATCACTGTGGACTATACATATGTGATGTGATAGAACAAACATCACTGTGGACTGTATGTGATGTGATAGAACTAATAACACTGTGGACCATACATATGTGATGTGATAGAACCAATATCACTGTGGCCTGTATGTGATGTGATAGAACTAATATCACTGTGGACTATAAATATGTGATGTGATAGAACTAATATCACTGTGGACTATACATATGTGATGTGATAGAACTAACATCACTGTGGACTGTATGTGATGTGATAGAACTAATATCACTGTGGACTATACATATGTGATGTGATAGAACAAACATCACTGTGGACTGTATGTGATGTGAAAGGACTAATATCACTGTGGACTATACATATGTGATGTGATAGAACTAATATCACTGTGGACTATACATATCTGATGTAATTGAACTACTATCACTGTGGTCTATACATATGTGATGTGATAGAACTAATATCACTGTGGACTATACATATGTGATGTGATAGAACTAATTTCACTGTGGACTGTATGTGATGTGATAGAACTAATATCACTGTGGACTATACATATGAGATGTGATAGAACTAATATCACTGTGGACTATACATATGTGATGTGATAGAACTAATATCACTGTGGACTATACATATGTGATGTGATAGAACTAATTTCACTCTGGACTATACATATGTGATGTGATAGAACTAATATAACTGTGGACTGTATGTGATGTGATAGAACTAATATCACTGTGGAATGTACGTAATGTTGATAGAACTAATGTTACTGTGGACTGTATGTGATGTGATAGAACTAATATCACTGTGGACTGTATGTGATGTGATAGAACTTATATCACTGTGGACTATACATATGTGATGTGATAGAACTACTATCACTGTGAACTATACATATGTGATGTGATAGAACTAATATCACTGTGGACTATACATATGTGATGTGATAGAACTAACATCACTGTGGACTGTATGTGATGTGATAGAACTAATATCACTATGGACTATACATATGTGATGTGATAGAACTAATACCACTGTGGACTGTATGCGATGTGATAGAACTAATATCACTGTGGACTGTGTGTGATGAGATAGAACTAATATCACTGTGAACTGTATGTGATGTGATAGAACTAATATAACTGTGGACTATACATATGTGATGTGATAGAACTAATATCACTGTGGACTATACATATGTGATGTGATAGAAGTAATATCACTGTGGACTGTATGTGATGTGATAGAACTAATATCACTGTGGACTGTCTGTGATGTGATAGAACTAATATCACTGTGGACTATACATATGTGATGTGATAGAAAGGATATCACTGTGGACTATACATATGTGATATGATAGAACTAATTTCACTGTGGACTATACATATGCGATGTGATAGAACTAATATCACTGTGGGCTATACATATGTGATGTGATAGAACTAATATCACTGTGGACTATACATTTGTGATGTGATAGAACTAATATCACTGTGGACTATACATATGTGATGTGATAGAACTAATATCACTGTGGACTGTATGTGATGTGATAGAACTAATATCACTGTGGACTGTATGTGATGTGATAGAACTAATATCACTGAGGACTATACATATGTGATGTGATAGAACTAATATCACTGTGGACTATACATATGCGATGTGATAGAACTGATATCACTGTGGACTATACATATGTGATGTGATAGAACTAATATCACTGTGGACTATACATATGTGATGTGATAGAACTAATATCACTGTGGACTATACATATGTGATGTGATAGAACTAATATCACTGTGGACTATACATATGTGATGTGATAGAACTAATATCACTGTGGACTATACATATGTGATGTGATAGAACTAATATAACTGTGGACTGTATGTGATGGGATAGAACTAATATCACTGTGGACTATACATATGTGATGTGATAGAACTAATATCTCTGTGGACTATACAAATGTGATGTGATAGAACTAATATCACTGTGGACTGTATGTGATGTGTTAGAACTAATATCACTGTGGACTATACATATGTGATGTGATAGAACTAATATCACTGTGGACTATACATATGTGATGTGATAGAACTAATATTACTGTGGACTGTATGTGATGTGATAGAACCAATATCACCGTGGACTCTATATGATGTGATACAGTTAATATTACTGTGGACAGTATCTGATGTCACAGAACTTATAACACTGTGGACTGTATGTGATGTGACAGAACTTATATCACTGTGGACTGTATTTGATGTCATAGAACTAATATCACTGTGGACTGTATGTGATGTCATAGAACTAATATCACTGTGAACTGTATGTGATGTGATAGAACTAGTACAACCGTGGACTGTATGTGATGTGATAGAACTAATATCACTGTGGACTGTATGTGATGTCATATAACGAATATCACTGTGGACGGTATGTGATGTGATACAGTTAATATTACTGTGGACAGTATGTGATGTCACAGAACTTATATCACTGTACGCTATATGTGATGCGATACAGTTAATATCATTGTGGACTGTATGTGATGTGATAGAACTGATATCACGGTGGACTGTATGTGATGTGATAGAACTGATACCACTGTGAACTGTATGTGATGTGATACAGTAAATATCACTGTGCACTGTATGTGATGTCATAGAACTAATACCACTGTGGACTGTATGTCATGTGACACAACTGGTACCACTGTGGACTGTATGTGATGTGATACAACTAATATCACTAGAGTTAATATCACTGTGGACTGTATGTGATGTGATACAGTTAATATCAGTGTGCACTGTATGTGATGTCATAGAACTAAGACCACTGTGGACTGTATGTCATGTGACACAACTGGTACCACTGTGGACTGTATGTGATGTGATACAACTAATATCACTAGAGTTAATATCACTGTGGACTGTATGTGATTTCATAGAACTTATATTACTGTGAACTGTATGTCATGACATAGAACTGATATCACTGTGGACTGTATCTGATGTGATAGAACGGATATCACTGTGAACTGTGTGTGATGTGATTCAGTCAATATCACTGTTGACTGTATCAGATGTGATACACTTAATACCACTGTGGACTGTATGTGATGTGATACAGTTAATATCACCCTGGACTGTATCTGATGTGATAGAACTGATACCACTGTGGACTTTATGTGATGTGATAGAAATAATATCACTGTAGACTGTATGTGTTGTGATACAGTTAATATCACTGTGGACTGTATGGGATGTCATAGAACTAATACCACTGTGGACTGAATGTGATGTGATACAGCTGATATCACTGTGGACTGTATGTGAGTTGATAGAAACAATATCACTGTGGACACTATGAGATGTGATAAGGTTAATTCCACTGTGGTTGTATGTGATGTGATACAGTGAATATCACTGTGGACTGTATGTGATGTCATAGAACTAATATCACTGGGGACTGTATGTGATGTGATACAGTTAATATCACTGTGGACTGTATGTGATGTGATACAGTTAACATCACTGTGGACTGTATGTGATATGATAGAACTAATATCACAGTGGACTGTATGTGATGCGATACAGTTAATATCACTGTGGACTGTATGTGATGTCATAGAACTAATATCACTGTGGACTGTATGTGATGTGATAGAACTAATACCACTGTGGACTGTATGTGATGTGATACAGTTAATGTCAGTGTGGAGTGTATGTGATGTGATACAGTTAATATCACTGTCGACTGCATGTGATGCGATAGAACTAATATCACTGTGGAGTGTAAGTGATGTCATAGAACTAATGTCACTGTGGACTGTATGTGATGTGATGGAACTAATATCACTGTGGACTGTATGTGATGTGTAGCAGTTTTTCTGTATAGCGCTTATGATATACAAAATATAGCAAAGTTACAAAATCCATTAATAGCAAAGGGTTAAGAATATGTACCACAGGTGAAGGGATGCCAAAAAGGCACTACCAAGGGTCATTAGCGAACGTCCCAAACATTAACGTAAACAAGATACAATTAGTTTGGCAAGGTCTTCAACATAAAGAAAAAGAGCCTGCTATTGTATTTTTACAAAGTATCGGAAACCCGAGGGGTTTCGCCAGAGGGCAAAGTCTTGACTTAATGAAGTGAGGGCCATTATGGATGTTTGGGAAGCTAAAAAGGATAATGACTGAGACAGTAGGAGACAGGCATTGTTACGAGGTAGAGATACATGTAAGCAACACAGTGAAAGTTCGTTCCAGCGGTTACGTTAAACTGCATATTTTATTCTATTTAAAATTGTGATAGAACTAATATCACTGTGGAATATACATATGTGATGTGATAGAACTAATATCACTGTGGACTATACATATGTGATGTGATAGAACTAATATCACTGTGGACTGTATGTGATGTGATAGAACTAATATCACTGTGGACTGTATGTGATGTGATAGAACTAATATCACCGTGGACTATACATATGTGATGTGATAGAACCAATATCACTGTGGACTATACATATGTGATGTGATGTGATAGAACTAATATCACTGTGGACTGTATGTGATGTGATAGAACTAATATAACTGTGGACTATACATATGTGATGTGATAGAACTAATATCACTGTGGACTATACATATGTGATGTGATAGAACTAATATCACTGTGGACTATACATATGTGATGTGATAGAACTAATATCACTGAGCACTATACATATGTGATGTGATAGAACTAATATCACAGTGGACTATACGTATGTGATGTGATAGAACTAATGTCACTGTGGACTATACATATGTGACGTGATAGAACTAATATCACTGTGGACTGTATGTGATGTGATGGAACTAATATCACTGTGGACTATACATATGTGATGTGATAGAACTAATATCACTGTGGACTATACATATGTGATGTGATAGAACTAATATCACTGAGGACTATACATATGTGATGTGATAGAACTAATATCACAGTGGACTATACGTATGTGATGTGATAGAACTAATGGCACTGTGGACTATACATATGTGACGTGATAGAACTAATATCACTGTGGACTGTATGTGATGTGATGGAACTAATATCACTGTGGACTATACATATGTGATGTGATAGAACTAATATCACTGTGGACTATACATATGTGATGTGATAGAACAAACATCACTGTGGACTGTATGTGATGTGATAGAACTAATAACACTGTGGACCATACATATGTGATGTGATAGAACCAATATCACTGTGGCCTGTATGTGATGTGATAGAACTAATATCACTGTGGACTATAAATATGTGATGTGATAGAACTAATATCACTGTGGACTATACATATGTGATGTGATAGAACTAACATCACTGTGGACTGTATGTGATGTGATAGAACTAATATCACTGTGGACTATACATATGTGATGTGATAGAACAAACATCACTGTGGACTGTATGTGATGTGAAAGGACTAATATCACTGTGGACTATACATATGTGATGTGATAGAACTAATATCACTGTGGACTATACATATCTGATGTAATTGAACTACTATCACTGTGGTCTATACATATGTGATGTGATAGAACTAATATCACTGTGGACTATACATATGTGATGTGATAGAACTAATTTCACTGTGGACTGTATGTGATGTGATAGAACTAATATCACTGTGGACTATACATATGAGATGTGATAGAACTAATATCACTGTGGACTATACATATGTGATGTGATAGAACTAATATCACTGTGGACTATACATATGTGATGTGATAGAACTAATTTCACTCTGGACTATACATATGTGATGTGATAGAACTAATATAACTGTGGACTGTATGTGATGTGATAGAACTAATATCACTGTGGAATGTACGTAATGTTGATAGAACTAATGTCACTGTGGACTGTATGTGATGTGATAGAACTAATATCACTGTGGACTGTATGTGATGTGATAGAACTTATATCACTGTGGACTATACATATGTGATGTGATAGAACTACTATCACTGTGAACTATACATATGTGATGTGATAGAACTAATATCACTGTGGACTATACATATGTGATGTGATAGAACTAACATCACTGTGGACTGTATGTGATGTGATAGAACTAATATCACTATGGACTATACATATGTGATGTGATAGAACTAATACCACTGTGGACTGTATGCGATGTGATAGAACTAATATCACTGTGGACTGTGTGTGATGAGATAGAACTAATATCACTGTGAACTGTATGTGATGTGATAGAACTAATATAACTGTGGACTATACATATGTGATGTGATAGAACTAATATCACTGTGGACTATACATATGTGATGTGATAGAAGTAATATCACTGTGGACTGTATGTGATGTGATAGAACTAATATCACTGTGGACTGTCTGTGATGTGATAGAACTAATATCACTGTGGACTATACATATGTGATGTGATAGAAAGGATATCACTGTGGACTATACATATGTGATATGATAGAACTAATTTCACTGTGGACTATACATATGCGATGTGATAGAACTAATATCACTGTGGGCTATACATATGTGATGTGATAGAACTAATATCACTGTGGACTATACATTTGTGATGTGATAGAACTAATATCACTGTGGACTATACATATGTGATGTGATAGAACTAATATCACTGTGGACTGTATGTGATGTGATAGAACTAATATCACTGTGGACTGTATGTGATGTGATAGAACTAATATCACTGAGGACTATACATATGTGATGTGATAGAACTAATATCACTGTGGACTATACATATGCGATGTGATAGAACTGATATCACTGTGGACTATACATATGTGATGTGATAGAACTAATATCACTGTGGACTATACATATGTGATGTGATAGAACTAATATCACTGTGGACTATACATATGTGATGTGATAGAACTAATATCACTGTGGACTATACATATGTGATGTGATAGAACTAATATCACTGTGGACTATACATATGTGATGTGATAGAACTAATATAACTGTGGACTGTATGTGATGGGATAGAACTAATATCACTGTGGACTATACATATGTGATGTGATAGAACTAATATCTCTGTGGACTATACAAATGTGATGTGATAGAACTAATATCACTGTGGACTGTATGTGATGTGTTAGAACTAATATCACTGTGGACTATACATATGTGATGTGATAGAACTAATATCACTGTGGACTATACATATGTGATGTGATAGAACTAATATTACTGTGGACTGTATGTGATGTGATAGAACCAATATCACCGTGGACTCTATATGATGTGATACAGTTAATATTACTGTGGACAGTATCTGATGTCACAGAACTTATAACACTGTGGACTGTATGTGATGTGACAGAACTTATATCACTGTGGACTGTATTTGATGTCATAGAACTAATATCACTGTGGACTGTATGTGATGTCATAGAACTAATATCACTGTGAACTGTATGTGATGTGATAGAACTAGTACAACCGTGGACTGTATGTGATGTGATAGAACTAATATCACTGTGGACTGTATGTGATGTCATATAACGAATATCACTGTGGACGGTATGTGATGTGATACAGTTAATATTACTGTGGACAGTATGTGATGTCACAGAACTTATATCACTGTACGCTATATGTGATGCGATACAGTTAATATCATTGTGGACTGTATGTGATGTGATAGAACTGATATCACGGTGGACTGTATGTGATGTGATAGAACTGATACCACTGTGAACTGTATGTGATGTGATACAGTAAATATCACTGTGCACTGTATGTGATGTCATAGAACTAATACCACTGTGGACTGTATGTCATGTGACACAACTGGTACCACTGTGGACTGTATGTGATGTGATACAACTAATATCACTAGAGTTAATATCACTGTGGACTGTATGTGATGTGATACAGTTAATATCAGTGTGCACTGTATGTGATGTCATAGAACTAAGACCACTGTGGACTGTATGTCATGTGACACAACTGGTACCACTGTGGACTGTATGTGATGTGATACAACTAATATCACTAGAGTTAATATCACTGTGGACTGTATGTGATGTCATAGAACTTATATTACTGTGAACTGTATGTCATGACATAGAACTGATATCACTGTGGACTGTATCTGATGTGATAGAACGGATATCACTGTGAACTGTGTGTGATGTGATTCAGTCAATATCACTGTTGACTGTATCAGATGTGATACACTTAATACCACTGTGGACTGTATGTGATGTGATACAGTTAATATCACCCTGGACTGTATCTGATGTGATAGAACTGATACCACTGTGGACTTTATGTGATGTGATAGAAATAATATCACTGTAGACTGTATGTGTTGTGATACAGTTAATATCACTGTGGACTGTATGGGATGTCATAGAACTAATACCACTGTGGACTGAATGTGATGTGATACAGCTGATATCACTGTGGACTGTATGTGAGTTGATAGAAACAATATCACTGTGGACACTATGAGATGTGATAAGGTTAATTCCACTGTGGTTGTATGTGATGTGATACAGTGAATATCACTGTGGACTGTATGTGATGTCATAGAACTAATATCACTGGGGACTGTATGTGATGTGATACAGTTAATATCACTGTGGACTGTATGTGATGTGATACAGTTAACATCACTGTGGACTGTATGTGATATGATAGAACTAATATCACAGTGGACTGTATGTGATGCGATACAGTTAATATCACTGTGGACTGTATGTGATGTCATAGAACTAATATCACTGTGGACTGTATGTGATGTGATAGAACTAATACCACTGTGGACTGTATGTGATGTGATACAGTTAATGTCAGTGTGGAGTGTATGTGATGTGATACAGTTAATATCACTGTCGACTGCATGTGATGCGATAGAACTAATATCACTGTGGAGTGTAAGTGATGTCATAGAACTAATGTCACTGTGGACTGTATGTGATGTGATGGAACTAATATCACTGTGGACTGTATGTGATGTGTAGCAGTTTTTCTGTATAGCGCTTATGATATACAAAATATAGCAAAGTTACAAAATCCATTAATAGCAAAGGGTTAAGAATATGTACCACAGGTGAAGGGATGCCAAAAAGGCACTACCAAGGGTCATTAGCGAACGTCCCAAACATTAACGTAAACAAGATACAATTAGTTTGGCAAGGTCTTCAACATAAAGAAAAAGAGCCTGCTATTGTATTTTTACAAAGTATCGGAAACCCGAGGGGTTTCGCCAGAGGGCAAAGTCTTGACTTAATGAAGTGAGGGCCATTATGGATGTTTGGGAAGCTAAAAAGGATAATGACTGAGACAGTAGGAGACAGGCATTGTTACGAGGTAGAGATACATGTAAGCAACACAGTGAAAGTTCGTTCCAGCGGTTACGTTAAACTGCATATTTTATTCTATTTAAAATTGTTCAGCACAGCTTAAACGTGTAAAAATAAAACAAATAAAGTGTTCTAAAAAAAAAACTACAATATCGCTCTCTGTAACCACCACGGATACCCGAGATTAAGACTCATGTGTGAGCAGCCGTAGGCACCCATAATAAGAAGCAGTCAATCGAGTGATATAAAAATTCTTCAAATTGGCGCTCCAATGTGTGGCGTGAACTTCAGAGAATTGCAGGAATGCTGCGTGAACTTCAGAGAACTTCAGGAATGCTGAGCGTGAACTTCAGAGAACTTCAGGAATGCTGAGCGTGAACTTCAGAGAATTTCAGGAATGCTGTGCGTGAACTTCAGAGAACTTCAGGAATGCTGAGCGTGAACTTCAGAGAATTGCAGGAATGCTGCGTGAACTTCAGAGAACTTCAGGAATGCTGAGCGTGAACTTCAGAGAACTTCAGGAATGCTGAGCGTGAACTTCAGAGAATTTCAGGGAAGCTGAGCATGAACTTCAGAGTACTTCAGGGAGCTGAATAAGGTATGCGGAGAACTTCAGGGAGCTGAACAACAAAGGCCGTGAACTCCAGGGAAGGTGACCCAGGACACAGCAGGAACGAGAGGATCCACATCGAATAGCAGTGCAGCAAGCTGATTAAGGTACTGAGTGAGAATTTTATCTACGTGTTGTAGTATATAGTCAATGTATTTAAGGAACGGGAAAATGATCGAGCAATTAGATATAAATATGGAAGTGCAGGAGGGTGATGAGAGAGAGGGAGAAGGTGTATATAGTAATGTAGATAATGCAAGGGACAGAGTAGCTGATACGAATATACAAAATCAGGGAGAACAAACAGGGGGAAGCATGGAGACTAATGAAATATTAAAATCACTTATGTCAATGATGACGGGGTTAACAGAAAAGGTAGATCAGAGTCACAAAGATTTAACGGGTTTAACAGAAAAGGTAGATCAGAGTCAGAAAGAATTAACGGGTTTAACAGAAAGTCAGAAAGAGATTAAGGAAAAGGTAGAAAAAAGTCAGAAAGATTTAACGGGGTTAACAGAAAAGCTAGAAAATACGAGGGAGAACTTAACAGCTTACTTAGTCAAAATAGGAAATAAGATTGAGAAACAACAGAAGGTTTTAGAAAATTTCAAGGAGGAAGTTAGAAATGAAATAGAAAATGTAAGAAGTGAGGTTAGAAATAATCAGGAAGAGGTTAAAATTGAAATTGAAAATGTACGAATTGAAATGAGGGAAAGTCAGGAACAGGTTAGGGAAGAGATTAAAACAGTTAATAAAAATGTAGAGAAAGAAAATAGAAAATTAAGGGAGGAAATAACTACTGAATTAGCTAAGGAAAGGGAAATTAATAGCAAGGAATTAGAAATCTGTAGGAAAAGATTAGAGCAATCAGAGAGGGAAACTAGGAGATTAGCTGTAAGTGTAGATGAGGTAAATGACAAACTGAAAGAAAGATTAAATAACATATGTATGTCTGACAATGTTAGTGATTCTGTGAGTAGTAATACTATTACGGTAGCAGCACGGGACGAAGCAATGCATAATGCGTCAGCGGACATTCCGATGTTAAATTTAAATGCTGGCACATCAGGTAATAGTAATACCAATGTCAATGTTAATGCACGCAATAGTCCACATTTGCAATGGCCCAACCATGTTTTGAATGAAATTTCACCACCAACCTTTGAAAACGAAGAATTTGATGACCCCAAGGCTTTTATAAATAGCATGCAAGAGTATTTTCTTGTAAAAGGTATTCCCGAGGAATATAAGATGACGGTTGTTAGAAAATGTTTTAAAGGCAACACTTCAAACTGGTTAGAGTTATCAGTAGGATTAAGTAATGATTATCGGACATTTAAGGAAATTTTCTTAAATAGATATTGGGGAGCTAGCAGGCAGGCAAATATAAGATTGGAACTGAGTAATGGGAAATATAACCCGCATCAAGATCAATGCATGGTTAATTATTTTATGGCTATAGCTAGAAAATGTAAGATGCTTGACCCTCCGATGGGAGAAATAGAATTAATTAATTTAATAACCACACATTTTCCGGAAACAATCCAACACTATCTGATTATTGCGAAGCCGTTAACAATAGCAGCAATGATTGACTTATTAATCGCACTAGAAAGAAATAAGAGCCAAAATGAGGCGAGTAATGAGAGACATTTTGGAAATAACCGATCTCCAACAAAAATGTTCGGGCAGGGGGCAGGTTCAGGTGATGTCAGGAATTGTGATGCTCAGCAACGGTATCATGGCCCAGTCCCTAAAAACAATAATTACCACCGGAAAAATAATTTTGAGCCTCAGGATAGGAGACATAATTTCGAGCCTCAGGATAGGAGACATAATTTTGAGCCTCAGGATAGAAGAAATAATTTTGAGCCTCAGGATAATAGAAGAAGGGTTGAGAATTATCCACGGGAAAGAAACCCTCAAATTAATTACGTACAGGCAAATAGATATTACGGAGATAGAAGGGGGAGGTACACTAGGAATCGATTTCCTTCGGGAAATAATTATCACCATGATAATAATTGGTACAGACCGAATTCCCCTAGGCAAGAAGAAAGAAATGGGAATAGCAGAATTTCTCCAAATCTGGAAGAAAGGGTGGACGCTATAAACGCGGTAAAAAGATTGGAAGAAACAAATTTTCACCAGGATTCAAACCCGGGACCTTCATATAATGGGAATGGGACAGGAGCCATTAGTAAACTTTCGGAAAACTCCAAACCCAGTCAACTTCGCCTTCAGTGAAGATTGGGAATGATGAATGTTCTTATTATGGGAAGTACTTCGAAAATAAGGGACAGAGAAGGCAATGTTTGATCGAAAAACATAAAGAAAATACAGAGAATGAAATTTTAATTGATCCGCCAAGAATAAATATTGGTATTAACGGGAAATTATTTCAGGCTATTATTGATACAGGTGCTAATACTACTGTGTGTTCCCAAAATTTTTTTGAAAATTTAGTGAGTAGTGGTGTAAAATTATTATCTTTGCCAGTTTATGGGATATATTGCTCTGTAGCAGTAGGTAAAAGGAAAGAAAGGGTAAAATTTCAAGTGATGGTAAAGGTTGAGATCGCACAGAAATGCATTGAAATATTATTTTTGGTTGTACCCAGGCTTGTTTTTGACGTAATAATCGGTTGCGATAGTCTTTATGCTTGGAATTCCATCGTAGATTTTGAAAATAAAAGTTTTAAGTTTGAAACAGGACCTGACACCATAATTGTACCATTTTTAGACCATACTTCGAGGATAATTGTACGGGATCAGGTAGAGGAAGAAATGGAGGGGGAAACATTCTTTGTAGAGGTAATAAATATTGGAGCGATGGAATTAGCAGAATTAAAAGTTGGGAACTACGATGAAATGAGGAACAAAATATTGTAAGTAGAGGTAATAATTTCTGTGATTTTGACGAAGAAAAGAAACCCCGAGAAAACCCAAAATTTAACTTGAAGAATAGTAATATAAATGAGTACGACGAAAGAAATGACTGTGTCAAGATAGAAAATTTAATAGAATCTAAGGTGAACCAAGCTGAGAGACTAAATGAGGAACAAAAAGGAAAATTACGGGAACTTTTAATAGAAAACAGGGGGGTATTCTCGGATAAGCCTGGAAGATGTAACTGTTACACACATTCGTTTGAAGTAGCGAATAAAATTTTCAAAGAAACTCGAAGTAGCCACCAAATAAAACTATATCATTGTTCTTATTATTTTCCTTCAGGGAATCCGACAGAGCGGATATTAAGAGAAATTGGGACTTATTTTCGAGTGCGTACTCATAATAATCATCGAAACTAGGTAAAGTATTGTCCTATCATAGAGAAAATTATTAATAATACTGTAAATACTACAACTGGTTTTGCACCGATACAGATAATGCAAGGAATTGACCCTGAACCCATTTTTAAAAATACTCCAAGAACGATTGAGAGAAGTCAGCCATTATCAGAGGAACAAAGGGCTAAGATCGTTTTTGACAGATTGCAAGAAAAAGCGGAAAAGAGGAAATCAAAAATCAAGAAACGTAAAAATAAATGGAATCCTCAGGTAGGAGATCTAGTCCTCGCTAGGGATTATAAATTATCCAATGCGTTAAGGGGGAGAAGTCATAGATTAGAACTATTATATAAAGGTCCGGTAATGATTACTGAGAAATTCGGAGAGCATACTTATGAATTAGTGGACTTAAAAACAAACAAATCGATTGGGAGATGGCATAAGCAGCTAATAAGACCGTATAGAAATTCCTCAAATAGTATCGAAAAGTAAGAAAAGAAATGGTGAGAAGTTAGCTGAAAGAATGGTTGGATCATGAAAATGAGGGCCTAATTGTTTCTATGTAAACTTGTAAATAACTGTAAGAATAACGTAATTAATACTAAGCAAAGTGAATATATCGAAAAAAAAACAGTGAAGTGGATAATGTGCGTGTGAAAAAAGAAAAAAAAAAACAAATTAAAAGTGAAACCAGCAGAACAATCCATAACCATAAAAGACTTTTGATAAAAATAATTATATAGAATCAGAAGATCAATGTAAGAAGAAACATGTAAAATAATATTAAATCACTATGTAGTATTAAAAATATAACCCTATGTGTGTTGAGTGCTGATTTGTGTAATGTAAATATGTGAAGGGTATTCTATGTACAAGCTATGTCTTTAAGAATTTGAGTGTAAACCCTTTTAAGTATTTGTATGTAATTGACGAAAGATTTGCTGAACAATCGCGAAATTTTAACAAGAAAATGATTTTCGGGCAAGACATATACCTTATCATATTCTTACATAATATGATAATGTATATGGGGGGCATTTGTAGCAGTTTTTCTGTATAGCGCTTATGATATACAAAATATAGCAAAGTTACAAAATCCATTAATAGCAAAGGGTTAAGAATATGTACCACAGGTGAAGGGATGCCAAAAAGGCACTACCAAGGGTCATTAGCGAACGTCCCAAACATTAACGTAAACGAGATACAATTAGTTTGGCAAGGTCTTCAACATAAAGAAAAAGAGCCTGCTATTGTATTTTTACAAAGTATCGGAAACCCGAGGGGTTTCGCCAGAGGGCAAAGTCTTGACTTAATGAAGTGAGGGCCATTATGGATGTTTGGGAAGCTAAAAAGGATAATGACTGAGACAGTAGGAGACAGGCATCGTTACGAGGGAGAGATACATGTAAGCAACACGGTGAAAGTTCGTTCCAGCGGTTACGTTAAACTGCATATTTTATTCTATTTAAAATTGTTCAGCAAAGCTTAAACGTGTAAAAATAAAACAAATAAAGTGTTCTAAAAAAAAAACTACAATGTCGCTCTCTGTAACCACTACGGATACCCGAGATTAAGACTCATGTGTGAGCAGCCGTAGGCACCCATAATAAGAAGCAGTCAATCGAGTGATATAAAAATGCTTCAGATGTCATAGAACTAATCTCACTGTGGACTGTATGTGATGTGATAGAAGTAATATCACTGTGCACTGTATCTGATGAGACACAGTTAATATCACTGTGGACTGTATGTAATGTGATAGAACTAATAGCACTGTGCACTGTATGTGATGTGATACACTTAACATCACGGTGGACTGTATGTGATGTGATAGAAGAAATATCACTGTGGACTGTATGTGATGTGATACACTTAATATCACAGTGGACTGTATGTGATGTGATACAGTTAATATCACTGTGGACTGTATGTGATGTGATAGAAGTAATATCACTGTGCACTGTATCTGATGTGACACAGTTAATATCACTGTGGACTGTATGTAATGTGATAGAACTAATAGCACTGTGCACTGTATGTGATGTGATACACTTAACATCACGGTGGACTGTATGTGATGTGATAGAAGAAATATCACTGTGGACTGTATGTGATGTGACACACTTAATACCACTGTGGACTGTATGTGATGTGATACACTTAATATCACTGTGGCCTGTATGCGATGTGATACAGTTAATATCACGGTGGACTGTATGTGATGTGATACACTTAATACCACTGTGGACTGTATGTGATGTGATACACTTAATATTACTGTGGACTGTAAGTGATGTGAGAGAAGTAATATCACTGTGGACTGTATGTGATGTGATACACTTAATATCACTGTGGACTGTATGTGATGTGATACACTTAATATCACTGTGGACTGTATGTGATGTGATACAGTTAATATTACTGTGGACTGTATGTGATGTGATACACTTAATACCACTGTACACTGTATGTGATGTGATACACTTAATATCACTGTGGACTGTATGTGATGTGATACACTTAATATCACTGTGGACTGTATGTGATGTGATACACTTAATATCACAGTGGACTGTATGTGATGTGATACAGTTAATATTACTGTGGACTGTATGTGATGTGATACACTTAATACCACTGTACACTGTATGTGATGTGATACACTTAATACCACTGTGGACTGTATGTGATGTGATACACTTAATATCACAGTGGACTGTATGTGATGTGATACAGTTAATATCACTGTGGACTGTATGTGATGTGATACACTTAATACCACTGTACACTGTATGTGATGTGATACACTTAATACCACTGTGGACTGTATGTGATGTGATACACTTAATATCACAGTGGACTGTATGTGATGTGATACAGTTAATATCACTGTGGACTGTATGTGATGTGATACACTTAATATTACTGTGGACTGTATGTGATGTGATACACTTAATATTACTGTGGACTGTATGTGATGTGATACACTTAATATCACTGTGGACTGTATGTGATGTGATACACTTAATATCACTGTGGACTGTATGTGATGTGATACAGTTAATATCACTGTGGACTGTATGTGATGTGATACACTTAATATTACTGTGGACTGTATGTGATGTGATACACTTAATACCACTGTGGACTGTATGTGATGTGAGAGAAGTAATATCACTGTGGACTGTATGTGATGTGATATGCTTAATACCACTGTGGACTGTATGTGATGTGATACACTTAATATTACTGTGGACTGTATGTGATGTGATACACTTAATATTACTGTGGACTGTATGTGATGTGATACACTTAATACCACTGTGGACTGTATGTGATGTGAGAGAAGTAATATCACTGTGGACTGTATGTGATGTGATACACTTAATATCACTGTGGACTGTATGTGATGTGATACACTTAATATCACTGTGGACTGTATGTGATGTGATACACTTAATATTACTGTGGACTGTATGTGATGTGATACACTTAATACCACTGTGGACTGTAAGTGATGTGAGAGAAGTAATATCACTGTGGACTGTATGTGATGTGATACACTTAATATTACTGTGGACTGTATGTGATGTGATACACTTAATACCACTGTGGACTGTAAGTGATGTGAGAGAAGTAATATCACTGTGGACTGTATGTGATGTGATACACTTAATATCACTGTGGACTGTATGTGATGTGATACACTTAATACCACTGTGGACTGTATGTGATGTGATACACTTAATATTACTGTGGACTGTAAGTGATGTGAGAGAAGTAATATCACTGTGGACTGTATGTGATGTGATACACTTAATATCACTGTGGACTGTATGTGATGTGATACACTTAATATCACTGTGGACTGTATGTGATGTGATAGAAGTAATATCACTGTGGACTGTATGTGATGTGATACACTTAATACCACTGTGGACTGTAAGTGATGTGAGAGAAGTAATATCACTGTGCACTGTATGTGATGTGATACACTTAATATCACTGTGGACTGTATGTGATGTGATACACTTAATATCACTGTGGACTGTAAGTGATGTGAGAGAAGTAATATCACTGTGGACTGTATGTGATGTGATACACTTAATACCACTGTGGACTGTAAGTGATGTGAGAGAAGTAATATCACTGTGGACTGTATGTGATGTGATACACTTAATATCACTGTGGACTGTATGTGATGTGATACACTTAATATCACTGTGGACTGTATGTGATGTGATACACTTAATACCACTGTACACTGTATGTGATGTGATACACTTAATATTACTGTGGACTGTAAGTGATGTGATACACTTAATATCACTGTGGACTGTAAGTGATGTGAGAGAAGTAATATCACTGTGGACTGTATGTGATGTGATACACTTAATACCACTGTGGACTGTATGTGATGTGATACACTTAATACCACTGTACACTGTATGTGATGTGATACACTTAATATCACTGTGGACTGTATGTGATGTGATACACTTAATATTACTGTGGACTGTAAGTGATGTGATACACTTAATATCACTGTGGACTGTAAGTGATGTGAGAGAAGTAATATCACTGTGGACTGTATGTGATGTGATACACTTAATACCACTGTACACTGTATGTGATGTGATACACTTAATATCACTGTGGACTGTATGTGATGTGATACACTTAATATTACTGTGGACTGTAAGTGATGTGATACACTTAATATCACTGTGGACTGTAAGTGATGTGAGAGAAGTAATATCACTGTGGACTGTATGTGATGTGATACACTTAATATCACTGTGGACTGTATGTGATGTGATACACTTAATATCACTGTGGACTGTATGTGATGTGATACACTTAATATCACTGTGGACTGTATGTGATGTGATACACTTAATATCACTGTGGACTGTATGTGATGTGATACACTTAATATCACTGTGGACTGTATGTGATGTGATACACTTAATATCACTGTGGACTGTATGTGATGTGATACACTTAATATCACTGTGGACTGTATGTGATGTGATACACTTAATATCACTGTGGACTGTATGTGATGTGATACACTTAATATCACTGTGGACTGTATGTGATGTGATACACTTAATACCACTGTGGACTGTATGTGATGTGATATACTTAATATCACTGTGGACTGTATGTGATGTGATACACTTAATACCACTGTGGACTGTATGTGATGTGATACACTTAATACCACTGTGGACTGTATGTGATGTGATACACTTAATATTACTGTGGACTGTATGTGATGTGATACACTTAATACCACTGTGGACTGTATGTGACGTGACACACTTAATATTACTGTGGACTGTATGTGATGTGATACACTTAATACCACTGTGGACTGTATGTGACGTGACACACTTAATATTACTGTGGACTGTATGTGATGTGATACACTTAATATCACTGTGGACTGTATGTGACGTGACACACTTAATATCACTGTGGACTGTATGTGATGTGATACACTTAATATCACTGTGGACTGTATGTGATGTGATACACTTAATACCACTGTGGACTGTATGTGACGTGACACACTTAATATTACTGTGGACTGTATGTGATGTGATACACTTAATACCACTGTGGACTGTATGTGATGTGATACAGTTAATATCACTGTGGACTGTATGTGATGTGATACACTTAATATCACGGTGGACTGTATGTGATGTGATAGAAGTAATATCACTGTGGACTGTATGTGATGTGATACACTTAATATCACGGTGGACTGTAAGTGATGTGATAGAAGTAATATCACTGTGGACTGTATGTGATATGATAGAGTTAACATCACTGTGGACTGTATGTGATGTGATAGAAGTAATATCACTGTGGACTGTATGTGATGTGATACACTTAATATCACGGTGGACTGTAAGTGATGTGATAGAAGTAATATCACTGTGGACTGTATGTGATATGATAGAGTTAACATCACTGTGGACTGTATGTGATGTGATAGAAGTAATATCACTGTGGACTTTATGTGATCTTTGCCTTCCCATCTTCCCTACTTACACTTTTTATCAACCTCCTGTCAAATCACTGCATTTACCTTCATCCTCGCTATACGTTACAATCCCCACGTTTTTGTTCCCAAGGCCTCCCCCAGGGCACGTCCCTCAGTCCTCTCCTGTTTATCCTATACATTCACACATTAAGTACATTACCATTTAAGCATAGCCAACTACTTTTATATGCCGACGACTTAGTCTTATATTCCCAAACCCCTGTACATACTGTGAGTCACTCTCCGACCACCCTTCAGGCCGATTTAGACCTCCTTCTTGGCAAGCTCAAAGACCTTGGCCTGACGGTTCACCCTGACAAGTGCGTATCGATTTTCTTTAAACGCGGTCCAGCTCTGCTACATGCTAATATGACCATTGGGGAAAATCCGCTGCCTTTAGCTCGATCCGTCAAATTTCTTGGGTTACACCTGGACCATAACCTGAGTTGGAAATCGCAGGCGATACACCTGCACTCATCCCTCTTGGCTTCTAGTACCCTGTTCCGCTACTTGCAAGGGCGTAGCTGGGGAGCACACCCCCAGAGTCTATACAACATTTTCTTATCTTTATGTCAGGCAAAATTAGACTACGGCTTGATAGTCATTACTCATCTTCCTAATGTGTGGCAGAGGAAAATAGACTCGGTCCTATACCGCATTGGCAAAGCCATACTTGGGGTAGGGGGCAAACCTTCTATGAATAAGGTTTTCAAGGAGCTGGGAATGCAGCCTCTTCTGCATAGGCAGGTGGTTCTTGCAGTCCGATTTATAGCCAAACTATTTCAATATCGAGAAACGCCATTGTACGCGAAACTCCTGTTAAGTACACGATTACCACTTTACCAAGTAGTTGCTTCCACACGCCATCCGTTGGTTTACTTAATAGTTTTTCGGAAATGCCAAGAATTAGAGGGCATGCCCAGTTTCCCCAGGCTACCGATATACTTAGTGGACTACTTAGTCCACCAACCACAGGCGACTCTTCTGACTGCCGATCTGCATCGCGGGGACCCGTCTACTCCACAACGGTTCCACCACTTCATGTCCCAACACAAGGCATCCATGACTCAACCATTTTTCCACCTATATACCGACAGCTCCGTTACCCCAACAGGTGCGGGAGCGGCGTTCATAAATTGGACAACACTAACATCGGCACGGGTTTCTCTCCCTGCGGGGTTCTGCAATTATTTTGCTGAGATTTATGCCCTCTACCAAGCTCTACGATCTACTCTTGGTATTTCCAACTCCACGATCCTGTTTTGTTCAGACTCTTTGAGTGCCCTCCGAAGCATCAGCTCACCCAGTATGCATCCGGGGATGGATTGGTGGGAGGTGATGTGTCGACTACAAATCTCAAAACACTTTAACCGCAGCAATACAATTCAATTCTTGTGGGTCCCGGGACATGCAAATATTTCGGGCAACGAAACCGCAGACCGCCTGGCTAGAGGGGCAGCTCATCTCCCCGCACCGATGGAACCGATAACCCTCCCTTGGAGAGATGCTGCAGGGCTTATATATAACCACGTGGTTTCACACCTCTCTAACTATCCCGACGCACCTCCCCTAACGAAGTGCTACCCATGGTTTAAGAAATCCACTCTCAGTAGAGCTGCAATCTCATTGATCTCAAAACTCCGATTAGGAGTCGCCGTTACACCGGCCAACCTATTTAAAATCCGCCAAAGAGCCTCCCCAAATTGTGATTGTGGTGCCTACGGTGATATCAACCACATCTTTCTTAATTGCCCCTCACACGCACTCCCAGTTATGCAATTTATCAGCAGACTAGCCAAGCGTTATGGAAATGGCCCATGGAATATTTCCTCCCTGGTATATAGTGCGGATACCGATTTGCCACGGCTACTACTTCGCCATCTCGTTAACTGCAAAATGAAACTATGATCTGTGCAACGATCCTCCTTTAGTGATGCAACGTTTATCTCAGTTCTCCTACATATTTCGATTCGACGCAGACATCGATTACTCCTGCCAGGAGTGTGATAGTGTGTCCCAAAAACCCCAAACAACAACAACAACAACGACTTTATGTGATGTGATACAGTTAACATCACTGTGGACTGTATGTGATGTGATAGAAGTAATATCACTGTGGACTGTTTGTGATGTGATATACTTAATACCACTGTGGACTGTATGTGATGTGATACAGTTAATATCACTGTGGACTGTATGTGATGTCATAGAACTAATATCACTGTGGACTGTATGTGATGTGATACAGTTAATATCACTGTGGACTGTATGTGATGACATAGAACTAATATCACTGTGGACTGTATGTGATGTAATATGCTTAATATCACTGTGGACTGTATGTGATGTAATACAGTTAATATCACTGTGGACTGTATGTGATGTGATACACTTAATATCACTGTGGACTGTATGTGATGTAATACAGTTAATATCACTGTGGACTGTATGTGATGTAATACAGTTAATATCACTGTGGACTGTATGTGATGTGATATGCTTAATATCACTGTGGACTTTATGTGATGTAATACAGTTAATATCACTGTGGACTGTATGTGATGTGATACACTTAATATCACTGTGGACTGTATGTGATGTAATACAGTTAATATCACTGTGGACTGTATGTGATGTAATACAGTTAATATCACTGTGGACTGTATGTGATGTGATATGCTTAATATCACTGTGGACTGTATGTGATGTAATACAGTTAATATCACTGTGGACTGTATGTGATGTGATACACTTAATATCACTGTGGACTGTATGTGATGTAATACAGTTAATATCACTGTGGACTGTATGTGATGTAATACAGTTAATATCACTGTGGACTGTATGTGATGTGATATGCTTAATATCACTGTGGACTTTATGTGATGTCGTAGAACTAATTTCACTGTGGCCTGTATGTGATGTGATACATTTAACATCACTGTAGACTGTATGTGATGTGATATGCTTAATATCACTGTGGACTGTATGTGATGTGATACACTTAATACCACTGTGGACTGTTTGTGATGTGATACAGTTAATACCACTGTGAACTGTATGTGATGTGATATGCTTAATATCACTGTGGACTGCATGTGATGTGATACACTTAATACCACTGTGGACTGTATGTGATGTGATACAGTTAACATCACTGTAGACTGTATGTGATGTGATATGCTTAATATCACTGTGGACTGTATGTGATGTGATACACTTAATATCACTGTGGACTGTATGTGATGTAATACAGTTAATATCACTGTGGACTGTATGTGATGTAATACAGTTAATATCACTGTGGACTGTATGTGATGTGATATGCTTAATATCACTGTGGACTTTATGTGATGTCGTAGAACTAATATCACTGTGGCCTGTATGTGATGTGATACATTTAACATCACTGTAGACTGTATGTGATGTGATATGCTTAATATCACTGTGGACTGTATGTGATGTGATACACTTAATACCACTGTGGACTGTATGTGATGTGATACAGTTAACATCACTGTAGACTGTATGTGATGTGATATGCTTAATATCACTGTGGACTGCATGTGATGTGATACACTTAATACCACTGTGGAATGTATGTGATGTGATACAGTTAACATCACTGTAGACTGTATGTGATGTGATATGCTTAATATCACTGTGGACTGTATGTGATGTGATACACTTAATACCACTGCGGACTGTATGTGATGTGATACAGTTAACATCACTGTGGACTGTATGTGATGTGATACACTTAATACCACTGTAGACTGTATGTGATGTGATAGAACTAATACCACAGTGGACTGTATGTGATGTGATATGCTTAATATCACTGTGGACTGTATGTGATGTGATAGAACTAATACCACAGTGGACTGTATGTGATGTGATGTGCTTAATATCACTGTGGACTGTATGTGATGTCATAGAACTAATATCACTGTGGACTGTATGTGATGTCGTAGAACTAATATCACTGTGGCCTGTATGTGATGTGATACAGTTAACATCACTGTGGACTGTATGTGATGTGATATGCTTAATATCACTGTGGACTGTATGTGATGTGATAGAACTAATATCACTGTGGACTGTATGTGATGTGATACAGTTAATATCACTGTGGACTGTATGTGATGTCATAGAACTAATATCACTGTGGTCTGTATGTGATGTGATACAGTTAATAACACTGTGGACTGTATGTGATGTGATACAGTTATTATCACTGTGGACTGCATGTGATGTCATAGAACTAATATCACTGTGGATTGTGTGAGATGTTATAGAACTAATATCACTGTGGACTGTATGTGATGTCATAGAACTAATATCACTGTGGACTGTATGTCATATGATAGAACTAATATCACTCTGGACTGCATGTCATGTGATAGAACTAATAGCACTGCGGACTGCAGGTCATGTGATAGGACTAACATCACTCTGGACTGTATGCGATGTCATAGAACTAATATCACTGTGAACGGTATGTGATGTGATACAGTTAATATCACTGTGGACTGTATGTGATGTGATGCAGTTAATATTACTGTGGACTGCATGTGATGTGATAGAAGTAATATCACAGTGGACTGTATGTGATGTCATAGAACTACTGTTACTGTGGACTGTATGTGATGTGATAGAACTAATAACACTAAGGACTGAATGTGATGTCATAGAACTAATATCACTGTAGACTGTACGTGATGTCATAGAACTAATATCACTGTGGACTGTATGTGGTGTGATAGAACACCACTGTGCACTGTATGTGATGTCATTAAACTAATATCACTGAGGACTGTATGTGATGGGATACAGTTAATATCACTGTAGACTGCATGCGAGCTCATAGAACTAATATCACTGTGGACTGTATGTGATGTCATACAACTAATATCACTGTGCACTGTATGTCATGTGATAGAACTAACATCACTGTGGACTGCATTTCGTGTCATAGAAATAATGTGACTGTGGACTGCATGTCATGGGATACAGTTAATTACACTGTCGACTGTATGTGATGTGATACAGTTCATCTCACTGTGGACTGTATGTGATGTGATAGAAGTAAAATCACTGTGGACTGAATGTGATGTGATAGAACTGATATCACTGTGGACTGTATGTGATGTGATACAGTTAATATCACTGTGGACTGTATGTGATGTGATAGAACTGATACCATAGTGGACTGTATGTGATGTGATACAGTTAATATCACTGTGGACTGTATGTGATGTGACAGAACTAATATCACTGTGGACTGTATGTGATGTGGTAAAAGTAATATCACTGTGGACTGTATTTGTTGTGATACAGTTAATATCACTGTGGACTGTATGTGATGTGATAAAGTTAATATCACTGTGGACTGTATGTGATGTGACAGAACTAATATCACTGTGGACTGTATGTGATGTGATAGAGTGAGTGAGTGAGTGGTTAGGGTTTAAGGGCCCATCGAGAGCTAGGTCATTAGAGCCCCGTGATGTGATAGAAGTAATATCACTGTGGACTGTATGCGATGTGATACAGTTAATATCATTGTGGACTGTATGTGATGTGATACAGTTAATATCACTGTGGACTGTATGTGATGTGATACAGTTAATTTCAGTGTGGGTAGCATGTGATGTCATAGAGCTAGTATCACTGTGGGCTGCATAAAATGTGATAGAGCTAATATTCCTGTGGTCTTCTGTTCACCACATAAAGCTCATGCGAGGTCCAAAGGACCAGCACACAAAGCCACAAAATTACTAAAATTGCGACCATACAAAGCATCAGAAGTGAAAGCGTTAAATGGCAGAGATATCCAGACTAGAATATGGTTTTTGCACCCAGTTTCTTGTTGGTGTGTGTGTGTATCATAAACTTTGAAATAGTGTTATTTAGTGACTAGGCATGGTTTCAGATCAATGGGCATGTTAAGATGTAAAATAATCGTTACTGGGCAAGATGATAACTGACACTCATACCTGAAAATACGCTGTATGCTCCAATGGTCGGTGTTTGGTGTGCAGAAAGTGTGATGATAATCATTGGCCCTATTATCTTTCATGAAGCGATTAATAGTGAACAAAGGCATAATTTTGGAAGTTTTTCACCTAATTCAGTGATGAAGAATGAACACATGGTTTGTTTCAAACAGAGTTAACACCCTGCGAGTATTATTTGAAGGGCACGTTATAAGAAACGTTATAGAAGACATATCTCTGCACTTTAGATGAACTTCAACACATAGACAACATCTCACAAGAAGCGTTTGAACGTGAGACTGAAAACATATTTAGACACTGTAATGCCTGTCTCATAGGACAAGAAGAAAATGTTCAACAACATCTTTGAGAAAGGCATCTAATGTAAACACATTAAATGCTCATAATAATGAATAATGTTATTACGTGAGCCTTATGTGTTGTACTGCCGACTGCAAGGGGAGTGGAGTGTTGGACAGACACTGTACCGCAAGGCGTTGGCCTATTCAAATTGATGGCACAAAGTACTCAACCTAAATGCAATTATCTTTTATTAAAAAAGAAACTACCTCCTTGACTGCTACATCCTGTACCTCTATGCACCCTTCCCCATGACAATACCAGGGTTCCTTTATACAGAGTGTGAGCAAAATCGTTTACTGGGTAAAGCTTTGCGTTTCATGCCTTTGATCTACCCTCATAAGAAAAATGCTTACCACAAGTCTCTGGCATCCTTAATTCCTTCTCCTTAGGTCCACTCCAATATCTGTAAGGAATAATTTTACATAATTCACTATTAATAGGAAAAGACTAAATAACCAGAATTCCAGTACTAAATATGCAAGAGGCAGCATTATGTCATCAGCATAACTGCTACTTTTCAGATATTTCAAGTTCAAAGTCTGAAATCACATAAAATGGTGATAGGTTATGCATGTGCATAAGACTGTTAGTACATGTCTACATTACGTTGACAGAAAATGGAGTTAGCTAGTTTTCACTGACAATTTCGCATTAAGTTAGATTGGATTGGATTACATTCAGCAAGTTAACAAGTAGGTATAGAGGCCCATCAAGATTGGACATGTCATTGGAAGTAGCCCTTCAAACAGACATCAAATGGAATTAACAATGATTTGTCACTAAAGAAGCTAGAGACTACTTACAAGGCTACACAAGCATTAATGGGAGAATTTGTCATTCAGATAATCTTATACAGAATAAAATTATTTTAAGCATAAGTACTCTTTAGCAGCAATTTGAAAAGCATTGAAATTGTCAACTTTTTCCTTAAGATCATTAGGAAGAGCACAAAATATTTTTATGAATTTATAATATGCACCTTTCTGGAAATGTGAGCAAGTGGAGTTTAAGGGCCATTGGCAGCTAGGTCATATGGGCCCAAAGTCAAAATTTAAAACTTAAAAAAACTCACAAACTTAGCTGGCTAAAAAGTTGAAACCGAAATTATAATGTGAATATAAGTAATAACAGAAAGAATTAAAAGGAGATTGTAATCAATAGTTAAGGAGAGAACGTTGTTAATAAAGCTGAACATATTAAAGTCTCAAGAATGGAAGCCTAGGCAGATTATATGAGTGATAAGATTACACTTGTTTTGCGAGCAAAGCCTGGAGAGTTCAGCGGGTTGATTCTTATCTTGCCATGACGTGCTCAAAAGTTGACCAATGAAAATCGCTTCCTTTGCATCGCCCATGCGATCACGTGCAAGGCAACTCACATTCATCTGGGATCGCGCAGCCAGTGCACATGCAATTTTGTGTGATCTCCTGTACGTAAGCTGGCACGTATATATCATTTGGCAGTCGCTAAAGGGTGACAAAGTTCAAGTATTATAGCATTGCAGTTGAAATTAGAAAGTTATAATCGATTTAGATATCGTCGTCAGTTCTCTACAATTCTGGAAATTTGAAAATAAAGTCAAATGTTTGTTAAGTCTTTGTTTGGTTCCATTCCTGCCCCAACTCATGCATACCTTGCAGATAGGACCTCTTGCTAGAGCTAGTTAGATACTGGGACACAAAACACAGGATAGGATATATCCTGGTGACAAGATCTTCTAGATCTTAAATGCGACGTCTTCGACCTGCAGCGGGAGAGGATTGTGCGTCAAAGTGAAGGTCAAAACAGACAACTAAAACATAAACAGGTGAAAACACCAAACGGTAAATGAGTGTGCTAACTTTAAAACTTGAAACACCCATACATTAAAAAGAGGTAAAAGGTGAAAGCTAAAACATTAAAATACTGAACAGTTAAAACTTTAAAAGGTAAAAACAACAAGGTTAAAATACTAGAAAGGAAAGCTTAAAAAGTTAAAACCTCAAAAATCAAGTTAGACTTGCTTAGCAAACTCAATCTGGGCAACGAACCGCAGAGCCTTGGCTACAGACACCAGGTTGTTGCCCAAAAGTGTGGCTAGTGTAGACCTTATAACAATGGAATGGGACTCACAAATGTATTTTGGATAATCTAGAAGCACGTGTGTGACGGAGAGTCAAACATCACATGTCGGACAGACAGACAGACACTGGGTGACCTCAGACAAGGTGGCCGTGAGTGGCTTGCATGTGACCTATCATCAGGCGGGTTAGAATAACTGATGCCTGCCTGGAATCCAAGGTTGAACGCTATTCTTAACTGTCCACAGCTGAGTGCCAGACAACGCTTCCCATGACGGAATCACAGCTGAGCATTCGTATATGGTAAAGTGTCGTTAGAAGACAGCTGCAAACAACATGCAGACTTAGCAGCTACATCATCCGTTTCTTCATTTCCCACAATGCTTGCATGGCCTGGATCCATGTAAAGACAAACTGGTATCCAGTGAGAGCAACTGAGAGAGAAGGGTCTGAATTTTAAAAGAGTATAGATGTCCCGAGGAACTGCTGCAGGGCCTGAATAGTGCTCAGAGTCAGAATATATGATAAAATTTTGAAGAACTAAGTTGGAGATAAACAGTAGGCAACAAAATATAGAAAACAGCTCGGCGTAAAAACAGAACTGACATCCGGAATGTGCTAGTGTGCCCCACTGTTACATATGACACTACACCGCGTTGCATCACCCCACTGAGTCCTTTGCGAGAGATAAGGAATGAGCCAGTTCCGCTTACGTAAAAGGTGCATTGTACGATTCACTACAGTCGCTGCTAAAATTAAGAACTATCCGCTCTGCAGATTCTTTGAGGGATTTAAAAGCGCGATCGTAACTTTCCGTTTGGCTAGGAGCAGCGAACGAACTAGCAAGAGCGTGTGTAATATTCTGTTCGGAGGTATAAGTTGAGTGCTGTACGACAAGCCCGGGAATTATCGTACGGCGATACTTGTCGTACATACGCCGAACGGCAGTCCACACCTTTTGTGCCGAGGCCTTACAGGCAATAAAGTTCTCTTCCGTAGGATGTGAACTGAAGACACGCAAAGCTCGCTTGCGTGCCTCGATAGCCAAACGGCATTCCTCGGTCCACCACGGCACAGGAGCGTGTCGTGGCGTAGATGAACCGCGAGGAATGCTGGAATCTGCTGCAAGGAGGAGAGTGCAAGTAAAATACTCCACCATTTCATCTATGGTGGCAAAGACTTCGTCAGCCAGGTGAATGATTGAACGAAATTTCCCCCAGTCAGCCTTGGAAATAATCCAGTGAGGGTGTCGTATTGGCACAGGATGGTGGCCGGTTAGCTGAATGTTAATGTGATAATGATCACTGCCAAACAGATCAGGAAGTACGGACCAATCAAGAAGTGGTACTAATGACAGGCTACAAAAGGAAATGTCTAGAGCAGAGTGTGTACCATAGGCAATGATAGGAATGTAGGGACACCAGTGTTTAACAGAATTAAGTCGGACAGATCGCAAACGACTGCTACAAGGCATCACGAACATCGTCAGTGTCGGAGCCCCAGGAAGTGTGTTTGGCATTCAGATCACCCAGAAATAGAAGTGGAGTATGAATCTGTGCCAAAAGATCCCGAAGATCGTGCTGGTGTACGACACTGAGCGGCGGCAAATAGACAAACACAAGCCCTGCATATGTACACGCACCGCTACAGCCTGTAGTGTCGTGTTGAGCGGGATGCTGGTGGCAGAAATAGTGTGTGCCACCAGAATAGCAGCACCACCGCTTGCTCGCCAATCAGCTGCAGAGTCATGTCTAAATGTCGAAAAACCGCGAAGATGCAGAGCTTGATTAGATTTCAAGTGGGTTTCTTGTAGACAAATGATTCATGGATAGCGTTGAACAGCTAGATGTATGTCCAAAACAAGTGCGCGGAAACCATTAACATTCCAGAGAATTACTTCCATGGTAAAGACGAAATTAGTGGTTAGTTTTCATCCTTTTCTTCTTCGTCTTTACTTTGACCGAATTTGAACCTGGAGTTTGAAATTCGCCATCCTTAGGTGATTCCTCCGGTGTTCGGGAATCTGACGAGCCCCTGCGGCTCGCGAAATGAGAACGCGAGCGAAACTTAATAGAGGACGCACGGGTGCTGGCGCGAACAGCAGTTCTAAGAGAGTGGCTTTCGACAGGCTGACTACGACTAGTTGGTTTGTGAACAGAGGTCTGCACGGCTGAAGATGTACTAGCCAGTGCAGGTAGGAGTAGTACTGGGGGTTTAGAGCGCACAACTGCCAGGGTGATTAGCACCCACACAAGACAAGACAGCTAAAACTACAGGCACCAAATCTGCATGCTAGAACTTTAAAATAAATCAACAACTAAAAGATTAAAAGGCAACCAAAGGAGTGCCAGTAACTATAAAGGGGGGCCCCGCTGAAAACCGTGGGACAGGACCACGCAGAAAAAATTGATCCCTTCTGGTGACACAGGTGTTATAAAACTAAGCGCTTCCTAACTAATAATCATAATAAACCTCGAAGAGGAAGAGGGTGATGAAGAGTAGCGGTCACACAAACCACGCATGGCAGCGGTTATTGGGCAAGGTAGGGGTGAAATAAAGGTGAGCGGCTCAGGACCACGCGTGCGCCAAACAAGGACCTACCGAGAAGGTACCCTGGGCGAAATACCAGGGAACATGAGCTAGTGGGCAGAGTAGTGCTACTGCGAGGGAACATGCGCTGGTATCACACACTAGTACTGCTGTCAGGTAACATGAGCTGGTAGGACACCGCCGTACTACCGTCAGGTAACATGAGCTGGTGGGACCGACTAGTGCTACTGTCAGGTAACATGAGCTGGTGGGAAAGACTAGAACTACTGCCAGGTAACATGAGCTGGTAGGACAGACTAGTACTACTATCAGGGAACATGAGCTGGTGGGACAGACTAGTACTACTGCCAGGTAACATGAGCTGGTAGGACAGACTAGTACTACTATCAGGGAACATGAGCTGGTGGGACAGACTAGTACTACTGCCAGGTAACATGAGCTGATGGGACAGACTAGTACTACTATCAGGTAACATGAGCTGGTGGGACCGACTAGGAGCACTGCCAGGTAACATGAGCTGGTGGGCTAGACTAGTACTACTGCCAGGTAACATGAGTTCGTGGCAAAGACTAGCACTACTGTCAGGTAACATGAGCTGGTGGGACAGACTAGTACTACTCTCAGGGAACATGAGCTGGCGGGACAGACTAGTACTACTGTCAGGTAACACCAGCTGGTGGGACACCCTTGTACTACAGTGAGGGAACATGAGATGGTGGGACAGACTAGTACTACTGTCAGGTAACATGGGCTGGTGGGACACCCTTGTACTACAGTCTGGAAACATGAGCTGGTGGGACACACTAGTACTACTGCAAGGTAACATTACCTGGTGGGACAGACCAGTACTACTGCAAGGTAACACGAGCTGGTGGGACAGACTAGTACTACTGTCAGGTAACATCAGCTGGTGGGACCGCCTAGTACTACTGCCAGGTAACATGAGCCGGGGGGACAGACTAGCACCACAGTCAGGTAACATGAGCTGGTAGGACAGACAAACACTACTGTCAGGGAACATGAGCTGGTGGGAGAGACTAGTACTACTGTCAGGTAACATGAGCTGGTGGGACAGACTAGTACTACTCCCAGGTAAAATGAGCTGGTGGGACAGACTAGCACTACTGTCAGGTAAGATGAGCTGGTGGGACAGACAAACACTACTGTCAGGGAACATGAGCTGGTGGGAGAGACTAGTACTACTGTCAGGTAAGATGAGCTGGTGGGACAGACTAGTACTACTCCCAGGTAAAATGAGCTGGTGGGACAGACTAGCACTACTGTCAGGTAAGATGAGCTGGCGGGATAGACTAGTACTACTGTCAGGGAACATGAGCTGGTAGGACAGACTAGTACTACTGCCAGGGAACATGAGCTGGTGGGACAGACTAGTACTACTGCCAGGTAACATGAGCCGGTAAGACAGACTAGTACTACTATCAGGGATCAGGATCTGGTGGGACAGACTAGTACTACTGTCAGGTAACATGAGCTGGTGCGACAGACTAGTACTACTGCCAGAAAACATGAGCTGGTGGGAGAGACTAGCACTACTGTCAGGTAACATGAGCAAGTGGGATAGACTAGTACTACTGTCAGGGAACATGAGCTGGTGGGACAGATTAGTACTACAGCCAGGGAACATGAGCTCGTGGGACAGACTAGTACTACTGCCAGGTAACACGAGCTGGTGGGACAGACTAGTAGTACTGCCAGGGAACATGAGCTGATAGGACAGACTAGTACTAATGCCAGGTAACATGAGCTGGTGGGACGGACTAGTACTACTGTCAGGAAACATGACATGGTGGGAAAGACTAGTACACTATCAGGTAACATGAGCTGGTGGGAAAACTACTACTGTCAGGTAACAAGACCTGGTGGAACGACTTGTACTACTGTCAGGTAGCATGAGCTGGTGGGAGAGACTAGTACTACTTTCAGGTAAAATGAGCTGGTGGGACAGACTAATACTACTGTGAGGTAACAATGAGCTGGTAGGACAGACTAGCATTACTATCAGGGAACATGAGCTGTGGGACAGATCAGTACTACTGTCAGGTACCATGAGCTGGAGGGACAGACTAGTAGTACTGTCAGGTAACAGGAGCTGGTGGGACAGACCAGAACTAATGTCAGGTAACATAAGCTGGTGGGAAAGACTTGTACTACTTTCAGGTAAAATGAGCTGGTGGGACAGACCAGTACTACTGGCAGGTAACATCACCTGGTGGGAAAGACTTGTACTACTTTCAGGTAAAATGAGCTGGTGGGAGAGACTAGTACTATTGTCAGGTAACATGAGCTGGTGGGACAGACCAGTACTACTGCCAGGTAACATGACCTGGTGGGAAAGACTTGTAGTACTTTCAGGAAAAATGAGCTGGTGGGACAGACTGGTACTACTGTCAGGTGACAATGAGCTGGTAGGACAGACTAGTATTACTATCAGGGAACATGAGCTGGTGGGACAGACCAGTACTACTGTC